>OX235274.1:73009152-73609152 GCA_944472155.2 Trichobilharzia szidati | reverse complement strand
TATTATACAGTGATCTGGTAGACGCATCGACAAAGAAAATATTAAAATGATAGTGGGATTACAAATGAACAAAGCTAGGGCCTGCCGGATAAAAAATCTAAAAGGAGACCGGATGTGAGATCAAACCACTATCTGGTGCAGGGAAACTTCAAGGTCAAATTGAAAGCCTCCAAAGCAGTTAAAGACATGCAACGGTTCAAATTCAGTGCTCAGAAGCTGAAGGATGAAACCGCAAAGGACACCTTCACTGAGGCCATCAGTGCAAAGTCGGAGGCAATATATAGAGCCACCGAGAAAACTGTATAGAAGAATACTGGAACCCACTGAAAGGGACTTTAAAGGAAACTTTTTCAGCTGTCTTAGGAAAGGAGAAGACCCATGGCAAGGGATGACTCTACGGACACCTCGAAGCTATTAGAGCAGCAGGAGCTGAGATCAAGCTACAAACCACTGTACAAGGAAGTGAAGAAGAGCTCTAGGAAAAACAAAGGCAATTCCACGACACACTGGCAACTAGAGCAGAAGAGACAGTGGGCAAAGGAGACCCTGAAACATTATATCAAATAACTAGGGGGTCGTGAATTAAAAGGTCAGTTAATACGAAACTAATTGAAGGTGATGGAGGGAACCTAATTATCAAAGGGGAAGAACAAAGTAGGCGATGGGATTGTTACTTCAAGGGACCAACAAATAGTATAGAAATACCTACGCCAGTAAGTTGAGTTCTGCCGGTGGGCACCAATCCTCTAAAAAAGTGTTGAATGCTATAGGGTTACGGCGAGCCGTGACCTAACGAAATTCCTACAGAAGCAGTAGAAATGGATCCGGAGATATCAGAAAGCATCCTCACACCAGTATTGTGGAATGCATGGGGAGAAGGAAAGCTACATTCTGACTGGAAGAAAGCCTACCAAGCAAGGGTGACTTAGGCTTTTAAAAAAGAAATGGTTCAGAAACATGCTGTTATCCATGCTGAACACATATCAAGTCGTGTCATCCTGGAGAGGCTAAAGGATGCCTTGGATGCGAAAGTCCGCCTCTGCGTCGGTGGCACAGTGGTTAGGACTCTCGCCGACCATGCACATGGTCCGGAGTTCGATCCCCTACCGGCGCACACCGTTATGTAATGGACGATATAGAATACGTAATCAAGCTGTAAATCAAAATAAATCAAAATAAAAAACAAGGTAGATTCAGGAAAAGCAAATCGTGTGTACTAAATTGCAGTCCTACTTACCATCGAACAGGAAAAATCTCTGACTCAGCGTCATCGGCTTTGAAAAGGCTTTCAACAGAGTTGATAGTGAAGTGGTATGAAATCTACTTCAACTCCACGAAATACAGTGCTGCAAACCTTCAATAACTTCAATCAACATCAATATGATAAGTATTAAACTCAGAGGAGCTTATGAAGTGAAGGCAGGATTAAAGACTGCCGACTATCAGAGATGATATTCCTGGTTGTAGTCGAGAATACCGTGCCGCATACTGTCGAGAGCGAGAAGATAGGGATACGTTGGACATATAAGAAGGCTCTAGAAGGCCTGGACTCTGTAAAAGTTTTTTATCCAGTTTCTCACTGACTCGAAGACCCGCAGGCGAAAACCAAAAAGTTACAGAAGTGGAGGACAGCAAACACAGGACTTGAACTGAACATATGAAAAGCAGAGATGATGAAGATAGCCAGCCAGCAACAAGCATCAATACTAACAAATGGAAGAGGTCACGAGGTCCCGCTTTTCGCTTATTTGGGCAGCATGTTTCAACTAAAGGTGCAAGGATGAGGAAGTTAAAGCCAGGACAAGAAGAGCAAGACGGGCCTTCATTATTCTGAAATCACTGCGGGAATCTGCTGTAATCAGCATTAAGAACAAGGCTCGGATTCTCAATAATGTCAAATAGGTGCTTTTATGTGTTTGAGATAATAGGGGAATAATTATAAGGACTTCCAAGATGACGCAAACTTTCACCAACAGTCGCCTCAGCTCGATATTGGAGATCAGCTGGCCAGAAAGGGTGAGCAACAAGGAGCTTTGAGAACGAAATGACCAAGAAACTATTGATCATAAAAGACAGAGGAGATAGACGCAAATCAGCTGACTGCTGCAGATATCAGGTGTTATTGTATTGCTGTGTTTTGGCTGTTCTACACTGCTTTTAGTGTTTTCTTCGACAGAAATGCATTTTAAATACCATGTTTTAACGAAAAAACCGTGTAAAAAGTGAGAGAAAAATCGTTTTCACTGTGTTTACAGAATGTTGTCTTTTCATTGAATCGACATGCTGAGGCGCATATGAAATGTCAGAAGCCATTGCAAAATATCAGTTATTATAGGAAATACTAAATAATTCCCATTTTAGCACATATTTTACGTAAACAATGAAAAAGGACGTTGTACGTATCATATGGTACATACAAAACTTCACAGTCTGAAAGGAAAGTGAGTTGATTCACTTATGTTATAACGATGGAGACAGTCATTTATTTGGTAAACTGTGTTTTACGCTTTTTAGTTAACTCATCGTTTCATGACCAAGGTTTTGTCTCCTTTTATTTTCCAGATTACGACCTTGTGCAATCACCCAGTACACTTAATAATAATAATAATTTTTGCTTTATTCCAAAAACAGTATTAGTGATACAGCAAGGAATTTTCAGCATTCAGTACAATATTGCATCTAATTTACTCAAAAACGACAACAAAAAAAAATAAATAAACGAAATAATTAATACATAATAATGATAACAAAACGTTTTTATAGGAGCTATGTAGCAATTACAGTATACGATAAGGAGAAAAATACGCATAAAGTATAAAATTATAGTAATAATAGTAATAACAACTAAAATAAAAATAGCAAAGTTATAATTAAACGATAGAAAGAGTGACACCATAGAATTACAGAAAGATGAACAATGAAAGGGTCGATTCACTATGCTAATTACATAGTAACTTATATGTTTCACGTCTAACAGAGTCTTCATCACATAAAATACGGGCTAAATACGGTATTGTAGAATTTTTGTACTTAGTGGTTCGAGCATATGATTTCTTATATTGACTTCTCGTTCTACCTGATGAGATACAAGGGGATAGTTGTGAATAAAGAGGGTGCAGAGGGCCTGACAGTACGGCCTTTGCCTAATTTGTACAGGAATTTACGTGTCTCTCGACTATAGTATTGGCGAGCTCACGCAGTGGCAAACCACAAGCCCTACTCACAGCATTTAATACCCTTCGTAATATGACATAGTCTTTTTTAAGAAGCCCAGGAAAGATTATTGGAGAACAATAAAGTACAATAGGTAAAATACAGGAGTTTAAAAATTGCAGAACTAAAGGTTGGCTGATACCTTGTTGTCTTAACTTTTTAATGTAGAAAGTAAGACGACACATTTTCTTAGAGATCAATAAAATGTGGGATGACCATGAAAGGTCAGAGGAAAGAACTAATCCAAGGTATTTAATGCTTGACTTGGTTTCAATTTCTGTGTCATCTATGCTACAGGCATCATGGGAACTAACTAGTTCATGTATGTCACGTCGATGCTTGAAGGTAAAGTTAACTGCCTGACATTTAGAAGGATTTAACATAAGACCATTTGACTTAGACCACATGCTGATGTCCAAAAGAAAGCTATTAAGTTTGGAGCAGTCAGACTCGGAAGTGATAGGCAGTGATACAGTCAGATCATCAGCATATTTGACCAAATTATTTTCGTTTAAATGTGGCAGGTCGTGTAGGAAGAAAGAAAAAAGAAAAGGAGAGAGGACGGCACCTTGAGGAACACCGGCTTTTGTAAGCAAAGCAGAAGATTTGCTATTATATGCAGTATACTGGATTCTATCAGAAAAATAAGAATGCAACCAACTCTTAGCCCAGGATGCTGTGTGCGTCAAGGAGAGCTTATTTAATAAAAGGCCCCTAGGTACAGAGTCAAGCGCAGATGTGTAGTCTAGGAAAGCACCACGAACATATTTGGCACCTTTGTCTAAACAAGAAACAACATTATGATATAAGACAACCGCAGCATCCAAGATACTTCTACCATGTTTATATGCAAATTGCTTAGGGTCATTAAAAGCTTTCAATGAAGGTTCAAGACGAAGTAAAAGTAGTTTTTCCATCAATTTTAAAAAAGAAGTAATTGCAATAGGCCTAAATTTAATATCGGTACCAGAAGATTGTTTTGGTATAAGGATAATTTTAGTGTTTTTCCATGCAAAAGGTAGAACATTACTGAAAAAGGAAGCATTAAAAATGTTAGTAAGAGGGTAACAAAATATCAGCACAGTTCCTGAGGACAAGGGCAGGTACACCATCAGGACCAAGGCTTTGGGAAGGCTTAAGAGAACGGAGACATTTAAGCACATCAAGGGTATTAAAACCACTAAAATTATTGTCTATGTGATTTGTATCATTAGGAAGGATATCGACAGAGGAGCGTATGAAAGACTTATTAAGATTATCAACATTAAGAGATTGGACAGAAGTACACCGCTTACCGCTAGTTATTTCTTTAAAAAGTTTCCATAAACTAGAAGGGGTTTTACATGACAAGAATCTTTGGTTGTATAAAACATCTAGTCTGTGCATTTCGAGTTTTATCAGAGTATTTAGCTTTTTTACACCTGACTTATCATTTGTTTTGAACAACAGTTCTTTATCTCTACGGAGCTTTTTGAGATATGGAGAAGAGAAACGGTCAAATCGAGTGAATAATGTTTCTTTAGGACAACATATTTCCAAACAGAATTTAAGATAATCTGTGGTGTTTGTGATTGTGTCATTTAATGTTTGTTCTGTAAATAGGTCCCAGTTAGTATCTATCAACATGCATCTGAGTTTGCTTAGATTGTCTTGTGAGTAGCATCTCATTTTAATGAAATTCAAACGGATAATATGTTTGTGAATGATGAAATATTTGTGATATTATGGATGTGTTTATTTAAATAAATATTTTAATAATGTTCGCACTCCACTCATACATTAATAATAATTATTGCTTCTCGATTTGAAAAGTGGTGCCAGTTTAGAAGACTTAATATGCGTTAAATGTCATATATGCACGTGACTGCATCTGGGCATGATGGAGTACTATAATTGCTTTTCAGAAATTGCTTCCGCCGGTGAACTGTTAAACAGGCGATATGCACAACAATAAATTATCTATCAAGTCGCATTATTTTATGACAACAGAATAATCAGTGAACTTGAGTGACGTGGTCAACTAATGCATAAGTCTAAGTGTTGATGTGGTCATGTAAGATCCGACTGATGTGAAATGATAACACAAGAAGAGTGATGTAGTTACCTTTTTACTATCTAATCATTTCCTCTAAGACAGTGGTGTTAAACGCAACATAGGAATAACGGACTACTTGTGATTAACAGGATATACGTTTCATAGTGTACCTGAAGTGCCCACGCTGCCAATACCAGTCAAGTACATAAAGAACCTACGTTTGCTAAGTTATATTTCGTTATTCCATTACAAACACATGTTCAATGGCTACTTTCTTCCTAACATTAGTGAGTACTTATATTATGCGCAACCGGATTAAAGAAACTAAAGCATTTCACGCAAGGCCTGATGATGCATTGACGAAAATATAACGGCTTAAGACTGACGCATTTCACATAAGTATTACTACGTTGCCTATTATTCTCGTTAACTATGCAATGCTGTCGAAATAATTAGTAAAAGAGATAAAGATAGTTGACATAAATATATACATTTGCAACGATACAATCAGGTTAAAAATAATTAAGTATGGGAGAGTACATTTCTACATTAGAAAAAGAGTTTATAGCAAACCAGTCAAAAAATCACAGTTGCAGACTTTTATAGATGCGTGGTAGTCATCACAAAGTCTACTAATCACTCTTTCCACAAGATCTTTATCAGTTTACCTCAGTTGACAGTGGTGTTGTACCAGTCTTTGCAGTTTCCATCACCACCAGATCCTTTCGGAAAAAAATCGATGTGGTCTTTTCAAGCAAAGACTGAGACTATATTCCTTCGAACACCTTCGGCTTCACTGAGAAATATGTGAAGATATACGCATATCAGGTGAATTGATCTTACCTCTGGTGAACAATTCCTTATCTGAGGCACACTGAATATATGAACAAGGGAGAGAACAGCCATAGAGTTGGTGAAATTATATATAGTCGTCCATAAATTCCACGATAGACTTGACGAATTGCAGACCTTCCAAAACATCTATCCCACTTTTTCTTCTATAAAAAGCAAATATTACACAACTGCCTCTCTTTTCCATCCCAAACAACCAACAGAAAGATAGCTAATCTTCAAACATTATGCTAAGTTAGCCTACAAGATTTGTTTTTGAAAGTGAATTCAATGCAAATCACATCTGTGGAACTGATACATATATTAATTTTTCACCTGAAGCTGAAAAATATAATGTCTCCAAAATAAACCATATGATGAAAGACTGAAGAAATTAGGCCTATTCACACTTAGCTACCGTCGTCTTAGGGAGGATTTAATTACTGCCTACAAAATAACAAATGACCAGAATCACCCAAACAAAGGTGTTCTGTTATTGAGTAGGTGTAGGCTCCCTCGTGGAAATTCTAGAAGGATTGCTCACCAGAGGGCAAGGACCTGGGTGCGCTCCCATTTCTTTTCCCCGAGGGTTTGCCGTCCCTGGAATTCCTTACCGGCAGATGTAGCTATGGCACCGTCTGTGGACGCCTTTAAGCGAAGGCTGGAAAACCATGCAGCGACACAAGGACTGTATCCAAATGGCCTATCCCCTTAAAATCGCATACACCATTCAGGGGTAAACAACTAAACTGGTCGTTTTACTTGTTTACATTCTCCCCCGTCTTACTCTCCTGAGAGCTGTAACTACACCTATTATTATTATCATTATTACCGGTATATATATGTATATATTATTCATATTATTCTTCAAATTTAATCAGCTGACTGTTGTTACGTTTTCTTATTCTTTTTCTGTCTGTTAGTCTTGTAGCGGTAAATAATTCCCCAAAATTATTGACCACAGCAATCATCACTCAACATTGGATGCTGACCATCACTGTTTAAGTCGACTTGTTTAGCTGAAGGCTTACGGTCAAGCATCCCCGCTTCGTGCGTGCACGATTACTAGCTAGCTAAGCATCATCTCTGCCCGGATTTTGTCCCGAAATATACTACGTACTTTGGACGACAAAATCTGGTCTTTTGCTTTACCATTTGGTACTCGAAGAACGAACACTATAGAAGTTGTTGGTATAAGATCTTGCGTTAGTATAATCCGTACAACTCGCGAAGTGATACCGCATCTAAAGTCTGAATAACTTTACTAATCATATCTATTATTGTTATCTCTTTCCTTTTGACGACGATACCGGAGGACTAACTAGTGAAAGGATCAACTCCATTCACAGTAGTAACAGTCTTAACACACCTCATACTACAAACCACATATAATTAGTCCCAGCACTACTCCTTTGGGAGTCAACCAAAGCTACGACAGTCGAGTGGCGGGACGAGCTACGCAGAAGTTTACCGAAGATCAGGAACTTATACCTCACAATCAAGAGGCGAGCACAAAGAAATCAAATTAGTTTATACTAGCTCGTAAAAACGATATTGGATATTGGACGTACAATACACAAACATATTAACCGCAACGTTTACGCAACGGAAAATCTACCAATAACAATATGTGCGAGTGACCTTCAAGTGCCCAGCCTCTTCGTAAGCCATTTGTGCCGCGATCCTCTCTCCGGCATTCATGATTATTTCGGTAACTCTAAACTGTGGCAGCCCAAACCGAGTTACCATTACATCTACTTTTTATCACTAATAAACAATGACATGTAGCATTCTTATTGATTTTGTATACACATGCATATTTAGTAGCTCACTAATTCCCTAATATTTACCTTCATGAAGTCTAGGCGGTATTGATATCAAACAGCTGTTACCTGTTTGATTTACGCTAGAGTAAATGATATGTGAATTCTGCATAGATATCAGGATGCTCTTGCTGGTGTTTCCTCTCATTCGCCTTGCTACTGTAACCTCGGTATGCCAAAGATTGTCATAAATGTGTCTATAATATCAAAACGTTTCGCTCCAGGTGTCAGAGTTTTAAGCCCAGGGAATTTTTGCATGATTATTACCGTATTTCCTAAAAATTTTCTGATGAGTCATTCTCCCAAATGTGAATTAACTGCTTATAGGCCTGTTTTGTGGCTGTTTCCCTTACCGGTGGAAATAAGTAATAAAAAAATGTGTTTCAACTTATCAAAACTAGCTTATATGCGCCTGGAGTTTATGATAAAATAAAGAGATGGATGGATTACACAAAACCCTCTTGAGTATTCGATGGTATTATTTGAGTGTTTGGAGTAAAATTACAAATGTACTATAAGTTTACCATCTTCGGATGTTTAGGTTTCTTTTCCTTTCTAAGTATCTAAGCTCTACCAACCTCCATAGGTTTAAAGAACAGTAATATAGATAGGCAGTCTTTGATTGACAAACGTATGAACCGGTGGTTATCGATATTTGTCCTCAAGTTGACTTAGTTTTAAGAAAGAAATGGGCAATTTCACAAGGTGAAATATTAAGCAGTATAAAAGACAGCTGTATAGCCACTGTCATTCGACATAAATGTTGCAACAACATTCATGTTATTTTCATAAAATTTTGTTTTAGTTGAACATTTGTTTCTCGATCTGGTTATTTGGTGGAATTCATTCAAATGTCTTTGAACAACAAGGATGTGATTACTTTATCAAAGTGAGTTATGACGTTTTTGTGTGTAACGAAAGACTTCTGTTTTAAATGCATGCTGTCCTCAGATAAACTCTTTAGACTATTATAAGACACATACTTATTTTGTACTTTGCCAAAATGACAGGGTGATGTTGTTGCACAAGTACAGAATTTCTGTTGTAATACTATGGTTAGTGTGTCCATTTTTTTGAATGAGTTTAGTTTAAGGTCGATTCCAACTACAGACTGTTTCCACTCAAACGAATAGCCTTGTTTGGTAAGAACAAGTAATTTATGAAGCACATCAGTTAGGTAACTTGTAGTTGACTGACTGGATTCAACATAGAACTTCACGCAGAAGTGCAGCGGTCCGACTTGCCACACTCCGTGTAGCACGCAAAGGTGGAGAAAAAAAGATTCAAAAGAACAATAATCAGAAATGTACGGGAAAAAGAATATCAACATGAAAAACAATGGGGGTTTAGTGGATATGGAAGGTCACAAAGAGTGTATGCATCTGCTCCATTAAGAACGATTTCGAGCCGTATCACCAGTTGTCTCCAGCCATATGTTCCTAGCATCCCGAGGACCCCAACAAGGAAGCCAGTCTACACCTCCTTATGTGGCTCAAACCAAGTATCAGAAATTTCAATTTTCGGTTTGACCACCACGACTCTTTTCCAACCTGATCCTATGTCAGCTAGATAGCTTATCATATGTATGTTCATACATTGGTTGTCGGTCATATTAATGCTAACTGAGTGGCATATGGTTATATCTCACCGAAGTTGGCAAAATTCAGTATTTTTATATGCTGATTACTTTTTTTTCAATAAGACTGTTTTTGTATCTATAGAAAGTTGGAAACAACCAGATTTATTAAATTGTTTGTTGATTAAACTTGAGTCATTTAGTCAAAGCAACCACTGGTAGCAGGTTGGACAATATTCTTATTCTGAGTTTTGCTGCTTTATTGTTACTTATTGGTTAACCACTAGACACATTCCCAAATAGTACTTAGTATATGTTCACGTATAGTGACACTAAAAATAAGTAATGTCTAGTTATAAATCCATCATGGTTAAGATTTTATTTTGATAAATCACACAGTGTTATACTGTAATATTAACTGATGACGTTTCGAGCACAAATTATTGCTCACAATCATATCAAGTCCAATGTCTAGTTATATTTTCAGAAAATGCATTCTGATGTTAGATAAGAAGCTTTTGTTAGATAATTAGTTTGAGAAATATTACCACTAAAGTCAAAATTTCCTTCAGTCTTTAGGGAGAACAAGAAAAATAAGTTGTGCAGGAAGTGTCTCACTTCATTGTTGTCAAGCACATAGAAGCTGTTAGATTTAATGAATATTCGCATTCCTTTGGTTAACTCAAAAGGCTTAAAACGAGAATTGGAGGAGATTAGTCGAATACTTGTAGGCTGTGTTAGTTGTAGTAATAGGTTAATGTGAGTTACCAGATGGGTGATTGTGAGCATAGAAGTAATCAGTCAGTTATGATCATTGTTAAAATACAGACAGGCAATAAAGACGAAACAAAACTCCTCAAGGTCCTCAGAAACATTTCCAAGTTACTTATTGAGCGGTTTTGAAAAAAATATTACTACCAAGACTCTTAATTCAGCTAGATTCTGCAAGCTAGTGGTGTCGAGCTACACTTGTCATTGATTATTTTGAAAGTACGTTCAATGGTGACAGCGTGCAACCTACAGTGATTGAATTCATTATACCTGTTTTAAGTGCAGGTTAGTTCTGCAAACATTGTTTGTCCCGGCCTTAATTCAGGGAATTAAAACACAAATCAACATAGACTGCCTTTAAGGCATTACATCTCACGACAGTAAATAATGACGTAACGACAGTTTTGCCATTTATATCTTATTTTTTATACGAGCTCTAATCAAGATTTGACCGAATAGTTCTTTTATTTTATTTTCATTATTTCTGTGGAGAGATTCGTACGAGTTAGCCCATCGAAACGTTGGAATTATTGATTTAAATTTCACTGAGATTTATAGAAATGTAATTCTCTTATTAGTTCATCTTTAGTGGCCGAGATGGAATTAATCAATTGGAGCCAATAGTTGTCTTTCCAGATGGTATCTACCTGAGATCTTGCAGTCTGTAGAACTTCCAGCATAATCCATTGACGGACTTAAAATATTTGCTCGATACTCTGTTTTAAGTCAGACGCTTCTTTGTGTATCAGTCCTATTCTGGTTAATGAGTAGTAGTTACCAGTGTTAAATTTTATGAATTTGTTAAGCATTCATTGACCTGTTGTTAGAGCATTTTCATCTGGAAAGTTATCACAGGACTCTTGTATACCTGTGAATATTAGTCCTACTGAAAGTTTCTAATTTGGAGTAAAGCCGCTACCAATCGTTGCTTTAATCTCGTGTTTTTAGAGGCGCCAACTCCAGCAGTACCGACTCGTAGAAATGTTTTTTTTTGAGTAAGCAGTGTCCATGAACATACTAGTGGTATTTTCTTTAAATATAATATTCGCTCTCCTTACCCTTATATATACTCATCTATTTGATTTAAGGATTTTTAAAAATAGCATTTTATCATCATTTATTGTTGAGCCACACTAATAGTGTCAGAGCGGATGATACAGCCCAGCTGTCCAAGCTGAAGTGGGTGGGATCTGACTTGAACGTGGAACCCATAAACTGAGTGTTGAGTGCTAAAGCCAATGACACGCATGTAGTGGAACTGAGTTTTTGCAACAAATAACATTTTATCGTCATTGTACGCATGAAACTATTGACAATTTTTAGAGACATTGACTAAATAATGAGAAAAACAAACGGATTGCGTTGGGTGTGATGGGTGTTGCTTTTTAAATTATCGTAAGATGAAGTTTCGCGTAGTTAGAAAGGATTCTTGTGAAAGTATACAGGTCTCAGTATTTGCATTCACTCCAGAATTCTAGATGATGTTATGAATCCAAAAAAGTAGCAGCTAAATTCACCAAATGAGAATCAATGATGTTGAGAAGTACTGGGATCTGTCTACCTTTTTGCCAAACAGTGATACTTATTAAACAAAAATAAATTACTCTGTAAAGGTCTTGTTCATAATCCCGTTATTAATCTGTATGTTTCCTATCTTCATAGCCGTTGTATATATATATATATATATATATATATATTAATCCTTGTTACATTTTTGATAAAGTAATAATACATGAGTGCAAAACTTTTAAATATATTGTTTTATTTTGTTAGCTTTCTTAATCCTGAACGGATCGCTCGTCAGACATTGGAAATTATTACTAATATAGCACAACATCAGTTCGCTAAATCTGATCGTTATAAATTATGCCGCACTTTGGTTAGTTAGAATTTCGAATCATTTTCTCCTATTGTAGATGTTCATTTTGCAGCATGATTTCTTGTGTGAAGCAATATCTCATTTTGGAGCTGCTTATTTAATATGGGATTTGTGGAAATCAGAACACTTTCCAAATGGTAATAATCCATTTACAGAGTTTTTAGTTTCATATCTGGTTAGTTCATCCAGTGTAATTATAACTTTCTTCATTTGACTTTTAGCAGGATGAAATAAACTGTAAATTACCACGATCTGCAATTTCAATGTTCCATACGGTTCTCCATCAACCTGATCATATTCGTGATGTATGCGTCTATGTTCATTATTTTTATTTGACTATTTATAGTTTCTAAAGTATACTCCATTACAGATTTTTGATTTACAGTGTCCCAATATTGATACCAAGGTAAGCTACTTTAAGTAGTTTTCGGTTTTGTACGAAATAAGACGCTAAAAATTGTAAAAATAATCCTAATTTATAAATATTTAATTTAGCTTAACTGGAATATACCTTCATTTACCAACTCTCCGACTTCATCTTCACGTGTTTCGAAGTTAGCCGCCTCTGGATTAGCATGTGTTGTCCCTGATAATGACGTGCCTAATTCTTTTGAGTGAGTCCATTGTTTATATTCACAATTTTCTGTGGTTTTGACCAATAACAGGGGTTTAAATAACATGTAGTGTGACACAATTCTGTGTTGGTTCACATCCCAAGACTGTAATAAAACTTAAGGATAAGAAGTACAAACAAGTTAAAATAGTGATATCATTGGTAATGAGAAATTAAGACGCATAATAAAACAAGTTAGAGTTGAAAGTACTTTTTCTCAGTGGTTTCATTTTCTAAGCAGGGAAGTCTATGGAAAAGTTTTCTTAAGAAGTGCCTACGGTAACGACCTGCTAATGATGTTTGCTTCCTGTGACTATACTTGCTATCAACGTTAATCTTCAAGTAAGTAGAGGCATCTTGCTAAGTGTTCTCTGATGTTCAAGTCTCTTCATTGTACGCTGCCAATAGCGAGCATTATCGGTGAATGATCGTTTATTTTGAAAAGTATTCTTGAACTTCAGTCATGTGTTAATTGTGGCGATTCTCGCGGTTATTAAATACCGTACTTGTTCGGGTGTAGAAATAAAAATAAAGCTATTTAACCACCCACAACAAAAGGCTGGCATGTCATTTTTTGTGGATCTGTCGAACTTTTCGACTAGAAAACATTTGATTCTGGCTGGCTCAGACCATGATTAGGAGCGAAAAACAAATCAAAGTAGAACTTTGTATTGAAGTACATCATTTGAAGTTGTTACACTTCAAGATAGTACACAAGCAAAAACTGAAGTGTGTTGGTACTACATTTTTGAGTTATGTCACCAGGAATTATCAGTCATCGATTTTAATATCTTGAGGTCTTCTTTCAGCAAACCGACACCTGACGTGAGTTTGGCTAACGTTTGGAATCTTCATGGATTGTGGAAGTGTATGACTCAGCAGTCTGTTTTATCCTGCTATACAGCTGTAGAATATCACCACTGGAAGCAGATAACACCAAAGTATTGTGTGCTTGACCAAATATTTTTTCGACATTTTTTTACGTTAGTTACAACCACAAAGTGATGTAGAGGGTAATTATAAAATACCAGGTTAAGAAGGCAAATTATTCGATGAATATTCACTGATGTTTCTGACGTATGTGTTATGCATGCCAAGTTACTGTCTTCTTCGTCGGCTCGTGTTTGTGCAGGTAAAATGAGGCTGATAAAATGTTAGAGGGAACCAAACAAATGTATAATACGAATCCATGGATTTATTGATTATTGATCTGAATTGTTTACAAAAGTGTAGGATTTTTCACTCTAATTTTAGACAGGGTTGTAGGCATCATGTTACCACCTTTTTCATTCTCATTCTTTTCGTATAGCTAATTGATCTAAAGTATTTTCACTCTTCGTACTACGTATGTTTATGTATAAATGAAATGCCTCCAGGTAACGGTTAGAACGCATCAATTATGGTCTGGGTTGCAACACCAAATTTTGCTGTCTTCATAATGTTTTTTTAAAAATTTTACTTGCTATGTTACATGATGCTATTGCCTGGAATTTGTGCTTTGTAACGCCAATTAGTTCTTTTCCAACTGACTTGCAGTGTGAGAACTCGCTTCTGCTGTCTTGAGTACTGACATAACAGTCTTGTCAATAAGCACGTTTGAATCTGGCGCACATAATAAGTTTCCTTTGAAATGCTGGTAAGAATGGTTTGAAGTTTTAACAGATGTAGGATATGAGGAAGGGGATCAGTTAGTGCTTACTGTTTACTTTAAAACTTAAAAGCTGTATGAGTCTTTCTTATTTTTACTGTTAACCATGTATGTTTGTAGTCAACCTTTTCTTGCCGCGTTAACCATTTTTCACATTTACTGCCTCAATTTTTACATTATAGGCCTTCTTTTCATTTACATAAAGCTGGTACAGTTGATTCATCTAATATAGCAGACCTACAACGTCAATGTTTGGACTCATTATTGGCTCGTGGTGAACCATTGAGTTGTCGAAATAATATATATCCCGAATTTCTTCGTGTTGCTCCACCTTTATTACCGTGTCCTCAAGGAATCGATAAGATTTTATATGATCTAGATGAAGAGTTTGAATCTCCTATTCATACAGACACTGGTACTATTCCTGCGGACAAGAAATCCTCAGCAAAGAAGTCTAGACCTACTTATGGTTGGTGCGAAGAACTTATCTGGCTTAATCCTGATATTGTAGAGCATGATTTCCATTGGAATAGCAGTGTGGAGTTGGTCAATATGACAGTTGAGGTAGTTTTCAAGTCAGTTATTCTTTTCTTTTTTTATTCTATTTTGTTGTCAATATTTAGTAGGTTTGGAGATCATTTTAACCACAGTCTTTTTTTCTGAGAACTGTTTAAAATATGCATATACGTAGCTATCTGAAGCTTAGTGGGATCCCCGAGTATTACAACAAACCTCCCTGACTTTAAATCATAGAAATTAATTTACATAGTGGTTCGCTTCTTCCTAATTTAATGGGAATCTTTTCTGGATTTCTGTAGATCATTAGCATGCAGATATCTGTTACAGGTTTTTATTCACAGCCCATATTTGTAAAATCAACTTCTGTTACATAATGAAATTGATATGCTTGAAATCGGAAGATGGCTTCATCTCAATCTCCCTACACCCAAGGCTGGATAGGAAATGGACTTATTATCAACCCTGAAGTTAATGTGTTCATTGGAGATTATCATGATTCCAAAATCAATGTAGAGAAGTGGTAAGCGTGAATTGGTAAACAATCACAATAGATAATCAAATGTATTTACCTGACCGATATCGTCTTTTAGTGAAATTACATCCAAATCTGAATAAAGAAAGAACATAGAGATTTTGCAGAATAATATGGTACCATCATTTATTTCTTTGGCTTCTCATTAGCTGCTTACAGCCTAAATAGATTATTAAGTTTATGTACAGAAAGGTTTTAAAATACTTGCAAATTTTACTTGATGTCAGTTGACAGGAGGTTCTGGACTTAGTGAACAGTGTTCAGAAAATTACGCTTATATAGTTTTTGCACAGGGGGTTCAAGTTTAAACAAGGTAAATGTATGCATACAATGGTAAAGGAGTTGCGTAAGATGATGAGTAACTTATAAATTAGGTAACAATGTACTGAGTTCAGCTCAAATCATAGAAACAAGAGACAAGCAAAATTACACTATATCAAGGGGGTTGAGGTTAGAGCCAAAGATTACGTAATCAAATGAGAGTAAAGACATCCAGTTACCAGGGGAAGGAAAGACTGATAACCGCTTCTTTCTGAACGTATAAATCGCGTTTCAGGCGTTTGATAGAGATTGCTTCGGCAAACTTGAGGAGAATTGAGCTTTTTTGTCTATTGATGATTTTAAAGGATTTTGCAGTTTCCGCTTCATGACCCGTATCAAGGAGACACCTGGTAATAGAACTGTTGTAAGCGTTTGTTCCCTTGAGACGTAGTCTTTTCGGTACATATCCAGAAAATTGAACGGGTGCCCTTCTTTCTTTTCTCCCACTGTAACTGCTCCCGCAGATACAAGTAAATTTATAAACACAGTTGGGGTTGACATGAGAAGGGTATCTGTCGACTTTTGACTGCACCAAGAAGCATGCTGTCCGATAGACGGGAACCAACTTAGTTTCAGGGTAGACTCTGGCTAGTAAAGTATTCGGTCTTCTGTAGACTATTGCTGCAATATTTTACCATTGAAATTGAGTTGAATGAAGACAGGCTTTTTTCCACTATGATTTGTTTGATGTTCGAGTCTTCGCATCTTCCATATGTGTTAATGAATCTCTGAGGATAACCGTTGTTTTTCAACATCTTTTCAAGAATCTTAAATTCTTCTAATTTCTCCGCAGAGCATATTCTCCTAGCTCTTTAGTACAGAGTCTTGACTAGTGCTCGTTTATAGCTATTTGGACAAAAAAACTAATAAAATGTCCAAATCTCTTCATCGTTTTCAGTCTGTTGGATTTAATAATAACTTTTAGTAACTTGGTTGATAGTGATTAGCAGTGGAATCCAGTATGCTTATTTCGTCCCCTTTGGTTCTCTTCATCTGGATTTACTTGCATCTCCTCTGAGTAATAGTGTTCGCGCTGGTTGATTTGAGTGGTAGACAACTACTCATCCCAACCAATCAGTAGTATATAGTTTTAGTTGATCAAATGTTAACTAAATGGTAATTAGAGACGTGATTCATTGGCTTTAAAAACTTGACTGAGTAACATCATCAATTCTCATTGAATAAATTTTTCTCCTAGTCTGATTCATAGAAAGGTTTTTGTGGATAATTAAGCTACAATTTATTTAAAGATGATATGTATTTCTATTAGTGTTTAATATGCTAGGGAGGAGTAAAATGCACAACAATTCAGTATTCTTATGAAGATTAATTTTTGAATATCTAGCCAGGTATGGTATATATATATATATATAATATGCGCTAACGACGTTGTTGAGTAGTCCAAGCCAGGGTATTTCAGGGGTGGGGGTGGGAGAAGCGAAGTCTGGCTGAACCCTGATATTGAGTGCTGGTGACACATGTTGTGAATTCCTCTGTTATCTATCACACAAGTATTTTCTTTGCGTAGTATATGAAATATTTAAGTTAAACCCGTGTACTGACTTATGTTTGGCGTATTAATGAGGGTGAATTTGCATATTTTTTCTTTGTATGAGTATATTTTTAATTTTATTTTATTATAGCTTGATTCCACACAGTATTTTGGTACAAGTATGAAATTTTCAGCATGTGATATCGGTAGCCCAAATTTAGCAGGCCGACCATAGATATCAGGTGTGCATCGGCGGGGGATGCAAACCTCGGACCATGTGCATGGTCGGCGACAGTCCTAACCGCTGTGCCACCGACGCACAGTTATGAGACATGAGATAAGCAGGACTAATAGTTTAACTTAGACTACTTACAATTAATTTTCAAAGTTTATTCATCAATAATTTTTTAAATCTATTTTGGGAATTTCCTTTTTGTTTTACAGCTGCGTCAACTAATCGCAACAGCAATGGCATCTACATTAACTCAGTCACAACAACACACTATTGTACAAGCGATTAAAGATAATCCAAATGTTATTCATAGCGTTGGGATTACCGCGGAAATTGTAAGTGGATAGTAAGCTAATTGCATTTTTATTGGATTTATTGTTAATTTTGATGTAGTTGTCTTCTCTGAGCTGGATAGTTTATTTGCAAAGCTTTCATTGCCCTACTAGGCAACATCTTCAACGCATACTTCCGATACTCCTGATTTGACCCAGTTCGTACGGATAACTTTTACTAACCGTCGGTAAACAATTTGATACTTTGAGTACTGTAGCCACTAAATAAGTATACTCATTGGGGCCTGCTTGAATCTCTGGGTTACATGAATTGCCATCCAAGATAATGCATCTTATTTTCTTTAGTTCTTGTTGTTATAATCATTTAGTTATATCCGTGTGTCTCTAAATGTACTCGTGCACATTTTTAATTGGTTTGCAGCCTATCGTTGAGCATTTCTGTGGGACCAAAGAAAAATACCGTAGTGGAATATTTTATTTTTCAGTCTAACATCGCTGCGTACATATGTACTGGAGATGGCTGTTTAACTTGATACTCCTGGATGAAGCGTAAATATTATGCAATAAACTACGCTGAAAATTGTGCATATTGTGTAAACTTATTGTGCATAATACAGCTATTGTTATTATTATTATACTAAATAGGATAATGCTGTTTTCATCAGTAATGAATAAGGATGAGTGTAATAACAATAGTAAGTGTTGTTAGATGGTTGAAGGCAATCGGCAGGAAACCTTGGACCTAGGTTTCATGCTAGTTGGCACTCACCAGTCAGCAAGGTGTATCTGCAACCTTGAAGAAACTCATGTCCCTTCTGAGATTCGAACCCGGGTCACCCAGTATTGCAATCGAAGACATTACCACTAGGCTATTTGAGCTCGTAATTGACCTCCTCTATGACTGTAATGGATACTTTGATTGGACACTACATTTGGAGCAGACTGAATTCTGTCTGCTGTCCACATTACAAACCTGACTGATAGAATTCAGTCTGCACCAAACAAAAGACTGGAGGCATGACATTAGTTGCTACGTAGTGTCCAGTCGAAGTAAAAGTAAGAGTAAATTATATTTGGAATCATAATTTGTCGATTGTTTTGTTACATGTAATGCCAATTAAGGTACAGCAGTGTTGTATTAATTACCTTAATAGAGATTCACTATATTCTTAAATTGATGGTACTTGGTAAAGTTTCATATTGAAGACCATCCATGACTTGATTAGTTCCTTTTGGTTAAACACTAGTTAGTAACTAGCGTAATGTGTCTAGTCCTTTGTTTGGTGCAGACTGAATTCTATCAGTCACGTTGGCAATGTGGCCACCATTCTAGGTGACTCGCCGTCACAGTTTACTTTGAATAGTTGATATTAAATGGTTGGAGGCAACTGGCTGGAACCCTTGGACCTAGGTTTCGTGCTTGTTGGCACTCACCAGTCAGCAGGGTGTATCTGCAACCTGAGATTCAACCCCACATCACCCAGTGCTGCAGTCAGAGACGTTATTATTATTATTGTTCCCTTGGGTTCCTAGTGGAACATAGGGCTTCAACTGCACGTCTCCACTTGCTTCTGTCTTCTGCTGTTCTTTTCACTTGCGTCCATGTTATTCCATACTGTTTCATCTCCTCCTCCATCTCCTCCATGTCACCCTTGGACGTCCCACTCGCCGCTTCCCTTTCGGGTTCCACTCGAGGGCTTGACGCGCGATGTCACCCGGAGGCCTCCTCAGCGAGTGTCCAATCCATCTCCACTTTCTCCTGCATATTTGTTGGGCGATTGGTTCTTGTTTTGTTTGTTCCCATAGTTTCTTGTTGGTGATTCTTTCCGGCCATCTGATCTGGAGTATAGAACGAAGACAGTTGTTGATAAAGGTCTGCAACAGGCTGTTGGAAATATTCTTTGTGACCCGCCAAGTTTCTGATCCGTATAGCAAAACTGACTTGACGTTTGTATTGAAAATCCGAATTTTGTTGTTGATGGTGAGTGACGAAGATTTCCAGATTGGTTTCAGGTTGATGAATGTGTTTCTCGCCTTCCCGATTCTCGATTTGACATCCTCGTCCGTTCCTCCTGTGGTTGAGACAATGCTCCCCAGATAAGTGAAAGAAGTAACCTCTTTCAAATCCCAGTCAGAGACGTTATCACTGAGATATTCGGGCTCGCGATTGATCTGTAAGAAACAATGGAATTATACAAACAAAATTTGAAAGTTACGTGAGTTCCTTGATATAATTATGAACAATAAATTGATTATACTCGAAACACGTCATCAATAAATATATGAGATCGTATCACTGTGTGTTTTTATCAAGTAGAATTATTTTATGATGAAATTATACTTTACCTCAGTGTCCAAATACTACTCTTATATGAATACAACTTCAGGATAGTATAAATTCTTGCAAAGTTTTATGTATGTGTTTATTGGTCAATAGAATAAAAAGCCAAGTCCATAGTTTCTTGTTTAACATTCAGTAAAATACCTAGTGGAATGGCTTCTTTTAGCATGTGAACTCGATAGCTTGTAAATTGACTGTTAAGCCTCAGTTATTTTATGTATTCTCCCCTTACTCTCCATACATGTATTATATAGGTTTAGTGACTTGGTTTAAAAGCGTTTATTAATTTTGTTATTCAGTAATTTGGTTTATGTAGGAAAAAAAATTCGTTTATAAATAATAATACTATGGGTTCATGGTATATTTCACCGCGAATCAACATTAGCCAGTACTCGAGAAGTAGCGAACGGTGGAGTGTTCTTTGAGTCGTGTGTGTGACAACGGGTACTCGCCGATGACATATTGCGAATCGATGAAAGTTAATGTTCATGGACCATTGGATTTCGGTTCATTAGTTAAATGGTAGCTCCCTCCCCTTGTAGCCTGACGGGATCATGCGTGTGCACTACTGATAAGTCCCCCACTACAACGAAAAGGCTGTCCAGTGCGCCTCGGTTTTCAGTGGTTTTCCAACTATTGTCAGTTCATGACCAAAAACTTACTTTGAAATCAGTTGAGTCTCCACTGAACCCCAGCACTTGAAACTACCAAGACTACTCAGCATTTCAGTTCAGTGTGTACGACGGGGTGGAATTTGTAAAGGTTCGCTAAATCATCACATATTCTAATCGAGAAAACTTCAGAATGAGAATTATTTTTTTGTCTTAAATGTCATAGAATATTTTTATCATCATTAAGGAGGGCATTTCTGTACGCTTTTTATTTCTTCCCTAATTTAGATAGTTGATTAATGAGTTATAAAGGTTTCATTATACTTTTCTATATTGTAGTTGACTCCATGACTGTGAGTCGTTTCTCAGTTAGGGAAACGAAAACCAGTTTATGTTTCTTTAAACTATATTACAAGGAGTATTTTCGCTCAAAATATTATGAAAATTAAATCTTGTCACTGCTTGCAAACATCCATTGCAAATACTTTTTCATTCCTTTGCACTCCAAGTGGAACATAGGACTTCAAGCTTTAGCTTTGAAGTTTCAGCAGCAGTGGTGTTGTTATTTACAGGATGGGGTTGCTAGTCTCACACACATTCTGACCTCTTCACCGAACTTATTGTCGACTAATCTAGGCTTAAGTGTACGTCGGCAGGGATTTGAACCCTCACCACATGCGTGATTGGCGAGCATTCTACTGTCTAACCAAACATTACAAATATACATGTCATAAATTCAACTTTTCCAGTAAATTGATGTTATTCTGAATTTAACAATCAGCTTTTTAACCAGTTGGTTTCGATTAATTAATGGACTCTTGTTTTACGACTATAAATCGGTTCTCTTTATTTGCTCACTCTGGAGAATGTACAAATGAAGCGGTTTATTCCATAGCTTTACCTATTTCACATAACTATATAAGAGAATATTTATGTTTATTATTTATTTTCTCTCTCGTCTATTCCACTGCATCTTTATTTGACAGCTACCAAATCTGGTTAATCGTAATCCAGTGATTGCAATTGAAGTTTTACAATTACTAATTACGTCAGCTAAACGAGATGAGTAAGTTATGGTTTGAGTCGTTCGTTCTCTGTAAAGTTATGTTTCTGTGTTGAAAATTCTTTATATATATATATATATATATAGGTAGGTCACGATCAGCTAGATTATCAGAACATAAAAGTGTAGCTAGATCTAGAATAATTGACCCTCCTAAGTTAAGTAATTTAGAAAAAAAGTTACATCATTAGTTTGCTTGTATTTAGATATAATTGCACAATAGACTGGGAAAGGGTAAAAGCATTTAACTATAATATAGTTAGATGGAGAGAGAGAGAGAAATTAGCTGTTGAATGTAGCATCCATTATGTACGTTTGAAATGACCCGACACCAATTCCATATTTATGGAAAATCGCATTAGAAATCGGGAGGGTGTAAATCTGTTTGAAGCAGGTGAAAAGTTGTGTAAATATATTGATATAATTTATCAGCAATAAATAGTAGTCCAGGTATTAACGCTATATCACTGTGTGTTACTATTAACTAAACTTATCTGACTAGTTGAGTTTAAGCATGGAACTTTGCACAAAATTGCAGCAGTTCAAGTCTCCACTCTCTACATAGTACAAAAAAGTAGACAAAAGAGTGAAAAAGAGGATTCAAAAGAAATATAATAAGCAGAAATGTACAAGAGAAAGGATAATAACATGGAAAAGCACAAACTTATCTAATGTAGAATAATACGCAAGACATACGATTCTAGAGTGGTGTACCAAATACAGTTGAACTCCACATAGTGGCTCGGTAGTTTTAACACTAGTCTTGCAGCCAGCGGGGATCAGACTCTAATCTCATTTCATCTGCGTCAGCCTTGTTGGCTGCGTAGTATTATCGGCCTCCCAGCACTGTAAGTGTAACGGATAACCTGACATTTAAAATATTCCTCCTGGGTAACTATTTTCCTTCAATGCAATTCTGTATCAAAAATAAGAATGGATGATTACCAAAAGAGTTTTTACTTTATTTATATTTTTATCATGTGATTGTCACTGAATAGCAGTCTGTCTCAGATTAATGCATGTAGGTCTTCAATTTAGCTAGTTTTCTTCGCAATGCTCAGCCCAACTGAATTTTTTAGCGATATCCAGATTCTCTTTGTGTACGTGTGTGTGTGTGCGTGGTTGGCTTTCTGTGATTCAGCGATACTGGGACTGAGTTACTGCAGACTTTAGCACCATCTTCTATATTTTAATTCTAACAGCATAGTGGAGAATAATCTGCAAATACAATAAATAATATGCCTTGAAGTATATACAATTACTGGGTTAAGTTCTGATATTGACTGGCGCAAACATTGATCATTAGATTACTTGTTCATTTCGATCATATAAGTATTTTCTCATTAGTAGTAATGTAACTGTAAAAGACAAGACACTTGGTAACGGGATGTTTATTTGAAATTTGGTATCTCTATGTGATGAAGTTATGTACACCTTATCTTCAAATCGTCATTTGCACAGATCTTCCGTGTTGTGCTACTTCTGGCCTTCCTTCATATTGTGTTTCTTGTGTTCCTTTCACGTCTTCCATGTATCTCCGCAATACTGAATCATTTTCTTTCTCTGACATCAAATCTATCTCCCTGTTATTTGATGTTTTTATGCCGAGGAATGTCTCTTTATATACTACTGATAAATCTTATCAGTAGCACACGCCACAGTAGTATAATAACTATTACAAATCCCTACTACATTCTGCGAATTTTAATTTCCATGTTATCGCTCACAGTTATTTCTTAATTACCTTTATTTTATAGCTGAGCACATGGGTTTTCAAATGAGCTTATGTAATGACTTGGAAAATCTAAGGCCTCTTAGCTTCAGTTACTTTTTTATGTAGGAAAAGTTGACTAAGTAGTTTTTTTTTCTGAATAAAAAAACAAATACACCATTCGTGTATTTACACCAGGCTCAGCCCACCATTTGCATGGATTGGTCAAGGTTTGAATACACATTGGTATTCACTGTTGACAAATATGAAAATTTGCTATGAGCTAATTTAAGCACAAAGTAATGCTCGTTTGTCTTCCTTATTCTTGCTTCAAACAGAATTATAAAACTGATGCTATGATATCAAGTATCAGGTGATCACAGGAAATTATGCACTTGAGTAAAAAATAGTTTATTAAACAAGAAGTGTACATATGACAAAATACATATGGGTCCAGGAAGTAGAAAGGTGATGTATGAGTTACACTTTATTGGCGTTGTATGTCACTCAAGTTGTAATTTATTGTCCTTGTCCTAGTGGAACATAGTTATCAGTGCTTTCCTCATTTTCTAGGCGCATTAGTGACCATTGAAATACTGTCATCAGGTTTGATGATATGATGTTCACAGTGTAAGCTATAAATTTTCTTTTATCTCGATCACCTATGATAAAGTAACGAAACCTTGAATTTCTAATTTTTGATCACTTGTCGGTCCTCTCAAAGTTGATGGTATCCTTCATACATTTTTTCCTCTTTATGAATTCAAGTAAAGCAAGAACAACAGTTTTGCAGAATAAAATGGTACCATCATTTATTTCGTTGGCTTCTCATCAGATGCTTACAGCCGAAAGACATTATTAAGTTTATCTACAGAAACAATTTTAACATACTTGCACAGAAAGAAGTGGTTATCAGTCTTTCTTTGCCCTGGTAACTTTCTTCTGATTGCAAATTATTGATATATGTATCATTGTATGCATATATTGATTTTCTGTTTAAAAATGAACTCTATGCAAATATGTTAAAATTGTTTCTGTACATAAACTTAATAATGAGAAGCCAACGAAATAAGTGATGGTACCATTTTATTCTTCAAAAATCTGTTGTTCTTGCTTTATTCCAATTTTATGGTATCCGTTTGCTAACGAGTGTAGGGCTTACAAACGAATGTCTGGAATCATTTGTCAGTGTTCACGTTTCTTAGCTTAGTGATCACATTGGAAACTTTGTGGGTAGATTTCAGACAACGCCACCAGCTAAACAACAACATGACAGTGAATAATGACTAAAAGAATTTAATGCAAAAGTTAATTTATTCAGTTATTAATTTATCTCCGTGTTAACAGTACTGGTGGTTGGTGACTGTTTGTTACTCTTTTTCTTCTCATTTTATCCTACCAAGGTACTTGAATGCTTTACTTAAAATGGAGGTCACTGTACAATCAATCGAAGTAGTGAATAGATTATCTACAAAAATAGTCTTACCTACAGAATTCATACAGAATTACATATCAAATTGTTTAGCATTTTGTTATTCAGTACAAGATAGATTCTATCAAATGCGTCATGTACGGCTTGTATGTGTACTTCTTCAATCACTTATCCGAAACAACATATTAGATATTCATAATCAAGTAAGTCCAGTTTACTGTAAAATTACCTAAAATCTATTACTAAGGGATTTATTACTTCTATGTACTAGCAATGTTAGGTTTACATTTGAAGGCGGTTGTTTCCGCCAAGTTGATGGAAGTCCGTTAGGACCCCTTTTAGCAGATATTTATATATCGTACATTGAGAGTTTATCGGAGGATTTAATCGAAAATGTGCCACTGTATAGAAGGTATGTAGATGTTATTGTAATCATGAGTGATAAATCTTGTTCTGCCACCTCAATTTTAAATCGAATGAATGAAGTTCGGAATAGCATATCGCTTGCATCTGTAGAAGAGGAAGATAATTGTTTATCTTTCCTAAACATATTGCTTAGTCGACGGCCTGGTGGGTCAATAAAAAGATATATTTTTAGAAAACCTACATGGACAGGACAGTATCTTAATTACCACAGTTTCTGCCCTGTTCGGTACAAAAGAGCCTTAGTAAGGTGCCTCTTCAGTAGATTCCGACGAATATACACTGAAGACACACTTGATGAAAAAGAAAGAAAGGTGACACAAACTCTGGTTGATAACAGTTATCCAGACAAGTTCATCAGGAGATATAAAGTAGTCAGAACACTCCACAACTCGCCCCTAAGAAAGACGTGCACATCAAGCTACCCTATATGGGGCATCATAGCAGCCTGATAACTAGACAAAGACTGAACGCTGCTGTTAAAAAGACTTTATGCAGCTAATATCATAATTGAAAATGTGAAGCCAATATATCTATCTAAGCCCTTTGAACATGCGGAAAATGATGTCACATCCCACTGTATTTACCAATTTGAATGTACGTGTGGACACACATACATAGGGACAACTCATCGATCTCTGCAAGTAAGGGCTTCAGAGCACATTCCTAAATGACTCCAGAAGCAAATAGAATCTTCAGAACCCATTAATGGTGAGAACAAGAGACCTATTGCGAAACATATTATAGAGACAGGACATAAAATTGATATTAGTAAATTGTTCCCTATGTGAATTCAGTTAGACAAAGCGATAAGAAGACGTAATTTGTCTGAATCGTGTGTAATGTGTATTTGTACAACACATTTCGAACAATCTGATCCATCACACACGGACTTGTCATAGGGAATGCATATATATGTGAAATGAATAAAGAGTTAAGAGGTGAGAAAATAAATTTAGGTCAAGTTAAAAGGACATATTGAAGGTCAAAATAACAATGAAGATCACTAAACCAAATAACAGAGGTAACAGTACACCTACCACCCTGGTATCAAAACAAATTTTACCAAGGAAGGTTTATTGTGATGACGAATTGTTTTTGAACGCATAAAGGTGGTTTAAACTTTCTAATTGCTAGGGCTTCCACAAACTTTAGGATACGCCCCAAACACGTTTTATAGATAGGTTTAAAAGATGTGTGTGAACATCAATTTTATGTCCTGTCTCTATAATATATTTCGCATCAGAGGAGCTAGGTCTCCTGTTCTCACCATTAATGGATTCTGGCAATGATAGTCAGAATTATTGTAAATTCTACAACGTAGTGAAATCTACTATCAAATAGTTTTTTCCATTCAAGAGAGACTTTAAGTCAACATAGTCTTATGTTTTTGTTTCGTTCTCATCCACATTGTATATTTATCAAGGAAAAATTAACCAGAAGTAAACTTTGTCCTTTTTCCAATTCCAAAAGCTATAAATACACACTGATCTGACCTATTTTGCTTTGCATCACATATGATCCTTGTAGCGCTAAATATTTCAACATTTACTGTTTCACTAAATGGAATTACGTAGTTTTTAAACACTTCCTTTTCAATACTTCTGTTATTGACTTATGTTTTACAGAATTACAACAGCATCACACTTTGATTGTAATTACATTCGTTTTCCTTAGTTTATTGAATAATGGTATGACATTAATAAGTAGTACATATTATTTAAAATGTAATCGTCGTGACCAATAGATTAATAGCCATGTTTCTTAGTAGCGGTAAGCGTATCGATTATTAAATGCAATATAGTCAGTGGTGGAATACACGATTACGTCACCTGACCAGTAGCCACGCATATTGTGTGACAGTTGATGATACCAACTAGTTGGTCAGGTTGAAGTAGGGCAGGGCAGAACTCGAGCCCGGAAGTAGCATAAGTACAATACAGCCAATGTTAGCTTTGACCTTTCCTACTACTTTTGCTGACAGTTAATAAGCAGCCTACATTTCTAAGCTTTGCAAAGTGGATGGTTTTTCGTAGACTAAAAGGTCATTGCTGATTTCCAGCATATAGATGACTCACTTTGTTAATTATCTACTTAGTGTTTATCGTGAAGCAATTTATTATCTTATGTCTATATCAAAAGTTCAATGACCACAATAGTCTACTTGAAAGTTTTCATCCAAATAGTTGCAGTCAATTTAGTGTTTCATTATTTGCAGTTTTAACCACATAACTAACTAAACTATGGCTATATTGTATACAGAATTTACAAACTGATTACCATTGTTTTTCTTTTAGTAATAATTGTATATCCACTTGCATTTTTTTTGATATTTCAGGATATTTTGATTGAAGTAAGGACATTTTGTGTAGAGTTTACAAAGGCACGGGAAGCGACTACACTTCATAGATTAATATTGAATATGGAGAATGCTGCTACCACTACCGCCGCCGCCACCACCACCACAACAACAACAACGGTGTCTAGTAGCAATTCCACTACCTCAATCACTTCTACCAGTTCAGCAAGCCAATCGGCTAATACACAGCAACAAGATACTTCTAATTCAAATACTGAGACTACCATCTCTTGATAATCTATTGAAAATTGCTGTTTCTAATTTCTTTTTACTAACAGTACAGTATGTAAACTACAAGTTGTACAAATTATATATGCAAATATCACTGAAATGTTTTTTAATGGGCGTTACATAATGATGTGTGTAGGTAGACCTTTTGATTTGAAATTGATGTATTAGAAATCGGTAGGATTATTCCTGAGCGTTTTCCAACATTTTTAGATTGTTCCTTGGTATCTATGCGTCGTATAAAGGCCAAGATAAAACGCCGTATATCTGGTTTTTTTTACCTGACTGATACTGCATGTCAAATTCAACTAAACTTAGGTTTGTTTTAATTGTTGATAATCGTAAAGATCTGAAATGATTGTAGTGTCTTAAATCCCGTTGCATATCCCCGCTGGTTGTGGCATCGTAGTCCGTTGCTACGGTGGTTTAATAACACGTTATATTCTTTTAAATGATTTCTAACTGAAATTTTGCATTAATAATTTTTTCCGGCGTACATATTATCGGTGGCACTATATTCTTGAACTGTGTTACATTTATTATTATTATTGTTCCCTTGGGTTCCTAGTGGAACATAGGGCTTCAACTGCACGTCTCCACTTGCTTCTCTCTTCTGTTGTACTTTTCACCTGCATCCATGTTAATCCATACTGTTTCAACTCCTCTTCACACGATCTCCTCCATGTCACCCTTCGACGTCCCACTCGCCGCTTCCCTTTCGGGTTCCACTCGATGGCCTGACTCGCGATGTCACCCAGCGGCCTCCTCAGTGAGTGTCCAATCCATCTCCACTTTCTCCTGCATATTTGTTGGCGATTGGTTCTTGTTTTGTTTGTTTCCATAGTTTCTTGTTGGTGATTCTTTCCGGCCATCTGATCTTCAGTATAGAACGAAGACAGCTGTTGATAAAGGTCTGAAACAGGCTGTTGGAAATATTCTTTGTGACCCGCCAAGTTTCTGATCCGTATAGAAGAACTGACTGACTTGACGTTTGTATTGAAAATCCGAATTTTGTTGTTGATGCTGAGTGACGAGGATTTCCAGATTGGTTTCAGGTTGATGAATGTGTTTCTCGCCTTCCCGATTCTCGATCAGACATCCTCGTCCGTTCCTCCTGTAGTTGAGACAATGCTCCCTAGATAAGTGAATGAAGTAACCTCTTTCAAATCCCTCCCGCTGATGGTGATTGGCACTGGATGTTTCTGCTGCTGTTGTTGTCGTTGGTTGGTTATTTTCATAACCTCCGTCTTGTCTATGTTCACCTGGAGTCCTGTCTTCTCTGGCTGCTTCTTCGACCAGTTTGTCGGTTTTCGCTTGTAAGTCTTCGATTTTGTGTGACATCAAACATAAATCATCCACGCGCGAAATCCAGGTCTTCTAGGTTCTTCACGTCGGTCCAGGATATCCCTGTCTTCTCGTTTCCCACTGTCTGACGCATAATCCATTCCACCACAATTAGGAATATCATTGGTGATAATAAGCACCCTTGTCTGACTCCTGTGTTTACTTCAAACGCCTCGCTGAGTTTTCCGTTGTGGATCACTTGACATGTGGCGTTGTCGTACAGCTGTTGAATGAGGTTGATGAATATTTGGGGTACGCCGTAGTACTTGAGTGGTTTCCAAATTACTTCGCGGTCAACGCTGTCGAAGGCCTTCTCAAAGTCTATAAAGTTGAGGCAGAGGTTTGATTGCCATTCCATGCTTTGTTCGATGATGATGCGTAGAGTTGCAATTTGGTCAGAACATGATTTGCCTTTCCTGAATCCAGCTTGTTCTGGTCGGAGTTCTGTATCCAGTGCGTCCTTTATTCTCTCCAGGATGATGCGACTCAGGATTTTACTTAGCGTCGACAGGAGCATGATTCCCGCCAGTTCTTGCAGAGTCCTGTCGTGGGTGTACTTGAGTTGGTGTTGGTATTTCTGGACGGGTTCAGGTGGTGGTCTGTTCAAGAGTCTTTGAAGTGGATGTCTTGCTGTGCTGCACTTTTATCAGAAAATGTTGCTTGATACTGATATCTGCTCAATGTAATGGAGTGAATGGAGGCAGTGAGTTCAAAAGTTAAACGTATATTGTTGAATCTTCATGAAATCATACTGGTCAATTTGGCCTACTTATTCAAACGCTCTAATATCCACCGGATAAAGATGGCGTCACCTCAAAGAAGGTATATGCCATATGGTCGCCCGATAACGAGATCTGCGCGCCGCTCGATTTCCTACCTGCGTGTTCATTTTAATTCTATTTATAATATATTCACTTTTATTTGCCTCCTTGCAATAAAACAGAGCGACTGTAATACACTTAAACGACGTCATATCACACCATGGTTATCCTACCTATATCATTTCTTGGGGCTGGACTTTCATCAAATTAACACTTAACCAAGTCTCGGCTGGAAATTTTGAAACGTGCATAGCAGGACAACCAAAAAACTTCGTATGAGGGTTCTACCATTCCGTTAATTTCACTTACTTTTTTCATATTTATACCATTTACTTATGGATATGATTAGTGAAGTTAAGTCTCGAGTTTAAGTTGAAACTCCCTCCAACTTACACTATGGTGACTAGAGAAGATGCACAGAGCATTAAGAGTGATTCCTTAAAGTTCGGCTTACAAGCTGAGTTAGGTACAACATTATCAGGTAAAATACCTGTTCCGAAAATATGCGTCAACATCACTGTCCAAACTTTCTCTTTGGAGGGCTTTACGGAATTAGCGAAACAGTGTTCTACCCCGTTTGGACGTCGTGATATCATTATACCTATGAAGACATAGGAGAACACTACTGGGTGAAATAGTGGTACCTGTGGTTTTATAGTTTCAGAAACGGTTGCAGCTTCTTTCAGGAGTCGGGGAACTGAGACAAAAGCATCCAGCCTACGAGCCACGAATTCTGATTCAGTAATCTCTGCCAACAGCTTTGATGTGTCTGTTCAAAATGCCACATACACCCAACTTTATTGGCTGAGCTTCCAAAGAAAGATCGATTTCACAAACACACATGATGAGAGCAGCAGGACTTCCTCGAAGGATGGTAAATATTGTTGAAATGCCGGGGGTGAACAGAAAGTAGATCTGTAAACATCAAAGACATACTAGTTAGACAGGTGATAGCAGTCTTCGGTGATGTCCAACGTGCCTGTCTGTATTGAAAACCCACTGGCTAGTAAGGAATTACTTGGTTATCAGTAATGGAGTGCTTGTCATTGTAGGTTAGGGTTCGGCAATCCGCAGACTTTACCAGAAAACCATGTTACTTGATGAGAAATCCTACCACTAAGTCACCCTGGGCTCAACTAGGTGAGAGGAACAACTCCAGCCTTTGTTACAGATTCCGACCACCCCACATAATGCTGCAACCAGACGGACCGTGAGTGTAAGATAGTCACCTCGTAGGCCACGGCATGAGGTTAAAACAATAACCATGTTCATGTATGGTGACCCAGGAAGGTCATTTGTCGACACAGGCGAGAAGTAGCCGTATGATATACAACAGTAGTTGCATCTGTCTCCAAGTCGCAACGACTGGCATCTGTATGATATCTCGCCCACTACATCTACCCAGAGTCGGCACACCACAACTCATGTTAGTAGACTTCAGTTGTCAAGACAGTATCAGCGACGTTTTCTAATTATGCTACACAGTTAAAATCAACATGAACAGCATCATACGATGTGGCAATAGCAAGCCTAGGGCTTTTAGAGGCTGACGGTATTGACGTTCGCGAATTGTACGGAGTATACTAACGCAAGATCTAATACCAACAACTTCTATAGTATTCGTTCCTCGTGTACCAAAGGCAAAGCAAAAGACAGTATTGGGTCGTCCAAACTACGAGATATATTTCGGGACCAAATCGTGGACTGAAGTGAATGCTTAACTGGCTAGTGATCGTGCACGAACGTGACACGACGGAGTACCAAATGGCATGGATGCTTGACCGGAAGCCTTCAGTTAAACAAGTCGATTTAAACAGTGAGGGTCAGCATCCGATGTTCAGTGATGATTGCTGTGGTCAGTAATTTTGAGGAATTATTTACCGCTACAGGCTCTACGGCAACAGTAGAGAGGCAATACGCCAAAATACCAATACCTGCATGGCGACAAAGTGTAAAGGAGTTATTTTCAACAGCAATTGATACTCCAGAAACACAGCAAGGACAGTTCCAGTTCAACTAACTGAAGTGTGAAATGATGCCTTAAACGACATCAACGGCTACCGAACACAACAACTGTGCAGTGGCGGAGCTCAGAAGCAAGATAATTGGACTGCGATCATTGTGTTCTCATTTCTCACCGTCTGGTTAACAACCAGCGCGATGACACTGAAATGACCACAGAAGGGATAACTGTACAGAAAGGAACAAGGTTAGATGGACGGCAAAGGAGTCGTAGAGTTATGTGTAACTTGCAAGGCCGCGCGTCCGGTGTAACATCACTGTACAGAATATTACTCTCTTGTATGAAAAACTCAATAGATACCCAACCCCCATGATGAACCACCGTCAAAAAAGATGAAAACGATCCTTATAATTTCAACCCTGAGATTCTACCGGGTCAATATCGTTGATACATTTAGTGCACCATCACTCAGCGCCGGTGAAAAAAGCAGATATTGGAGAGTTTCCGGTAGGGAACTCATTAATACTGGTTTGTATGAAACCGTTAAGGACGACATACACTGGAGGATGGGAGTCAAACCATTCGAGTAAAATTGCAGTTTCGAAAACGATCAACTGTCTATACAGAATGAACAGTTGAAACCACAGTTAGCCAGAAGTGACCACGAGAATGTAGTCTTCGAGTGACCCATTAAATAATAATAAATCAAGTATAACTGCCTTGTCAACTGCGTTATGGTTGACCCGGCTTTGATCGAATGAAAAAAGCTGTTTTTCGGTGTCTGCCACAATAGCACAATTCAATAACAGTGCCATCGCCAGGCATCTCCTCGACACGGGTCATGAGATGGACGTCGAAATGTCGTTAAAATTATCACTAGAGAAGAGAGCTCAATTCTCATCAAGTTTGCTGAAGCCAATTCAATCAAGCGCCTGAAACCTGATTTATGCGTCCAGAAAGAAGCGGTTATCAGTCTTTCTTTGCCCTGGGAACTGGATATTTTTCATCTCTCTTTCATATGAATGCGAAATGCTAACAAGTTTCCATTGTGTATGATTACTATTGTTCGGAATAGTGTTTAATATTATATATATGTATATATTATAACTGTATGCATATATTGATCGATTGATTTTTGATTAAAATGGACTCTGTGCAAGCATGTTAAAATTGTTTTTGTAGATATATTTAAATATGTCTTTGCCCTGTAAGCAGCTGACGAGAAGGCAACGAAATAAAAGATGGTACCACTTTATTCTGCTAAAACTGTAGTTCTTGCTTCGTTCAAATTCATTAAGGGGAATAAATGTATGAAAAGTGGAAAAGCAGTCAGTGTGGATGAAAGGTGTTATTATGAAGTCTATAGACAATAACGTCCCTATGATAACCGCTAACCCAAAACATTAACAGAAAAATGGCATCGAGCAAACAGATACTCCCTGGAAAGGAGTTAGACGGCATCGCATATAGAACCTTAAGAAATTAGTGCAAAACCAAAGTTTAAGCGGATAGGAGAACACTTCAGGCAAACCTAATTAGCGAAATCTAAACCAAATCCAAGAATCAGTGCAGATTCGCGTCTCAGATCACAAGTACCAGCCACATAGGATGTGATGCCATAAACTGGATGGAGGACGCCCAAGAAGTCTAGACGCAGCTGAAGGTTGTCGGCACTTTTTACGTAACTCATCAATATTTAGTAGAACCGCATATTTTATCACGTTAAATCATATTCTGATATTGTTGGAATGTGGTGTTTGACTGAGAGAGACCTACAAAAGGTTAGCAGGGTACACGGGAGCATGAATTTAATCGTGCTTCCTGGACTCGCTTTATTTGTTCAGAACAAAGTACTCATATGTTGTTTGTTGTGGTCACTTCTGAGCTATCACTTTTACGGTGTTGAGGTGCAAAGAAGTCCATCAATTCAGTTGAACTTAGGCCATTTCACCTTCAAGGATCAACCTGTTTTTCCGTTGATAATTAAAACTTTTGTAGCGGTAGGTAATTCCCAGAATTATTGGCCACAGCATTCATCACTGAACATCGGATGATGACCCTCACTGTTTAAGTCAACTTGTTTATCTGAAGGCTTCCAGTCAAGCATCCATGCCATTCGGTACGCCGTCGTGTCACGTTCGTTCGTGTGCGATCCATAGCTAGTTAAGCAATCGTCTCGCACTCCGATTTGGTCCCGAAATATAACTCATAATTTGGACGGTCAATTCTGGTGTTTTGTTTTGCTTTCAGTCTACGCGGAACGAATACTATAGATGTTGTGGGTATTGGATCTTGCGTAAGTATACTTTGTACTATCCATGATTGTCAATATCTTCAGACTGTAAACTGCTTTGCCCTATCGTGAACTTCACCTCTGGTAAACACGCAGGCAAGTCCATTGAGTTCGTTCCTTTTTGTATATGTTCCTGTATTGTTTAAAAACTATATATTCCGCCATGAGTGATCATACTCCTAAGGTCATCCATATTCGCTCAACTGCCAAAACTATTCAGCTCGTACCATTTTGGCCAGATAATGCTGAATCATGGTTTCAATTAGCTGAGTCTGATTTTAGTGAGCATGAGATAACTGATCAACGTTCACAGTTCCTTGCAGTTATTCATGAACCTTTACTGACTTATGGAGAAACATATATGTACTGTGTGCGCAGATGTAACATGCTGACAGTAACAAAGGATCACTCATAAGGATTTTCTGTACGGCTGAAATCTAATTTTTGTGTAATAAACACTTCAATGAATCTGTGTTCCTTCTGTTGTGATGCGATGGTATTCCAGTAACATTGGAAATACATGCTATGGTAGAAATTGGAGGTAAACTACTAGGAAATAATGAGGCATCCGGGAAACTTTTGTTGAATCGTTTAAATGAATAGGTAGTAATACATTGTGTTCTGTGGCACTTTATTTTGGATCACAATTATGACGACAGTTGGGATGCGTCATATGTCTAACTGTACAAACCTTCAGATGTAGCTTTCTCCTCGCTGTAAAAAACGAAATCCAGAGGCCAGCAACACATATACTTCGAAAGATTTATTTTTGCTTTGAAAGTGACTGTGAATGGTGAATCAGTATAGTTGTTGTGCTGAAACGATAGATGGCTCTAAAGGTTTTGTAATCTAAATATTTTCTTTGGGATGTGGATGTGGCTAAATAGTCTTTTTATCAAGAAGCTTATCCAAAATATCCACTTTCATTTAGCCTTTCGCAGGTAACCTACTGCTGCCCACTAAGACGGTGATCTGAGAAGAATGCCCTACTATTACTGTAATAGATTGGCTTACCTTTTGACTGTTGTAGTAGTTTTATTCGTTATATTCCAGGAGACCGGCTAGTTACGCAGCTTGAAAGACTCCGATCGGCTTAAGCTGGAAATAACTCACATGATTGGTGCAAAGGCACCTATCCTGATAGACCCGAGTTCTAGCCACACTTCCTGCTGACATCTTAGCTTGGTCTACCTAACCTGGGGCCGGCTGTTCTTAACGCCAACCCAACTAGTGAAGTGAGAATGTAACTCTCACGGCTGCTCAAAAGTGCATTTATTGGCGATGTCAGGAATTGATTATAGTGTCCAATAATCACATAACAACGCCTTTGTTGAGGTATTGTCTCGAAGAATTGACTTGACGAACTTCTTTGATCCTCTACAAAATATTATTTCAACGTGCTGTTACTGATAGTAATTGCTAATAACGAATTTACCACGACAGTAATAGTGGACTGCATATTAAAGAATTTATTTGTAGTACACATTCTGATGTTCCAGACTTGTTTTAGCATATGCACGTACAGACTGGTGCCAACGCCTTTTTAGTGCTCTCTGCTTATGTAATGGACAGTTGCATTCTCTGAGTTGGTTGTGCAGCCTTTCAAAGTAGATAAATAATTACCCTATTTTTGCCAGATTATTTCGATTTTATATTATATCCAAATATACTGCTTGAAAGGACCTCAGCCAGCATTGACTTCGGGAGCATTGAAGAATCTCTGGGGCAGACTGCAGATCGCTGTCCCGTGTTCTGCAATGCACCTGAAGAAAATGCTAGCTGGGACACATCACTATTTATCAGGGTCTTTTTGATTTGCGTCTTGTCACCAATACTTATAAGATGGTGGTGGTATTTCTGACGCACACAGATCCAAAAGATTTGACGAATGGGCACAAAATAAAGGAATTTTCAAAGGTACATAAGACAGTAATAAAACGCCCGAAGAAAAGAAAATAACATAGTTTGGAAGGTGAACTAACTATTATGCTTAACTGCTATACTATAGCCATAGCAAAGGAGACATTACCAACTGTATATAGATAAACCTTGTGTACGTTTTACTATTTAATTCCGTATGAATTCACTGAATAATTCAAATAGTGAAACAGTATTGTTGAATGGATGACCCTCCAGACACAATTTGCCAAATACAGTCGTGTAAATATGACCATAAATTTGGTCAAAAACATTGAATAGCTTCTGAAACTTCATTCGACAGACGATGCTGTTCCAGTGAACTCCGCCACAAGAGAAACACATTACAACCCATCGGGCAAGAGTGCGACCGCTGGGCTATAGTGGAATTGCGTATCCTTATATTCTTTTTGTACCATCGCCACTGAACACACTCTTAAACAGCCACAAGTATTGCATTATTCTCCCATCCGCAACAGTCCGGTGGTGTTAAGGGCAAGCTAAACACCGGATTGGGTGGATCAAACTAAAGAGTCAGCAGGTAGGTTTGCCATGGTACAGGTCCACCAGGAAAGATGATCACACAACAGCCATGCAATTTTCGGTTGGAGCTAGCCGGTAAACGAGCTCGAATTCCTACTTCAGCACCTAAGATATAGGTAACAGTTTGCTGACAATGCAGTAATCGAATTTGCGTCTAGTTTATAGAGCCATTCTTGGTCCACTGAAGGTTTAGGTTTTGATAAATGATCTCCTTGACGACCTGATTTCCTCAGCATTTCTCTAAACAAATGATGTCAGGCTGTGGAGGTTCGTGTGAAACGACGAAACATTGATAAGATTGTAGAAAGATGTCGAACCTGAATAATTGGGCAACAGTGTGTGGAGTAGCTTCCAGTGTTCATCCGAAAACCAATAGAATGAACAATCTGCTGCTGCTTACGCAGTACGAACACTGACCATTTAGAGGTGTTGCATGACCTCGGCTTGCTCATGGCTGATTAACTGGGCTCAGGGATTGCTGCACTAGACGCCCAAATGAAATCAACCAGGCCCCTGCCTGGTGCACTAGCACCTAGAAAAACGTAAACATAGATTTTTCAGGTATTTATTCGCACTGCATGTACTAAGCATTGGCAAGTTAATAACATCATTGAGCAAGCACTCTTGAAAGGTAGTGTCAGCCTTTTAGAAAACATACAAAGGAGTAAGACAAACTGTTTCCGGGCTAACATGTCGGTAGAAAATAAGATGAAAGACTCCGAAAACTTGATCAGTATAACCCTAACAAGGACACTGTGTCATCTTTTGGAAGACCTTCTTAGAAACCGACTTCGTTCTGTTTTCTGCTGTCCTTCTCAGCTCGGTCCACGATTGCCTACAATCTCTCATCTCCTCCTCACACGATCTCCACCATGTCACACTAGGACGACACACTCGTTGCTTCGAACCTGGATTACACTCGAGGGCCTGGCATCCGATGGTCTCCTCAATGTATGTCCGATCCGTCTCCACTTTCTCCTACATATTTGTTGAGTGATCGGTTCTTGGTTGGTTTGTTCCCAGTGTTTTTCGTCACTTATTCTTTCTCGCCATATGATCTTCATTATGGAGCGAAGGCAGCTGTTGATAAAAGTCTGCAGTGGCCTGTTGGAAATCCTTTTCGTGACACACCAAGTTTCTGACCCGTAGGGAAGGACTGAATTCACATTGGTGTTGAAAGTCTGAATCTTGTTCCCTATGCTGAGTGCAGAAGGTTTTCAAACTGGTTTCAGATTGATGAAGGCGTACCTTAACTCTCCGATTCTGGCTAGCTTTGACATCTTCATCTGTTACGCCTGTAGTTGAGACGATGTTTCTCAGTCAACGCTCTCGAAGGCCTTGTCAAAGGGGATGAAATTTATTATTTTACTTGGTGTGGGTAGGAGCATTATTCCACACCGCTTCTTCCACAGCCTAAGTCCCTTCTTGGCAGCTTGACGAGGTATCCTTTTTTCTAATCGGCAGTACCTTTCCTTCTTTCTAAACCATTCGCAATAATGGCGTGAGCACAAATGTCACAGTCCGTGTGTCCGTTTTCAATGCTTTGAGGGGTAAATTCCATCTGGTCAAGTTGCTTCGCCGTACTTCAGTAACTTGATCGTATCTATGATTTCTGGTTTCATTGGAGGAGTGGTGTCCACTGGCAGGCAGTTTTGTGCGTGCTGTTGGTCGAGGTGTATTACTAGGAGAGTTGCGGATAATGGTCTATTCAAGAGTCCTTTAAAGTGATCAGCCCATTGTTTCTCTTCCCTGACGATTGGGTTCCCTTGACCATCTACAGGTTTCACCTGCTCTACTCAGACAGAGATCTGATTGTTCGATAATTTTCTGGGGCCTCTTTTACCTTCGACCTGCCTTTACTGCTTCATTTGCCGGCCAGTGTGTCGCAGAATTGTATTTTGTCTTTTCTAGCACTCTTCTTCACTTCTTTATTCAGTGCAGTCTATATTGTACTCAGCTTCTCCCTCTGTTGTCCATCTTTGCATTGAGTCATCTTCTCTTTCACCATCCTCCCCTCTTCGATTAGCTTCCATGTATCCGTTGACAGCCATTACTTGTCTTTTCTCTTCCTTCTTCTTGATGTATACGTTTCCTTGAACATCACCTTCAGAGAGTTCCAATGTTCTTCTTGATGTCATGGAGGAGCAGATTGGCCCCCACTATATTAGGGTCTTGGCTGCCACTGATGACATCATGATAGCTAATCCCTCAGTGTGTTCGTGGTTGTCACCTGGGTGACCAGAGCGGAATGGATTACTGACTCTCCAGGTGACAATATTGTCAATCCACATCCATTCCATCTACTCTCACATATACCCAGCACTTCTAGGCCATATCTTCGCATTTCTTTGTCTTCCTGGTCAGCCTCTCAGCCAGCCTCATACATTGTAGGGACATTCCACGTCCCCATTCTTATTTTTGCTTCAATCGAAAGAAGACACATTGGTTGGCTGACTGGTTTCCCGGAAGGCTGGCTTTCACCAGCCCACTGTGTCATTTTGCCTTACCGATTTGAGCGAAGAATAAGAGTGTTATTCATATTTTTTGTATTTTTGATTTATTATCTGTGTGTTGAAGTTTCTGTAGCAGTTGCTACCCCGACACCCAACCATCCCTCTTTACCCGGGCTTGGAAACGGTTAGAAAACTAGCAAGCTAGTTAACTAGGCGAGGTTTTCATCTGTCACGTAATCAGTAATCACAGATTCATTCAGCCGCAAATAAGGCCATCAGAGGAGCACATGGAGTTTGAGTAGGACTGGCCATGTATTGCATATTGACAACAAATCTATCACCGTACAACAACGAACTCGAATATGGAGTAAATGCTGACTTGGTAACAGCTTGTAATGTAATAAAAAATCTAAATCATAGAGCTGAGGACACCTTGATTTAATGTGATTGTGATGTTCTAGAAGGGATTTAGATTAGAACAAAAAATATGAATCTCAGCAGTCGTACTTCCCAGGAAGACACCTCATCCACAAGATAGTTTGACACTACTTCTTATTGAATTTGGAATAGGTACATTAATAGAAGAAAAATATCTGCTTTAGTTGAATCTATGATACATTTAGAACTGTTTCATAACACTGATAAGTGACAACCTAGAGCCAATTAACATATATTTGAGTGCTACGAAGTGTACCGCGGGACTTTCGGAAGTTTGGGATGGCGCCGTTTAGAAGGAGTAAGAAACCCCCACCAGAGGGGTGGGAGCTGATTGAACCAACTATCGAGGAACTAAATAGGAAAATGCGAGAGGCAGAAACAGATCCTCATGAAGGGAAGCGTAAAGTAGAGGCTGAGTGGCCTATCTTCCGTATTCACCACAAAAGGTCCCGATTTATTTACGATTTATACTATAAGAGGAAAGCGATTTCTAAGGTAAGTAGCCTTTATTGCAATTATTTACACAACAGGAATTATACGAATTTTGTTTAAAAGAAAAGATTGCCGATGGTAACTTGATTGCCAAATGGAAGAAGCAAGGTTATGAAAACTTATGTTGTTTGAGATGCATTCAGTCTAGAGATACAAATTTTGGGACGAATTGCGTTTGTCGAGTTCCAAAGTCAAAGTTAGAAGAAGGGAAGATTGTTGAGTGCCAAAGTTGTGGCTGTCGTGGATGTTCCGGTTAATCATGATTAACATACATAAAACTTGCGAAGTTTATGTATTCGATTATCTATTCCAATGACTATTTTCATAACTGAAATGCACTTCGTTGTATTCTTGTTAATGATGTATATATTTGATGCTAAATAAGTTCACATATCCACTTCGTTGGTTTTGTATATTCATCGTTGATATGTCACTAGATCTAACACCTTGTCATCTGGGGGATATGTTTTTGTGCAGACCATTCAAACTGTAGTACCTGGGAAATTATTCATTCAGTTAACTTTCTCCTAAAGAATTTTTTTATTGTTAATCTAATGTGGTTACGCAGTTTCATATTGTTTATTCTTAAGATGTAAATTCTCTGTATTTGAATAAACGAGTTTGTGGTGTTTGTATTTTTTGTCAGAATACTTGTGAAATGTATTGTTTGTACTCACTATGCCTAGGGATATACTAATATCTCTTTTTGAAAGTAAAACCCTTTGAATTATTTGGACTGTACATAGTAAAAATAACTGTGTTGACAAGGCCTAAATGGTTTTCTCAATGAAGAATGTGTACAAGATAACCTCTCCTTTCCACATAGTAAAAGTGGTTCACAGTCCAGAAATCTGCGCATGTGTGTTTGAACTCAGAATTGACCTTCAGTTTTGCAGCCTGAAGGCAAAACTTATTTGTAAGGGGTGGTAATGTTACCTTGTTGCTTAAGCTGAATTAGCTGGAGCCGGATTTCCAGCCTGGGACCCATTAGTTGCTAGCCAAGTGCTTAAGTAAATGGATCACATTCCACATCAAGTCCAATCGAAGCCACTGATGTTTTTGACCTTGGTTGATAAGCAGTCTTGTTGGGATTAGATTAAGGGGTGTAGCCGTGTGACGGTCGCAACAGTGGGTCTTGGCTTTTAGCCTTTTCCACTAGCAGGCTGGATAGTAAATGGCAGATGGTACTGAAGGTCTACAAATAATTATCTTTTAACAATTATCTTATAGCGAACACGATTACATATAAGGAGAAAATGGTTGGCAGGTACACTGTTTATAAGTTATAAAAACCTTTATGATCATTAGTCGAAATCCACCGGGTTTTTGTTTATTGCGTCGTCAGGATTCCTCGAGCGGACACTGCGTAGAAGTAAAGTCTTAAAAGTATTTGGGAGTAAAATTGGGTTAGTTCCACATCGTCTCTAAAATGTCTTTTGAGAGACTCCCCGACTGAACCCAATTGATGGTACTAAATTTTGAAGAGTAACATTCTAATTTAAATTCTCTTCAAGCGAAGTGGAACAGGTATTTATTAGTAATTTCTTCACTGACCTGATCCTCCTATGATTACCTGGGTAATATAGGTTTAGGTTGAAATAGTTAAGGGTAATAAGATCAATACGTAGCATGAATCCGTAGAGTCACCGAACGTTGGTTTGAGCCACATAGGGGGTGTAGGGTGCGTGGCTGAGGTCCATAAGTCACCAAGAATCAATGACTGGAAGCACTTTTTTGACATAGGTCAAAATTGTTTTGAGCGGTGCGGGTGCATTCACTCTTTGTGACTTCCCAGATCCACGAAGCCACCACGTTCCTTTATGTAATTATTCTTCCTCCCGTCACTAGTTCCTTGGGATTTTTTTCTTTCTCTACTTTTGTGGGCTATATAGTGTGACGACTTGAACTGCTGCACTTCTGTGCGAATTTCTATACTGAAATTTCAGTTCGGTTAGTAACCCTGTGACTAGTTATTATTTTACGAAGGAATAAAGATAATCCAATTCGTGCTTTTGAAAGCGATTTATTTACGTTCTTTGGAAGTAATTTCCCGGAAGCTAAGGGCTACACATATATGACACGTAGTTGTCTCGTTTTAGCCATATAAGGCAAGTATTCAAATGCTAACTGTATATTTTGAAAAGCGTCTTATTGGAATGGGCTATTAACCCCCAACAAGTGGGTTGCATTTTTGGATCTAGCTATATAATTGGGTCCTTAAATCGTCACACAGTGGATGTGCTTCATCGCTAAGTTTATCAACATACCTTTGATTTTTAAGTAGTATAAAGGTTATCTGGTTACTGAAGATCTGGGAGTAAAATTTTGTCTGAGAGTTCATGAATATAGGAGGGTTCGATTGGAATTATTTGTGCTTAAAAATACATTTTTTCGTTTAACTTCTGTGGATTGAGTATGTTACTAGTATATTTACTGTATGCCACATAAAATTGAATATTTGCGTTTGCGCGAGGTGTATGCCATATTGTATGCTAGGTTGAGCTAGTACAAAGTCGTACGACTAATTCGTATTGTCGTAAAATATCAAGTATTTTGGTCCATTCCTGATCAAATGTATCTGCTTTTAGTGGCTGTGGGGTCCTACTTTGGATCTTATTATTATTATTATTATTATTAAGGTAAGGGAAAACAGTGCGGTAAGTAGGAACTACATTCGTAACTGTTTGTTCTAACTGGCTTTACTGCATCTAAGTCCGAATTTCTCAGCAACCGTCATTCAGGTTGATTCAACCACCTTCCATCCTTATCCCTTTACGGATTTAGTGGCATTGAGAACTAAAAGCACTTTTCTCAAGTATGGTATGATATCTGAGCTCACATCTCTATGCATCTTGTACAACGAGTTACACTGTATTGTCAGTTATTTAGTTTCCATCATATCTAAATAGTTTCCTAGAAACTGAAGGGATTATTTGCAATGCAAATTATGATATTGGTTCACTATTCAGAATTATTAGCTTGAGATGATATAATCTTGATTTCCTCGAATTCATAAGAAGGCTTGTAATTTAGTTCTTAGGACTAGGATGATGTTCTGACCTTTCAACTTCAGCTCTACTTGTTAGGATGTTTTTAACATGAATGTAAGGTTAATGTAAGAACTAGTTTTGTAATTTAAATCACATAACCATAGTTATTCGCTAAACACTAACTGGTGAATAACTTCAGTCGGAATTCTACAAAAGGTTGAATTGAATCTGCGTGAATTCACTAATTAATACACTTTGTTCAGCATTATAAGTTGACTGACACGAAAATAAGTTGTAAATGTCTCGTCGTTTACCTAAAAAGAGGTAGAATATATCGATATGATGTATTCAATGTACAAATCCATATTTAAAGTAATAAAGATGTTTTTAAGAAAACAAAGCTAACGAAATTTACTGATTTTGTTTCTGAAAAGTTTTCTTTTGAACAATATGAGCAACAATTTTGTATCCCATAAAAAAAAACTTGTTGAAGAAGCTGTCTTTGTATTACTCCTGTCAAGATTTCTATTCTTCGTTTTCGTCGTCGTCGTCGTCTTCTTCTTCCTCCTCCTCCTCCTTATTGTTTAGTTTGCTGAAAACTGCATTGTAGCGACAACTCAAGAATTGAAGATAATTTATTAACTCTTTCTCAATTTTATCTTTTTCTGAATCTGACAGATGTCGCATTGTGCTCATATTTTCGTAAGCGTTTGAAATGATTTCTAACTGTCTGTATAATTCATTTTCTAGTCGATCAATTGCTGATAAGTTTCCACTGAGTATCTCGTGATTTTCTTCATCATTGTCGAGATCTGATTTTCCTGTCCCTTCCTGATTGAAAGAAGTTGTTTCATCCAAATCAGTCTTCATTACCTAATACGACATACACATAAACAATGAATATTGGATTTTTGCATTTTTTGATAGTTAAGCATTGTATAATTATTTTCAACAATATTACTATGTTATTCATTCTTTTTTAAGAAAAGTAAGTATATCCTAGAGGAGAATATGTAAGTGTGAACCTAGTACCTGTCGTTATAATCAATAGTTAGTTTTCCCTGCACTCCACTTCTAATGACCGAGCAATTAGTTGGTCGAATTAGAAGTATTAATTAATGCATATTTTGGTAAAATGTGCTCATACCTGTAATTTTCGGCTGGTATTTCTGGACTGAATGCATTGGCCTCGTTTTAGCAAACGAATAACTTCAAGTCGTACGCGTTATATAGAGGAGGTGATTATCATGGCTCAATAGCCTATCGACTAATCCTTTAGGCGTTTGAAACAATTAGTGATGTTTTGAATCCTTGTGGAAATATCACTATGCACTAGAATGCGTCTACATTCAGCTGGATTGTCGTAGATGGGATGAGATAGGCGTTTTACACTCCACTGTTAGTCAGCTCAGGGTAAGTAATATAGTTCACGTGTTAGAGGTAAACAAGATAAAATGTATTTTATCTTAATTTTATATCGCTGAAGTGTTATACCGAAATTTGGTTAATTCATTAAATCCTGCTTTATTAACTTTTGTTGCCTGCTTTAAATTCGTATTGGGAAATAATTGTTTCCATCTCCTAAAGAAGCAAACTATTCACCTAACTCTCATAGCGTTTAGCATATACTTACTTGTTTTTGTACACCTTTTAATTGAGAGTAAGAATTCTTATCTGCATTTCTTGCATCCTTGTGCATTCCAGGCATCAATATTCGATTCCCATCACTAGCATTTTGTTCTGAGATATACATTCGCAGAAGTTCTTCAGCTCGGTCTAATACTTTTCGAGGAAGAGCGAAATGCTTGGCAAGTTCAACAGCTAATGGGGTGAAAACATCAGTAGGATTAGTGATTATTTGTGATTCTAAGCTAAAACTTGTTATATTTATGTAGTGCGTATAAATTCGTACAATGATTGCACTATGTTAGCAATAATTACTCTATTATTTTGAGTAATCAACATCGTAGACAATGTCACTCAACTGGTTAACTCAATGTTCATTTGTTTGTTCGTAAAAAAAATCAGGAAAATACTAGTCTTGCCCCATAAAGGTTTAATTGGAACATCCAAGTGTAGGAATTTATCGGTGGGGTGATTTAACATTGTGACAAGCTGTAACTTCATGTTGATGGAAGGAACCAATAGGTTATTAGCATTGCCTCGCCTAGGTTTCATGCCTGTTGGTAGTTGACAGCAAGACATATCTAGAGTGCTAATGAAATTCATACTCCTTCGGCATAAAGCAGTAATCATCAGTTGCCGAAAGAAAATCTTGGTATTTGAAAGTGAATTTAAGATAAGTTTCAGTGGTTGTAACTTTCTAGAAGCATTGTATTCGTATCAATGACAATGGAAAGCATTTCTTATTCGTATTTCAAAGGTACTTCAAATTTCTTGAACAAAAAATCCTTATAAATCGCATTGGTCCTGTTTATAACACTTCTAAACAGCAGAAAGTTTGAACCAGAGATTGTGAAGACAACAAGAAATAGTGGTGAAGTTGCTTTTGTTTTCTAAAGAAACAACGAAGATGGTATACTTTTATTACCGGAAGTGTTAGCTGTCCATAAACATAAGTCCTTTTTGTGTTTGTAAGGATACTTTAATATAGTCTTTGTCTAATTACGTAATCAACAGTACTGACACAACTTCCTTTTTCCTCACCTCCCTCCTTACACTTAAATTTATCACCTAATTTGTTTTAAATGGACTTCCATTTCTTTATTTAATATAAAGTGGCTTGATGAGCAAATGTGTGATCAGATTTGAATTCACCAAGCAAATTCAAGACTTTTTCCTGCCAAAACCTTGCCTCTTTAATTCTGTCCAAATTTATTAAAGTAAAACATTTCAGTAACATATAACGTAGTCACTTGAAATAAAATGTATAACATTGCATAGATACAACAACTGGTATCGAACAGTATCAGAAAACGTTCAGTTTTGCGGATAAGTTATGGAAACATGTCTGTAGTCCAGTATTTTGATGATTTTCACCTGGCTTGCAAGCACTACTGTTTGATGTGGTCGATTTCCGACTGCTTACGTCAGTAGGGCGAAGTTCAACAATAGCGTCCCATGAGTGCGAACGCTCCAGTGACCTTGAATGCATGCTAGGCGTTGGCTGACGGCATCTGTCATTATCATACCTGAAATATCAACGCTATTCACCAACTAAGCAGCAAATTTCACTCAGATCACGTTTTTAAGTACTGATTAGACAATTTGTTAACAGCTCGTTAGGGTTAAGGTAAGTATTGGGGTTAGGGTTAAGATAAGGGTTGTAATTAGGGTTAGTGTTAAGTTTAGGGTTAGGGTTACGATTAGGGATAGATTTAGAGTTGATGTCATTTATTTTAATTTGTTTTATTATCCACATTTTCCCGGTAAGTAGTCGTCGATCCTCTTACTGGAAACCATAGTAATTCAAACGAGGGCTTTTGGGGAAGACTGCACAACAGGATAAGAGAGATAAACAGTTCACAAAAACAGCTCATCTTTAGTCACCTCGGTGAATACATGTACAGAAACCAGTTTAACTTAGCAACTGATACTCCTCATTATAACTGGGACGTATTCTAAAGTCATGTCAGAGAAAGATACCCTGTTTAGTGTGTTTTCATGCATTTTCTTGTAAATATACGTCATTTTTTGTGCAAAAGTCACTTATTTTTATGATTGGTCGCCTGAAGGTCACTTGTGCGTTCTCAACCCTTGGGACGCTATTGTTGAAGTTTGCCGTCAGTAGTATATAGTATCATACTATTCAGTAATAAATATTTTAACGATAATAAAGGTAGTTATTGTGTGTTTATTCTAAGATGTAAGCGCTACAATTATTTCACTTCAATTTAAAACTTTGAAAGGAAAATAAAGGCAAACAGTATTCTTCAACTGATCATTGAGTATAATCAACCAACATATCGGTGAGTATTAAGAGGTAGGCAAACATATATGTGATCTTAACAAGTGACATTAAAATTCTATGTGCTTACCATACAAAACTTTAGATGGTTTCCCTTTAACTAGTTTATATGTGAATGTAATTCGAGTAGAATCAGTGATATGTGGAGTCAACAGTCCGGAATAATTTTTCCATCTTTTTATTCTGGAACTATCGCGTGTCTCAGAAAAACTATGAACCAATGGAGATTCTATAGTAAGAGTGCTGCAATTAACACTTGATGTTGTACTGCTATCCAGGTCAACTGTATGATGTCCACGATAATCATCATTTATCGATTCTTCATGTATTGAAAAATAATAACTAAAACATAATTTAATAAATGGGAGGAAAGTAAAAGTCTGTACACCTCAACAGGAGGAAAATTCAAAATTATGACCTAGACAGTATAAATTTATTTAGACAAAACGATTATTAACTAAAAGGATGTAAGGAAACGGCAAGAAGGGTATTGTAGATTTCTCTTAGTCATTTCATTCTTAGAATAAATGCCTATTATCTAGTTGATAATATGCTTTATTTTTCCCAAACCATAGGTGAAATGTAACAAATAGAAGTGTGAAATAATTCTCCTCACCATCTTATAGTTATTATCGCTCCTGATCTGTGTCGGTGGCCCAGGGGTAGAATGCCTGGCAGCCACGCCGGAGATCTGGGTTCGATTTCCCGCCGATGCACTCATAAACCTCACATAATCGGTAGTAGAACCTTTAAACAGGGAAATCTAGTTATGCCATCGCGTAGAAACAACACCCTCTACTGCAACTTCAAAAGCTTGAAGCCCTATATTTCTTTCAGAGAGTAAAGGGATAAAAATATAACTTCTAGTGAAATAATTTACTAATAATTAATCGAACTTCTTCATAAGTAGTGTCTCCAATTAACTAATTTAGATATCTTTCGATTCAATAGGTTTTTCAATAAATGTTTATAAGCTAAAATTACTGAGAACGAAGTTTCCCCTTGAACTGCATGAAAATTTTAGTCTAGAAAGAAACCGCAGTTTTATTATGAGAATTAAACAGAAAATGTCAATGAATTTCTTTAAACTAGAAAATAGCTCGCTGCTTTAGAGGGAGAAAAACGACCGTTTTGTAACTGATTCTCCTACATATTATCCAATTAATACTACAAGTATAACCGAGAGAAAATTCGAAAATGGTTTTCTTATGGGAGTTGATTATCACTTCTATCTGAAATGTTTTTCAATTGAAATAATCGTCACCACCTGATTTAGATTCTTGGAAAAATGTATCACCCTGAATGGTGAATGCCATGAAAAGTTCAATTATGGTTTAAAAATTAACCTGTCTATGTGTTTTCTATCCCTTAATATATGAATAAAAACATAAGTTGTCATGTCATACTATATTTTGATAGAAATATTCACAAAATTAACAAAAATCTACCAATTGGCAGTGCGTTTCTGACACTACTCATTATGGCTGCAAAGAGGTGGCAATGGTTCAGTCAGAAACACTTTATTTGAACACCTCGTCAGCACCTGTCACAACATCTCGACTAACATTATTCCGCGGCATTTACAAAGTATGCAGAAATCCACCAAAGCTAGTGTGTCTGAGACTTCTTTGTACTTCAGAAACTCTCGCCGTGTTCAAAATAAACTAGTCCAACCTCTACATTTACCGTCGATCTAGTTATGTTTGGCTCCTTAGTTTTCGTTTGTTTATTTTTCATTCCCTTCAATTTTTTATCAGCAGTTATGAAAAAACTATTACTTCAATTTGTTTCTATGGTGATCCCGTTCACACCTGTGTCTTGGTGAAAAACTATTATACATATTAGATAACTATTTTCTAATCCTATGTAATTTTGTTTCAGTGCGCCTTGTGATCTGTATTCACACCTTCAAACTTGCATATCATATCTTTTAATCACCCTTTGTTAACATGTTGATATAAATAATAATTGTAACCATATAAACAACTTATAGTATAATCATGCGATTGTACAACACTTTTGAGAATAAAATTACTGCAAAAGGTATTTTTATTGAGTTTCTTACCCTTTTCTGTTTAATATTTGAAATAATCTCAGTATGTTAAGTGAATAAAAGCAAATTCTTCAGAGTAGTTCTAACTTTTAAGGTGCTTTCCCTATAATTTTTGATTAATTAAGATAACTACGAATTGTGTAATGAAATGTTCCAAAATCTGTTTATATAATGATTCAGTCAAACTGGTTATCCAAAATGTTACAACATAACATCTATGGTTTGTTTTATCTACTTAATTCTTGTAATAAATCAACTTTCCCATCACTCTTCACATAGATGTATATTTTCTGGCAAAGTACACTAAATCAGAATAGGTATGTGTTTGTGGTGGGGGGGGGGGAGGCAGAAACAATAGAAGTTAATATACACGGAAACCTATTTAAATTTAATTGGATTTTGTAACACTTTCATTCTTAAAATAAAGATTTTTTACCTGTTGCTTCTGAATTACCTTAATTTTCGGTATTTATGGAATCTTCTTACTTATCGTGTGAATACAGTTTAGACAACTTTTTAAATGATACACATATATTTACTTACTTTTCTACATTTGGATAGACAGAAGTTAAAAATGTCATTTCATGTCGACTGCTAGCAAAAAATGTGAATGCCTTGAAAAAAAAAATAAAGTTAAATATGTTTGACTAAATACAAAAAAAAACAACAACAACAAATTTGGATTATTTCAACTCATGTCTCAATTTTACTGTGAATGCAAGTTCATGTAAGGGATCAGCTAGGTAACTGATTTCATAAAATTACTTTATTGAATATATGGATAATTGTACATTAACTTCAATATGCATATTATTGGTTAGAATTAATACGTAGTTTATTGATGATGTCTTCAGCAAGAATCACGAATAACGAAGTGCCGTATTAAGTTGTAGAGATGAGGAATGAAGGTCAGTGTAAAACAGTATAGTAAGCATGAAATAAAGACAAAAAAGGCGTAATGCGAATACTTTATGCAAAGTGAAGTTGTAAGGTTGGTAGATTTTGACATCACTGTGCATCCTTTGGTCAGATTAAAAGAATTCAGCTATCGAATACCAATGTGTTCTGTTGCGTCTGTGGCACAGCGGTAGAATGCTCGCCAACCACGTAGGTGGTTCGGGGTTCGATCCCCGGCCGATGCACTCCTTCACCTCGCTAAGCCAACAATAGGACTGGTAAAGAGGGAAGGTTGGGCATGAGGCTAGCAACCCCATCCCGTAAAAATAAACACCACTGCTACAGAAACTTCAAGCCTCTAGCTTGAAGCCCTATGTTCTACTGGGAACGTGAAGGAATTAAAAAAATTAGAAAAACCTCTTTCTCAACTTAATCCTATGTCACCTAGCATTGCCGGTGGAGAGAGACGGTGGCTCATCATGCAAAACAAGCGTCCTAGTCATCTCAATCCACGTAGCTTCACTACCTCGTCGACTTACTCTCCGTACCTATCACTCCACACCTAAACTCAATATTACTCACTAAATCACATAACTTAGAAAACATCTCTGATCAAAGACAGCTAGCCTCTATATCTTCCATTTTCTGTAGCCATGTCTCAGTGTGATAAAGGACGACAGAGCTAACCGCTGTGCAATACATACGTCTTTTGATCCATAACCAGAAATAACGTCTACACTAAAGACGAAATAAGTCGAGAAATGCCACATGAGCTTTATGTATCCGTGTTAAGATTTTGTCAGCGATCAGTCCATTAGGACTGATGCAATCCCTCAAATAAGTGAAGTAGTCAGCGTGCTCTGCCAACTCACTCCCATATATTTAAGCTAGGAGTCGGTGATTTCCAGTCTTGCAGCATCATCTTACATTTGACGGGAGCGAATCTCATGCCAAACATTCTCAGACTGTGCTCAAGGTGTTCAGAAGACTTTGCATTTTATCAGTGTCGTAATACAGGATGAAGATATCGTCTGCATACTCCAAGTCAACAGCACTGTGAGTTGCTAAGGTCAGTTAGGTTCAATTCTATTTACTCTTTAATCTTTTCAAAAGTATGAGGAGCATAGGATTATCTTTTGGAAAAAAACTGAAACGATAAAATTACTAGAAAAAAATACTAGAATAAACATTTCACCTATGTTCAGTTTAGAACTTACTTTATGTTGCAAAAGTGCTTCACAGATGGCTATGTTCAGATGTCTTACTTCATCAGGGTTTGTATCTTAAAGAAGAAATTGAAAGATATATCTAGTACAATGTAAATGAATAAGATTCTTGGAACGAAAAAGAGAAGTTCGGGATATTTAGCAGAGAACTGGAGAAACTTGGTTTCTTTATATCAATTTTAAAAAAGCAACAAATTTATAGAATGTTGAGTTCAATTAATTCACAGTTGAATAGTCTAATTATTTAGTGTTGCTGTGTCACATGCCATACGTGAGAAGACCTATTATTTGCTATTCGGGTGACTTCTGTCGGTATACATATTACAGTTTAACAAACATCCTTATATTTGCAGTTATGTTTACATATGATATTTAAGAATAAACGTTATTGACAGCATTGGTATTTTTTAAATAATATCCAGTTGTTACGACCTGTAGTTTACAGGTTTGTGTAAGTAATAATATGCATAAAAGTGTAGTACTAAGTTGAATGTCAGTTAAAATCACGAAGAAAATTTATGCTACAATTAAAGATGGTTAAAACAGTGATGGCCAAGGTAGTGAAAGAGTCAGTAGGAATTTCTCCTGAACATATAAGTTAGGCTACTCAGGGTGGATTCTGACGAATTCAGCTATATTGTAAAAGATGAATTCGTAAGGTAAAATTGAGAATATTCGGAATACTGCAGATACCTTTAAAAAAGCTTTTTAACATCGATTTTGTGTTGAGTATTCACAAGATGAGCTAGAATATAACTGACTATAAATCTGGTCTATCCTTTGTTTATCCACATAGAATGATGTTCAGAAATCTGGTGATAAACATGCCTGATTGTACACTCAATATAACTAGCCTCCCTAAGGCAGTCAGACTGATGGATACATATAGAAGATGAGAAATTAGGTAGTTTATTCTAAGCTACCGAACGTCGGATAGGAGTGATTTTGAAGAGATGGTGAACTTCTGCTGCAATGAATGCGCTTTTTACTACATTCCTTAAGCGTTGTGTTGGTAATTCCCTGATGTTATCACCAAGAAAATGCAGTTAAATATTATATGTAAATTTAACTGCAGAGGAAGTGACCAAGAAGAATATTCTTTGCTCCATCTTCTGTTTTTTAATCTTCTGAATATCTAAATGGGAATTTTCGCGACATCCATATTTGGCAATAATTTGCATTATGAAGCCATTTGTTCAGTATCAGTTATCAAAGAAACTAAGTAATAGGGAACAAAGGTGATTAACATTTTCTGCTATACTTAGCCTTAAATACAAAGTAAAAATTACTCAGCTACACTTAGAAATATCAGTTAAATAGGGAAAATGAACTAAGTTCCCACACAGGGACTGGAATCAATTTCAACACTTTTTATGTATAAACATGATTTGTGTTTCGACTACCAAAAAAGAAAATGACTTACTATGACATAAACCGTCAATTAAGATGATGGATGATCGTGAAAAGTTTTGTAGAATATATCTCAATCCTCTTATCTGTAATTTAAGAAAAAAAGTGTTAAGAGATTGAATGTACAAAATGGGAGGTTACAACTTCAAAAGCTTGGCTTACACATTTTATACAAAAGAAATACTGAATTTCCACCATTGAATAATTTCATTTCATGATACAGTATTATTTACCGATGACGTGTTTCGAGCACAATTTATTGCTCATAACCATATCATAGTAGTCTCATAGTTCTCAGATTTTGATTATATGGTTCTATTGTCTTTTATTCTTGAATTTTATTGGTTGTAGTATTTTCCATATCTCTGGTGTTGGCGTTTCTTCATTCTTATTGCATGTGTTAAGTGTAGGTAGATTCAGTGGTCAACCTTTCCCTTCACATACGTGAATTACATTCTAGAACTGTAGTTCTATCCCACCCTATTGTGTGATTGTGTGTTAGTGCATGCATTTGCGATTGCTGAATTCTATACCAAATATCCAATCTGACAGATAACAAACATAAAGTGGATACATCTCATAGGTGAATTATAAAATTATGCATGCTAAGACAAAATCTTGAAATTTGTGTGATTGTACTCTGAGGGTAATAATAAGTTAGATTTCCGGTTTCTTATAAATTTTTCTAGTTTCGATACTATTTACTTTTTAGGTGAAACTGAGCAACACTTACATGGTTGTGCATATACATTCTTCATTCCCAGGAGCCACTTTCAAGATAATTTTATTGATAACCATAGTCGAAATAACTGCCACTGTCTAAGTGTTACGATATGTGTGGAACGCACGATTTATTTCTTACATATAATTTGTTTCTAATCATAATCTAATTGTTGTGTGAATTAGAAGTACTGGAATCTTCTACTTTTATATTAACCCAATGATAATAATGAGGAATAACTAGTTAGTTCGACTGTACTGATTTCGGCGCTTTCATTTTTTTCTGCCACTTAATTACACAATAGACTGTATATGGATTCACTAAATGTCTGACGTCAAGAAATTCCTAGTTATATTTTAAAACGAATTCAGATAAGCATGGGGATCACTTAAAGGACCGATGAAAATCAAAGGGATTTTAGGAGCAGTGGGCACGTACCATTATGAGGGCGGTGAAGTGCAACACCAAAAAAGTGTTGTGGCGGTTTTTATATGCTGAAGTGACCAGAAAACCCGACACCCGCTTGGTGAATTTTATATTACTAGTGTAGAAGATTCTTACCACTTATTCATTTAAAAGTGATTCTTTCCCTTCTTATATCCCAGTGATGCTGAAGGTACTTGAAAAACTGGTGACAGTACTTGGTAATCTTTTATTTATATTCAGTTCCACGAATATGTACTTAGTATCTGGTGCAGATGAAAGTTATCGCAAGGTGTTTTCTCACATAGTGTAGCAAACGTCACAACTGAGATATTACAGCAGTGTAAAAAGGTTTATAAAACACCTTTAAAACAGCCAAACGTAAAATCTGATATGACTAGAGCATTCCTCTACATAGTGAAAAATCACATAAGACCAACATCTTGAGCAATTTTGAACCGTAACTGACTGCCTCCGTTCCACCTATTCAAGTATAATGACACGAATGCGCGATAGGCATGTTTTGCAGTAACTTACATCCTCACCCTTTATCGAGTAAGGATAGAAATTACCGCGAGATGTTTTTGTACATAGTGTGGCAAACATCACAACAGAGATATTACAGCTATGCAAAAAGGTTGATAAAACACCTGGGAAACGGGCAAATGCAACATTTGATACGATTATAGAAGTAGGATAACTAAACGAGTAGGACTTTAAATCGATGATTGTTTTACTAACTGTACATTTCAGGGTAAAAAAAGAATCCAGTCAGTTTTTAGTCTAAGTTGTTAAGTATATTTTGATGAATTGAAGGTGATAATATACATGTATCATTTACTGCACGTTTTAGTTAATCTCCCTTAGTCTCAATCAAAGTATGAACCGCCTGCCCTGAAAACATTCTAACAAGGTTTTTTTTCAAGTAGTAGGGTAAAATAGGATAAAAAAACTAGCCTTATTCATAATTTATATTAAGATACACCATAATTTCATTCAATGTTTTAATAACTTCTGATAAGTTTTTCAATAATTTAAAACAGAAATTATTAATTATGAGCATAGTATTAACTTACCTCGTTAGTAAAGCTTGATTCCCCTAACATTAGATTGTCTTTTCCACCAGTGTGATAGAATATATGATCAGCTATTCTTACTGCAGCAAATTCAGCCGGTACTAAACTACCTATTTGTGCTAAAATTTGTATATAGGCTATTTGTCTCAGGTAAGTTGTTTTACCAGACTAAATGTTGAAGAAAACAGACATTATAAGCACTGCTTTTAGTTTTTTTCAAATATGTAAATACAATGAGTACAATTCTAATAAAGTGATAATTTGATAATAGCAAAAATTATCTGTTGGTTGGTTTGCCAAAAATACATCTACTAGAAATTCCACATATCTACTTAAGTGGCAAAACAAATGATTGTACAAAATGTATTACAATGTAGCTACATTTGAGATATAGTCTCTTTTCAAGTACTGGTTTTGTAGGGGTTTGATTGGTTGATTACAGGATTTTGTCATGAGCTGACATCGGTTAGAGAACCATTAGAAAACCTGGGAGTACTGGCCAGCTGTTTCACCCTAGTTTTGGACTCCTCATCAGTACGCACCCACCGGGGTTCCAATCCAAGGACCTTTTGATTACAAAATCCCTACAGAACCAATACTTGAAAATTTATCAGATACTCACTAGCGAGTGGCCCTATTCAGACAGTTACCTGGGGTTCTAGTGGGAAGCCGTGACCAGTAGGGTACAGAAGGTCGAAGATGACGACAGTTACTCATCGAAGAAGACATTGCGAAGTGGTCGCGCTATATCGTGAATGGGTAGAAGTTAAAATTCATGGGCCATGGCTTAACGGTCTACGTTCTCACCTTGTAACCAGAAGGTCCTGGGTTCGAACCCTGTTGGTAGGTGCGTACTGATGAAGACTTCCAAACTAGGATGGAGGAAGCAGCTGTCCAGTATTCCCAGGTTTTCTAATTGTTCTCTAACCGATGTCAGCTCATGATATAATCTATTTAAAAGAATCTATTCACTAGGATGATCACGTATTGATGTATCTTTTTCACCAAGATTCTCTGTTACATGTACCATATACTACTGTTTGGTAGTTTGATCAATGCAGGAGAAAATAATATTTCACTGCAGTGATCATTAGTGACCAATGTAATTGAAATAAGTAATATTCAATATCTACAGTACCCAATATTAATATACTTATAGAAACTTTTCAAGGAAGCTTCTTTTAACACCTATATTACTTTCTGAAACAATGTATATAGAACAGGGATACAATTTTGTTGAGGCAATTATGTTTACCTCTGACTAGTGCTTCAGCTATACAAAATTTATGAATACGTAGACTTTTGAACTAAATTCTGTATTCGAAAATGTTTCGTAAAGCCATTTTCTTAATGTCGACCTCAATAATGTTTTCTCTGTTTAATTTCATTCCACTTCACTTTGTCTCCCCTATCACTATTTCTATCATCATTTTGGTTTCAATTCTCTAACGGAATTTAACCTACTATACATTCTTTAATATCAGCTCCTATCTTTGATAAATTTCTTTGTATTTCATTCGTGTCTAGCCTTCTTATAATTATGTTAATTGACTTTTGTCGGTTGTGTATTTGATTATAGGTCTGATCATGAGTTTATGTCAGTTAAAGAAGCGCTGAAAAGCCAGGGAGTACTGAACAGCTGTTTCGTCGTATCCTGAGATTCTTCAGTACTACCTACACCCCCTTGGATTCGAACCAAGAACCTTCCGGTTGCAAGGCGAGCTCGTAAACCATTCAGCCACAGGGACCCGATCTACTTACACATGAATTCTAACTTATGCCAATTAGTCATATATAGCCCAACCGCCAGCCCATTCCATTGACGAGTGACTGTTCTCCAACCTGACTTGATGGACACTGTTGGTAACGACTTCTCACTACAACTCCAGGTAACGTCCTGTATAGAGGCAGTCAGATTAATTTTCAAGTGTCGGTTTGCAGGGATCTGAATAATTACAGGTTTGATTACGAGCTGACATTAGTTTGGAAAACAAGTGATTGAAATTTACTTTGGTCATTGAAAAAGTATTCCATTTTTTCCACGTAATCAACTTGGTTTAGTGATACAATACTGCCACTTTTTTCTGGCTTGCAAATAATTAATTTTTCATTCTAAGTTTGTGAATTTGTAAAATGCAACCATTAAGGTTGGTGTTGTAACTGAGGTAATGTGGAGTTTGGGTTCGTCCTTTCTGTCACTTCAACAATCAAAAATATAAGACTGATCACTGGAACACTATTCCCACACTGAGAAAGATACGGAAGACTGACTGAGTGAGACGGTAAAGATCCATTGTTCCAAAGAAAAAGCAAGAGAGAACCAGGCAGGCTTTAGACCAAGAAGAGGATGTATTGATCATTTCTTCATCCTTCAGCAAATTCTGGAACGTATACATACTTACCAGCGTCCAACAATTGTTATATTTCTTGACCTGAAAGCGGCATTCGCTTCCGTCCACCGGGAGGTACTATGGCGGTGTTTAGCTGTGAAGGGAATGTCGAGGAAATACATCACACTAATCAAGGCACTCCACTCGTACTCATACAGACAGGTGAGAGCCTACGAAGAGTTGTCATCTAAAGTGGCGACAACCGGTGGTGCCCGTCACGTATGCCCACTGTCCCCATTTCTGTTTAATTTCATCATAGACGTACTAATGGACGTAACCCTAACCGACTTCAGCGACTCAGGGATGGACTTGTTGCCAGGGTATAATCTCGTTGACTTAGGATATGCAGATGATATAGTCCTTCTAGGTGAAGACGCTGACAAAATGCGGAGTCCTCTGAACACTTTGAGCAGCAATCTTCGAGTGTTTCACATGCGATTCGCTCCCGTCAAATGTAAAATGAGGCCACAGGATTGTACTACATTGACTCCTAGCTTAAAGATAGACAGGAATGAAGTGTTGGAACATGTTGACCACTTCACTTATTTGGGAAGTTGCATCAATCAACGCAAGTGGGTTGATCGCTGATGAAATCTCAGCACGGATACGGAAGGCTAGTTTCGCATATGTCAACTTACACCATCTCTGGCGAAGAAGTGATATCCGGCTACTGATCAAAGGACGTGTGTACTGCTCAGCAGTCTACTCTGTCCTCCTTTATGGCTGCGAGTGAGACATGGAGATTGAAAGTGGAAGACATGAAAAACTGGCTAGCTGTCTTTCATCATAGGAGTCTGCGTTCTATCTCGTTTTAGATGGCATAGTAGGGCGAGTAATGTCGAGGGTAGGTGTTGAGTGCTAGGTGAGGAGGGGAAATCAGTAGAGGAGGTTGTGAAATTACATCGATTGAGATGGCTAGGACATGTGTTACGCATGTCTAGCCATCGCCTTCCTCAATCGACAGGCAGTGTTTGCTGACACGCTTATAGTCATCCTAAAACTTCAAATTAATCTTTAATAGATAAACTGATAAATTAACGACTACTCACCATAGGTGGCCCTGTTATAATATGAAAATTTGAGTCAGATGATGCATACTACATGGGGACAAAAGAAAAAAGTTTCTGTTAGTAATAAATATACACATATTACTGTATGATTTGTTATGCACAGGGATCGTCGTTTCTGAGCTGTAATAATATTTCGTCCATTTTTAATGCCAAGTACATCGGTGAATATTGGATAAACTAAAACAAAGAAAGCAGAAAGGTATGTAAAAGATGACAGCTGTCTAGTTAGTATAGAGCGAAAATTCAAAATCATGTTTGCTACACAAAAGATCACTGAGTGACTAAAAGTCATCCTGGTAAGTATACTTAACGTGATTATCAGGTTTCCCATCATTGTTACCAGAGTATATCAACTCATAAACGAGGCCACCAATTAGTTATCAATATTACGGTTAGGTGCTTTTCTTTGCTGGTCTTTCGATGACCTATATAATCGCCCAGTATCACCGCATACAGCAGGTCTGCATTGCATGGTCAGCATCACATTAAAATTGAAGTGATATGATAAAAATAGTAAAAACCAAGAATATTGTTTTAGTAGTGACACTTAGTGTTGATTTTAATGTTTATTAAGATAATAATTATTGTTCTGAAGCTTTGTAAGTGGAAGGCTTTAAAAAACTTCGATTCATTCTTCTAAGTAAAGCAGAAAGTTTATTACTTCTGAATATTTTATTCATGCTAGGACACTTCTTTCCTTTAATGATTTGTCTTCCATTATCTACTTTCTTCAAGAAACAGATATAAAAGAATTTATTTTAAACTGATTGATTACTAGGGAGTAGCTAATTTCAAATGTCTAGATCTTAGTCTTTGTTCTGACTGAATTCTGTAATTTCATAGATTTATTCCCCTTAATGAATTTGAATAAAGCAAGAAGAACAGTTTGTGCAGAATAAAATGGTACCATCATTGTTTATTTCGTTGGCTTCTCATCAGCTACTTACAGGCCAAAGTTATTATTAAGTATATCTACAGAAACAATTTTAACATACTTGCACAGAGTTCATTTTTAAACAAAAATCAATCATGTTAACTCCAACTGTATATGCAAACTTACGTGTATCTGCAGGAGCAGTTACATTGGAAGAACAGAAAGAAGGGCACACCTCCGATCTTCTAAACATGTATCAAAAAGCCTATGTCTAAAGGGAACAAATGCTTTAAACAGTGCCATCGCCAGGCATCTTCTTGACTCGGCTCATGAGGTGGAGGTCACAAGATCGTTCAAAATTATCAATAGGCAAAAGAGTCACAATTCTCCTTAAGTATGTCTAAGGGATCTCCATTAAGCGCCTGCAACCGGATTTATGTGTTCAGAAAGAAGCGGTTATCAGTCTTTCCTTGCTCTGGTAAATGGATATTTTCACCCTCTCTTTCATCTGATTACGCAATGCCGAAAGTTTCCATTGTGTATGATCATCATTGTTCGGGTTAAAGTGTTTATTTTTATTACATATATTATTATTATTGTATGCATATATTGATTGATTTTTGTTTAAAAATGAACTCTGTGCAAGTATGTTAAAATTGTTTCTGTAGATATACTTAATAATAACTTTGGCCTGTAAGTAGCTGATGAGAAGCCAACGAAATAAACAATGATGGTACCATTTTATTCTGCACAAACTGTTCTTCTTGCTTTATTCAAATTGAATTCTGTAAATCAAATTTGCCATGTAATCACCAAACTTGATAACTCGCTATCACGATGCACTTTGAATTGATGTTAGGTGGTTTTAGGTGATAGGCAGTGACTAAGAAGCCCTATTGATGCATTGATGAGAAGGAATGAGGAAAATAGTGGGTTCCTGAATTCTGAAAGGTGGAAATAACGGTTGACTGTCCGTTTTGAATGTACAGCTGTGATATACTCAATTCTACTGTAATAGCAGCAGCTATGTGAAATTATAGGTGATGCAAGTTAACAAAGTATTTAGAACATGATGTAATATTTTGCAAAGTATATTAACATGAGGCGTAGTAAATAATACGTGTTCCTAAAAATCAATAACATTAGCCCTATCTGAAAACTTTTGAGACAAATCTAATTTAAAAGAAACACATTAATTTTGTCTCAGAAGTTTTTACATCAAGCTAACTCCTTTTTTTATCCCAAATAAACTAATTCATATAAAGTGCATAGTGTCTGAATTGGTATACGAATATGATTTAGGCACTGTCGCAGAGTATAGTTCTGTCACAGAATAATTTTATTTGATGGAAATCACATAGAGATACAATATTATTTACTGATGACGTGTTTCGAGCACAATTTATTGCTCATAACCATATCAAGTCATTCACGTAACTTTCAAATTTTGATTATATGGTTCTATTGTCTTTTATTCTTGAATTTTATTGGTTGTAGTATTTTCCATATCTCTGGTGTTGTGCGTTTCGTCATTGTTATTGCATTTGTTAAGTGTAGGTAGATTTGATAAATAAGGATTTAGTGAATAACTTGTCCTATTGTAACAGCAGAAGGCAAGACACGGAAGCCAGGGTATATTTTCGAGTGATCAAACCGCTATTTATAGAGATACAGTTTTATATTCTCTAACCAATCATTGAGCATGTGATTTTGGCTTACATTAAATGACATGAAATAGAATGTTCAAACACATATATGGTATTCTGTTGCTAACGCAGTATTGAACTGTGGGAATATGTGAGAATAATATTCCGTTGGGACACATTTTCCGTATCACACCACCACACTATCACCTACCTATATTACTTTCTAGAACTGTAGCTCTATCTCACCCTGTTGTGTGTTAGTGCATGCATTGCAATTGCTGAGTTTTTTATAAGCTGTTCTTCTACCTGAGATGAATCATTCTAAACATAGTTCAACTCTTATGTTCCCATAGCCTGACTGATCCGTACGTACGTTCACAGTTATGTCTGAAGATGAAATACTACTGATCAGTCGACTATAAAGCTTTTTAGTGTGGACTTTAACTTTAGAATAATATCTGTTACAGTTATATGTGTACAATATATATGACTTACCAAAATGATCTCTTATGGAACAACTCATTGACATTCTGGCGAAAGAAGCAAGTAGATCCAAGCTAGCTACCACTTCAGATATACGATAAAACAATGCCATATCTGGATGCAGACGCGTAATTAAGTCACAAATTATTCTATCATCAAAGATCAGACAAAACCGGTAGTATATTATTATTGAAAAAATAAATATGGCAAAAGGAAACAAAACTCTCGAGTACAACAAATCCAACTAATCTGTTTTGAAACAGTTTAGCAATGAAGCTTAGACTGATGATAGATCAATTTCTATCAAAAGTTTGTAAACAATAGTAGGTGAGACATAGACAGTGAAGTTTATTGTTCTCTGAGTCAATATTACACTGCTATTTGCAATAACTAATCAATTTTATTTCGAAGAAGATATGAGTAATAGTAGATCATCTTTGATATGGTTGTTTAGAAATAGAATAAATTTCATTAAACACTATCCGACAGAGTATTTTGTAGTGGCTGATATTCTTTCTGTTGAATAATTTTTTCTATAAGTATTTATGCTTACTTTCATCATCATAGATTGGAAAGGTGTTGTGTTTTTGAAGCTCGTTTTCGATGGCTTGAAGTGACTGACCCACTCATATTCTTAGTTCAAAAGCATGTTTAGACTGACTTAAACTTCGTTGTGCTAAAAATTTTATAGGCAGCTAAACATATGGTTCACCTGGTGTTATTTTGAGGTTATCTGAGTCAGTAAACATTTTATTATTGATCTATGTACCGAGAAGTTTTATTATTATTCTCTTGGGTTCTGATTGGAACATACAGCTTCAGCAACACATCTCCACTTTGTTCTGTTTTCTGCCGTCCTCTTTAGCTGGGCCCAAGTGGAAAATAAGGCTTCACTAGGAAATCTGTATTCCACTTGGTACGATGTCAACACTTTCAGTTGGGTCCACAACTGTCGATAGGCTTTCATCTCCTCTTCACACGATCTCCCCCATATCACCCTTCGACTCTCCCATTCGAGTTTTACTTGAGGGCCTGCCTGGCATGTGATGCTACTCAATGGTCTCCTCAGCATATATACAGTCCACCCCCAATTATTTCTGCTTATTTGTTGGATAATAAGTTGTCGGTTGGTAAGCTGCCTATCGGAGTTCCTTGTTTCTTATCCTTTCTGACCGACCATTTAATCTTCAGTATTGAGCTAAGGAACCTACTGATGAAAGTCTCCAGTCCATTATAAGTGATTTTCGTGGAGCTCGTGCTAAATTTCTGAAATATAAAGAAGCACTGATTTTACATAAGTTTTGAAAATTAAGATTTTGTTTGTTGCACTGAGTGCTATGTATCTCCACACTCATTTCAGGGTAGTGGACACCTACGTCACTCTCCCGATGCTTGTTGACTTTGACATCTTATCCAAATCTTCTATAGTTGAAACAATGCTATCCAGGTAAGTGAAAAATGTTCTCCTTTTGATGGTGATTGATGCTTGTTGTTGTTGTTAGTTAGGTGTCTTCAACACCTCTGTTTTCTCTGTGTTCACCTGGAGTATTCTCTGACTTTTCTGTCAACTTGTTGAGTTTCATTTGTACATGTGTGAGTTTGTGCTATATAAGACATCAATCGTCCACGAAATCAAGATCTTCAGTTTGTTATAACTTGTTAGAAAGGCGAAACAAATTCTAGCTTGATATATGATCTCGATTATGGTAATTTGTTCGTACAAGATAGATTTCGCAAATCAATGAATCAGAAAAATAAGTTCACAAAAATACTATATTACTAGCTTTCATTCACCTTATTTTATATCAAGAAGCAACTTTTCGGTAAATAAAGCATCACGTTACTTATCTATTGACAGTAGTCACTTTGATACTCTGTGGAGTTCACTTGCTTGATTAACATAGATTTAAATGTGTTTACCAATCTAACGGATTTCTTTTTAATAAATAATCTTGAGGTTAGAAAGATAAAGTATATCGGAAAAAAATAATGGGTGTTGTTCTTCAGCTATGTAATAAAGTAAAAACTATGACTTTACCGTCAGATAATGAAGTATCTTTTGAAAAATTTATAAGAACAGAGTAGGTTCCACCATGAATGAGCTGCTACACGAAAATCACAAAGGAAATAATTAAAATCTAATCTACTCCTTTACATATACATTCTACCCTTTTTTGATGCTGTTTTGTTCTTGAAGTTGAGTGGTTTAGTTATGAAGCTTTCATTTTCTTTCTAGAAAACATCTTCACTGTTTACTTCAATGTGAATTGGTGTCAGGAGAATGAAAGTCTTGCAATTAAATTACCCAACTTGAAAAAAAACACAAGCACACATGGTAAGCATTTCAAAATATCAAGCTTTATAATTACTTAATTTTCTTTAGTATTAATAAATCCTCTAATAGATAGAGTGTATCATTCGCTTCTACTTTTATTTTTACTGTTAACGGATGAATCAGTCGATGAACTGACTTTAGTTGTAGAAATATAATGCATACGTGTAGTTTATAAGACGGTGAACTGACATTATCTTATCCATATATTAACCCCTTTATCATACAGTCTGTAAAGTGTAATTCTTAGCAATATTAAATCAATTAATTGAAAAAAGGATATATTTTACAGGGAAAACTTACTGATCAGAAACATGATAAACTTCAAAAAGACATCCTTTAATACGTTCTATTTAAAATAAACAAAGTAAAGTTTCAATTTCATAAAAATTATTTTTATGAGTAGGCATAGGTGATTGGTCATTTTATTTGCATTAGATTTACATCATATAAGATATTAAAGTAAAATAAAAGTTACAATAAATTTTAACTGAATATTCTTAATTGTAAATTTTAATATGGTAACCTGAAGTGTAAGTTCGACAAAGAAGTGGTAGACAAATATGTTGAATAACCTATTCATACTTGTAATTTCCCGTTAATACTTCTGGATTTAAATGATCAACCTCATTTCGGCATATGAATTCTCTATACGGATACCCTGATATTACCATGATGGCTAATATGGAGGTGTGAAGACGTGGCTTATTGGTTTAACCCCTGGAATTTCAATCATCACGTTTTCGCTTCGAACCCTACTCCGCCTACTTCAGCCTGGGTAGTGACATTAGCCCTCACGCAATAAGTGAGGCTCGCATATCGGATAATGAAAATCCCTGTTGCGTGAACTGAGTTCAAAAAAACTACAATAAAATCATTTATTTGGTGGTGACTAGCAGTAGAATGCAGGAGGCATGTTTTGTTTAAAGAGAGAACTTCAAGTAATTAGCCAAGCTAATACTGGAATATCCGTTCAAGGATGTTATATGCCAAAGTGAGTCTTAACAGTCCAGTCCAAATATTTCAACGGGAAATCAAAAGTATGAACATATAATTTTTAAATAATATCCGTTGTACAAGAGGTGGCTTTGTGGTCTAACCACACATAACACTTTGGGGTTTGAAGCAATGAGTGTTGGGAATTCATCACTAACTAAAAAACAGACGCATCTAGCTGATGAGTTCCTAAAAAACGAAATATGCTTCCTAAATTTCCCTGCTATTAAATTAGTGTTTTGATTACTTTGAAAAAAATAGATTCTTTAAGTGAAATAGTATTAAGATTTACTCTGAGTCACTGTTTGTTAATTAACATAGTCTAGTTTTATATAATGCTAAATATTCTCATCTTCGATTACTGATGTACAGGTAGCTTTGTAATTTATATTCCTCGTGTCTTTTCATATTGTTCACACACCCTGATTACACTTACTCTCGAAACCTGTATTTCTGTTGACTATATTTATATGTATACACACATCATTAAATTAAATTACTTCATCTGATTTTGTCCCATGTTCTCATTGACCATGCATATTAAAAAACTATATGACTATTGTTCCATCCCATCTTATACTTGTTCCACAATACACTTTCTGATAAGATTCTAATCTGCCTTTACTGGCTATTGTATGCTTAAATTAATGGATTTATAATTGTAGAGCCTGAAGAAGAACTTATTGAAACATTCGCTCTAATATTTGTTCTCAATTCATATTAGTTTGGTAATTTGTGTAGAGATTTCAGCGTCAGCTTAGGTGTTATGTTAAGTCCTGATTTATAAAGGAGATCTACTGGACAGTATTTGATTATTAATGCTATAGTTTTTAGTACTAATAAATAGCTTGAAAATACAAATAGGTCACGAATTCAGATAAAATCAAATCATTACATGCTTGATGTGATTTAGTAGGCTGTGAGCTATAAGAATCTAATACCATAACAAAAACTAATCTAATCATTAATCGCAATGACGACTGCAACCACGACACCATCTGGAGACGAAAACAAGAGTGACGATGGAGCACTGACAAGAGAGCTTTTATTGTCTCAAGTAACAGTCAAATTGAGGTTTTAATCGACTTTAAGAAGTGCTAAATCCATTGTTAAGTTTAAAGGGGTAACTACTGATAGGAATTCAGCCTTCACTAAGAGTGTGAAATACAGAGAATACCATGAATGCACGATAACTGCAAAATGTAGATTATAGGCGAAGGTTAAGGATGTATAACAATTCTAAAAACTGTACTTTCGGAAAATAAAGAAATATCTGTCTGAATGTATGTTGTTAGAGCACTGAATATTTATTTAGTTCCACTTTTCTAAATATGAAAACAAAAGTATACTGTTTTTATCTATTTAAGGTAAGTTAAATCAATAAGATAGTCTTTGTAAAAAATTTCTGAATACCTGAATAACATAATCAAGTCTAATTCTTATGTAAGAGTAGAAAGAACTAAACATTTCAGACTGTAATATTTGAATCGTTTATCTAAATAGTGAAATGTATTTGTTCATTAGCATGTCATAGTAATTGATTTTTAATATCACTGATGCAGTTGCGTTCTCTGAGCTATATGGTTTCATTGAGAAGCTGGAGATTTTGTCCAGAAAGGTAACGAAAGCTCTGCAAGTAAACTGTCCTGCTCAGAGAACAATACTCCATCAACATTATCTATCTGAGTTGAGAATCTTTTCTTTCATTTCTGATGAAACAATTTCCTTGTGAACTGCTATCAAGATTTGACCGAATAGTTCCAAAATAATTGGGCGCCGAGTGAGAAGTAGACATATGTAAGAAATTATGTTTGTAAAATCTCAGCGAAATTGAAATGAGTAATTCCAACGTTTCGTTCGGTAAACTGATCCGAACTTCTTCAGGGAAATTAATATACATAAACCTCTGTTATTTTAATTTCGATTCATTTCTCTGAAGAAGTTCGGACCAGTTTGACAAACGAAATATTGGAATTACTCATTTCAGTTTCTCTGAGATTTTACAAATATAATTTTATAAATTTCCTTGTGTACCGAATACAAAAGCAACATTTGGTACGGCTGAGAAGAAATCAGTCCTCTTTAATTGTGGATTCAAAGATGATGAAGTATCTGGAAGAATTAGGCATAGAATAAATGCTGCTCTCAAGTGAACCTATCTAGGTACCAGGTTAGTAGCAGTTTGTCAAATAAAGTGTTCACTGAGGCAATCTACGTTTGACAGGTCTCCCTTTCATCTTACCTCCAACTGCATATACCACCTTACATGTACGTGCCAAATCACATACATTCGACGGGGGGGGGGAGGAGGGTATTTGTGACTGCTTTTGCAAGCACATCCAGTGAAACTTGCGTCCGAAAGGTGCAGAGGTCATTAGTAGTGCGACTGCTCATCCCTTGTTAATAGCGGTTATGAAATTGATGTATTCAAATCTTTTACGGTACTTACAGTTCAAGATAGTTTCAGATTGTTACGTATTTCTGAAGCATCAGACACTAAACGATTCAAATCCAATTTATGCATCCAAAAGGAAACTGTTGTTAATCTTCCCTTACTATGTTAAATATACCACATACATTATTTTAATTATAATATATTTTGACAGTTTCATTTCATACCTTAAATCTATCTGTATCTATATTCTTGACTGGATTTTTTTCTGACCTGTGTTCAACTAGATTATATAACCCTTACATGTATGTTGTTGATCCAATTTTCAGTATTCATTCCTAATTCTAGATTATCTTTGTAATTACTTCTGTACATACCAATAAGCCTGACAATAACTTTTATTCCTTTCCATTTTGTTATTTAATCACGTGATAATGTCCTTCACCTACATGCTGTGTATACCTAAATTATCTGAATATTTTGTATATTGATATTAAAATTGCTTATAATTGTGTGCAGTTGAGAAAATCCAACGAAATATAATGACGTCATTTTGTCCTACTCAATTCGCTCTTCTTGCATTGTTCAGATCTTTGTGCTAATTAACACACTCGTGCTTGTTTCGTTATTTTGACTTTCAGATGATATATCTGTGTATAAAAGGTATACAAATTAGTACGGAATTCATTCACTTGTAACATTAAACTCCTAATCCACAGGTGTATATCTATTTCATCTTGTTGAGTAATCAGAACTAACTTACCGTTAAGACGGATCTGGAAAAGAAAAGAGAATTAGACTATTATTTATGCTAAATAATAAAATATGCACTTCATCTTATTTTAATCCATTCAGAGTTACAGTTTTTTTTCACAAGTTAGTCTTTTTATCATGTGACTTATTTGACGCCGCTTATTCTTGTAGATGTCAAAATGTCTAAAAGCATTTACTGTTGACATCATTAATTTTGAATTGGAGAAGTTTATGTTATAATAGAGAAGATCTTTAGCTCTGGTAGATGGTTTTATTGTAGTGGTGTTCACTTAGCTGCGTGGTATAACTGAGAAGCTTTTATTGTCTCTCTTTAAACTTCCTCTCTGCCATGCAATGCAATAAAATTTACTTTTCATTTCAGTTACAACCTTCTAGTTTATTTTCTACCCATTGGGATTACAGTTTCATTCGTATTTTGAACAGTACACCTCAAAGGGGAAGGGAAGCCGAGGTTGTGAAGCTGCATCAATTGAGATGGCTGGGACATGTGCTACTCATGTCAAGCTATCACCCCTCGCCTTATCCAACATTGTTAGCTGACATAGAATTAGACTGGAAAAAAGTTAGGGGCGGTCGGATAGACATAACATCAAGTCATGTAGTCATTGACTACTGGTTTGAGTCACGTAGAAAGGTGTAAAGTGCATGGCTGGGGTTACTGGTAAACTGAGAACTAATGGATGGAGACTGTTAGTGATATAGTTAAAAAGTGATCTTAGTGGGGCAGGAGCATTCATTCTTTATGAACTCCCAGATTTATTAAATTATTATTATTCTCCATGTACTTATTCTTATTCGTTAACTCTCGCATTCTGCCTATTATTCTCTGTTGTTCACCCTTAGTTTTTCCCGGGCTATTGAAGAAAGACTATAACATATTACGCAGAATGTTAAAGGTTGTCGGCAGGGTAAGCAACGTGCCACTTAACCAGCTTGTTAATATTCTGGTTGACAGGCACATGGACTCATGTGAAAAATGGGTCAAATCCATTTATCTAACTCACACCACCCTCTTCACTCACAACTCTCCCCTTGCATCTCATCAGGCAAAACCAGAAGCCTATATAGAAAACTATATGCTCGCACCAGCAAGTACAAAAATTCAACCATACCCTAGTTAGCTCGTGTTCTGTGCGATGAAGAAAGCATTAGGCGTGACACCTATAACTTATTAAATAGTCAGTAGAAAAACTGGACCTCGTCTTTCCAAGTCATATCATTTATAGGTACAACATTTTCTTTCTTTCTTTTCCTTTTCTCTCTCTCTTTTCTGTTATGTGCTGCTTTGTTTCTTTCTCTCGCTTACGCCAGTAAATATGATAGCACCTACTTTTCTGACACTTTCAAACACTGTTCAACTTTGGCTTTGCTACCGACATGCCAATGTGTTGTTGTAATAATGAACTGATATTTCCTTAATCTATGTAGAATTCTATTTATTGATAATGTACTGACTGGATGCAATACTGTAGTAAAAATGCTGAGAATTCCATTCTTTATCACATGTACAGTTTTGGAATAAAGCAAATTATTATTATTATTACCGTGCAGTTTTGTTTGTCATATTTTTTACATTTATTTTTCTCTGTACTTTTATGTGTGCTATAAGTAGTGTGCCGAATTCAACTAGAAACGTTTCAGGTAGATTTTCATATGTCGTTTATAACAAAGTAGATGATGTTTAGACAATCAGTGAAAACCAGGGAGCTCTAGACAGTCGTTTTATCCTGGTTCAGGACCGCTCAACAATATACAATTACGAAATTTATCGGGGATAGGACTGTGGACATTTAGGTTAAAAGGCCAGCATGCTTATACTGATATTATTACTGGCTTTTAGTTGAATTCGCAACTATCCTGAGTGTCAGTGTTAACAAAAACTAGAACAGTTTATTATTTAGTACACTTGAAGTGCATGTATGTGTGTAATTAAGTTGTTTACGTTCCTGGTTATGCCTTCATAAATTCGATACTCCGAACACAAATGAACTCTTAAATCAGACTACCACTCGTACAGTTTAGGTAATTAGTTAAAATAGCACAAAAACAATGCGGCATCAAAAACATTATGGAAAATATTTTCATCAGTATTTCTACTGTAAAGCATAAATTGAAGGATGTAGATACGCATGCTTACAAGTGTTTCTGTTGTACATTGTACAACACCTCTTGATGTAATAAGGACTATGAATTCATCCGGGAGATTTTGAAGTGGTGAATCGCACTGTTTTGGTGTTGTATTGGTTGGGGGACAGTAACTTTTATTACTTTCGGAAGGTGAAGAAAATCTTCTGAAATCTTGGCTGTCATCATCGTTCTCATCTGAGAATTTATTTTCATTGGACAAATTATCATGATTTGAAGCCGATGATCCCTCATGAACTACCTCTGGTGAAGACGGTTTTTTGTAATTTTTTAATGCATTCTCAGGTATTTGAATGTAAAATCCGCGAGCTTTTGTGTGCGATAATCGTAGAGGGAGATCGTAATGGCGTGCAAGTCTGTTGACCTCACCTTTTGAGGAAAAAATACACAAAGAGTAAAATTTACATATAATAAAACAAGACATTACACTTTAGTTTTATGAGGAGTTTCGTCTAAATTTGTCTCTGAACTATTGTCAGTTGCGTGTGTAGCGACACAGAACCGTGGTGTTTAGTAAAAGAATTTTTATCTGGGGAAATGATGTACAACCATGGAAAAATATGCAAACGTCAAATTTCAGTTAACTAAAGTTATTCGTATCTTGTTTCTTAATTCCTCCTTTTAATGCTTTCTATGTTGTTTTACAATGATGTTCATTTCTCCTCTTCAAAACCTAACCTGTCTCTCCGATATTCGGGATTCTTGTAAAAGACATTACACCATATACTATTTACAGGTTCCCACTAATAACACATGAAGAATGATTTACAAATGTAATAGACCCATCCTATCCTTCATATTGTTCAAGTATAATAATTTCAGTAATCTATTTCATTTAAAGTATATTTATACAAATATTCTGATCGCAGTTAATTATCACTGGTATTCACTATCAGTACACATGTTTAGAATCTGCAGTATTTTTTTTGAATGTAATAAGATTAATGATAGGAAAGATTACAATTTCGGTAGATGAAATATTTTACAATTTTTCAGTTTTTATGTATTTAGTTTAACTGTTGCTAGCATGTATTGCTTTAACACGAAATATCCTGAACCCGCATACTATGCTTTCTAAGGTAACGTGAAACATAATCCTGAATAAATCGATTGTCTCTTTTAAATAACTGACATTTAGGCTTCTACGAGTTGACCACAGACTGATATCAGTTAGAGAACCATTGAAAACCAGGGAGTACTGGACAGCTATTTCATCCTAGTTAGGGAATCATCGGCAGTACGCACCCACTGGGATTCGAACCCAGGACCTTCCGGTTACAAGGCAAGCTCGTATACCATTCAGCCACTGGGACCCGATTCAGTGGCTCATGAATTCTAACTTCTACCAATTCGTGATTTTAGCGCGACCCCAACTATTGTTGTTGGTGGGACATCCATCCACACACGTGACTTCTAATTGCACCTCACTGGTCACGACTTCTCACTAGAACTACAGGAAGCTCCAACCTGGTTTTCAATGGTTCTCTAACTGATATCAGTCCGTGATCAACTCGTAAAATATAACTATTCCTTACAAACCAAACTATAGAAAATTTAGGCTTCTCATTAAGTACTGCTCTATATGGCACTATATAGCTGCTAAAAAAATAGACTTTGAAAGTAATACCCTGTGGGAAATTCAGAAATTTGCTCGCCGTTGCCTCTGCATTATTGGGTGAACTAAACCAGCAAGGAACTGACAGTGCAGAAGCTGGGTGTATAGCTTCACGCAGCACAGGTAAGTCATTTGTAGAAAATATAAATCACCGTCACTTGAATTTGTTTCATATACCTGTTCAATACTCAGCCGTTTATTCAAATGTTTAGCTAGGTTGGAAGAAACTGTAGAGTAATCAGACACAGATATGGTTACAACCCATAAAAAGTTATTGAGCGATGGCTTCATTTGTGTAGCTTAAAAGTCCCCATTGAGTCATATGAAGAAGAGAATACGTTCAGCGAAGAGACTCTTTTCGGCGAATTTATTCACATAGCTGTACAATAGCATTTATATGTAATTATTTGTGTGTGTGTACATGAGGCTTGATTTGTGTAGATTTTCTGTCTAGGCTCTGCGCGACCATAAAACGTAATGACTAGAGGCTCTAAGAGGCACTATTTAAATTGTCTCTCAGTAATGCAGATGTATTTATGTCTTCATAAAAATCTTATTGTCGAATCCTCCTCTTTACCTTACCTTCCATGCTATTTACACAAAAGAAATCTGCTAGTGACTGTACGACTTTTCCCTCTACTGATTTTATTTTTAATGTTTACCAAATTTGGAGGCATAAGATAAGACACCTTGTACTGCTATTCGGTAAAGTCAGTTCATATGTTAATAGCATGGACTTGTTATATGGATATGTTGAGTGACTGTCTACTTTCGACATGTTTGTCCTGTGGTATTGGAGGATCAATTTTGCAGGAAAAGCCATGAATGTATGTTTTTGTTTGCTGATAACATTCTTTCAAAAATCTAAATGCATATTACCTGCTGAAAGCTTCAACTGCCTTACAACTGTACTACTCAGTCTACTGGTGATTTGATGTATTGCATTCATCTAGAACAATACGCGTTTCTCCAAGCTTCATGTCATCTGGTTCAATAGGGACACAGTCTACTACTCTATATACGAACTTTTTTCGGTATTTGTATTTTAATAGTTACACTAATTATCAAAATAAGTATCAATTCTCGTTTCCTAACAAATGTTAGTTTGCCTAATGAAGTGTTTGACGTTACCCGATACTGTTTTTTCATTGATCTAATTATTATTTAGCTAACGTAACAAGATGAAGACTTCAAAATTAAAGTATACCCTAACAAAGTTGTTAGGTTTTGAAACTTTAAAAAGAACAGCACCAGCATTATATTCACATTAACACTTTGATCTGATTTTGTGAACTTAGTGAGCGCAGTTGTTTTACCAGTTAAACGTGTCTTACCATCTACGATGCTATCAAACATTCAGAACATGCACCCTACAAAATGTTAACAGATTGTAGTGCATAAATATTCATTTATTAGTAAATAATATTTCGTACTATGTACTCTTGATTTAACACGTTTATATGTGTGTAAATTTAGAGAGGAATGGAGAGTGAGAAGAAAACCCTGGAAATTTTTTCAACCAATCAGCATGTGTTACCTTCTAATGAGTGGAGTCTTTATGATGAATGTGGAAGTTACTGTGGAAGTCATGTGTAGGCGATTAGGTGTATAGAAGTTCTGCGAATAAAAATGAGTTAATTAAACTTACTTGTTATATCATCTAACTGTTCTGCATAAGCTTGGCGCGTAACGTCCAACAGTGTACTCAATCCTTCCTAAAATTAAGTGAAATTTATGTTAAGTAAAGTTTGTGAATTTTTTTCTACCTTGATTGCAAAAATCTTTTGTGTTCGCATGGCTAACATTCCTTTCGACATCCGTACATCTTTATGTAACACTGAGCAGAGAGTCTCTAAGACTTGATCATATTCTGGATCTTGCAAAAGCTGCAAATGTGAAAAATGGATTTATATTAAAATTTGGTGACAAGGAAAATACTTTGAAACACAACAAATAAATTCGTTTTTTCCCACATCAGATAACCATGCGTTACATCTTTACAACCACTTAGATGAAAAATTGCATTGACATAGTGTGGTGAGTGCTACTGATAAGATTTATCAGTAGTAGATAAAGAGACATTTATTGGCAATAAAACATCAAATAGCAAGGAGATACATTTGATTCCAGAGAAGGCAAATGATAAGAGCGTTGTGGAGATACATTGGAGAAGTGAAAGGAACACTAAGAAACACAACATGAAGGAAGGCCAGAAGTAGCACAACACGAAGATCTGCGCAAATGGTGTGTTGAAGATAAGGTATGCATAATTTGGCTATACAGAAATGCTAATTTCCAAAAGAATATTCCTGTACCTAGTCTTTTGTCTTCTACCGTTTCGATAGTTCACATTCCGTGGATAAACATGAAATGTATTCATTCGTACAGACAAAAATACTTCTACAGTGGTTAATTGAAAGTAATATCTTTTCCATTTGTTTTGAGTTCTGAGGGGAGAATAGGGATTCAAGCACTGAAGTTTCAGTGGCGGTAGTTTTTTATATGAGGTAGAGTTGCTGGTCTCACTTTCGACGTTCATTCTTTTCGAGGCTCACTACCGACCAGGAGAGGTCAGTTGAGAATCGAACCCGGATAAGGTGAGTGATTTTAGCAAGTATTTTACCACTGAACCACTGATGCTTCTTGTAGAAATCCTCCCCATATAATTCCTACTGAAATAATATCAATGTCAATAGTACTCGGCATAAGTAGTCACATACTTAAGGGAAAATACTTTCTGTTCTCATTTATATTACAAAACTAGCACTATGTTACATTTACCATTTTGTATGTTTTCAGTAAAGCAGAATTAACATCACCCATTGCACTGTATAGTAACTTGACAAGATCTAGCATATACTTGATTGCTATAACTTTAGTAATTCGTGCTTCAGCAGCTTGTACACTAACTGCCTTTTTAATATGAATTAATTCGCCTCCATAATTACTTTCTGAATTGGATGATGTTGATGGTTGTTGAAGTGGATTTGTTGGTCTTGAATGTTTTTCACGTGCATCACATTGTAAATCTGACGATTTTGTTCTCCCTGTATTGATTAAAAGTGATTCATTATCGGTTGTAGGTGTACAATTATTATCTGTATTAGTCATGACTGGTTTTGATTTGCATGTTGAAGATGAATTTGTTTCCTGACTGCTTTCAATACAACTGGATTTATTCACCTGTGAAGTTTCAGTGCTACTGTTATCCGTCTTATGACCCGGATCAAATATCTTACGTGGTGAACATATTTGAACACAAAGGGACAGGAGACTGTCGATGTTAGGGAATTGACGTAAGATTTGCTAAACAAAAAGGAAACATGAAAGTTTGCATATTTTAATAAATAATAGGGAAGTCTATTTGTCGATTAAAGTCATTTAGATTCTACCACTTTATGAATATGCTGAGATTTTATACGACTCAAATCAACTTAGGCCAGGCCACAACATTAAAATTCTAAAAAAATAATTTGATTTATGACAAGTTCCCGAATTCTGTGCAGTGAAATGCTTGAGTCGAATTTGAAATATTCAGTCACAAGGAGTCTATATTTTACCATAAACTCTATCACATTTAAAAAACTTAGATTTCCTCACAAAGAGATATCACTGGGATAATTAATGAAAAAGAAAGAAAACTAGACAGCGATTTTACTCTGATGATGGACCCTGAAAAACTGTTCATAAGAAAAACTGCATGGATGACTCAAATTGAAATCTACATACTTATAAGCGAGAACTATTCAGTTTCTTCACTGTTATTTGTGTGCAATCGACTGAAAATAGAAAATGAGGAATTCAGTAAATAATGCGTTTCTAGTCTATAGATGAAGATATATAATCTGTATCTTGTGGGGGCTTGACTAAACATTTTTCTTTTGCATGGCGACAAAGCTCATACTGATGAAGTTTGAAACCATATCTAGTGTGTTGTAGAAACAGTGAATGGTAAAAGGCGCATACAAAAGTACTAACTGAAAGACAATAATTTTCCACCAGGCTTAAGAAATGGCTAGAATAAGGTGTACAAAAGCAAGCTCAATAATATTCTTCTTAAAGACTATAAATGGTGAAAGGTAGCAAAAGAGAAAGAAATAGGAGCCCATCAGCTACTTAGAGTCATTAGGATTATGCGTCCGAAAAAATCTGCAGTAAGTGAAGTGATATTCAATAAGGCTAGAACTTTAATAACTCCCCAGGTATATGATTAAAATGTTGGGTGAGACACCTCAATGGCTAGCTCAACCTAGCCAGTAATCTTGGTTAAGAAAGGTTAGTCATTTGTCAGTGAGGTTGTGAGTGGTCATCGAATGATATGCTTTTAAAGTGAGTGATTTAGGCTGAAGTATGAATAGGTTTGAGAGAAGTTATGGTTAGTCGGAATTATGTATGTCACTAACAGACGAATCACATAACTTTTATTGTGAGTCATTTGCGGTGATTTGTCTTGTGTGACTTGAATCTTGGAAATATTAATAAATAGTATGTAGGAACAAACGGTGGTAAACAGAAGTGGCTCATAATGCAGTAAAGGTATTCACTAGTGTTGTGCTTCAAAATTCTGAACATCTTAAATGGTCTTAACAGACATATTGTCTCTACAGATGTTTTTATCTCTTGCATTGTCACTACACTACCTTTCTTTTGTGTTTTTCCAAACTGTGGCTACTTAAGATGACACATTACCGTGCAAAATACATCAATAAGCAAGTTTATCTGATAAAGTTTCACAGTGCTGTAAAGCATTATGCTGTATAACACTTGAAGACTTCATCAAATGAATTTACTCTGTGATGGAATTATACTCTGTGACAGAGCTCAACTTCTTTTCTTATATCAGTACTACCGTGTGGAGTTTTGCTCTGGCGTTTTTCTGTATCCTGAAGTTCTTGTGAAATGTCTTGACTACTAATTTCTGCTAAGTTGGATATAAAGGCATAATGCTAGATGTTGATGGCAGTTTGTCGACAATCGGTAAAATCTAAAAATGTCTCACCAGATGCTGAGGTGCTTTTATATTAGTGCTCTGTCAGACTCCGATTTTTTGACGCACATGTGTACTGAGTCTCATTTTAGGAGGAAGCATTTACCAAATCCTCTTCGGTTTCTAATATCCCTCTTAATAATATATATTCTTAATAAAAATATCTATTGCAGTTAAATACAATGCCGAAATCCAGACACTTAAATACAATTTTATTATTAATTTAGACATCTTACCTGTATGTTATAAAGGGTTTCGGGAGAAGAAATTAGTTCATGAACTGAGGCTTGTCTGTTAAGAATTGTCGGTAAATCTATAAATAAAAAAACGGAACTTTCACCTTTTAGTAACAATCATTCAAACATTTCGAAGTTTATAGTGTGTAATTTCACTAAGCATCAAAAATGTCTCAACAGAAATTTCATTAAAGTATGATAAGGACCGCTAAAGACCTTTTATATGAACACAAAAAGACTTGCGTGCAGATGATGTGTTTTCGGGTTATGCTTTTTATAATAATGCATCTCCTTTTATTAGTGCAGGTGTGAAGTTGTGTTAGTTTCTAACGTAAGTTATACCAGTAAAACTGGCTATTGCGCTAGCCAACAGCTATAGCCAAAATAAATGTACTAAACTGAAATTCACAAACTATAAAACGATAACTAAGAATAAGTATAGTATACAAGTGAATCGTATTGTTAGATCGGTAAGATGTTTAACAAAATTACCATACTTTGCATCCCGATTGAGACAGAGAGGGCTTCAGGCTTTGAAATTCTAACATCGCCATCAACAATTTATATGGTAGGATTGCTACATTTCTCTAAAACTTCCTCTCTTTTCCAGGCTAACTACAGATTCGTGAACTGGGTGAGGCTTAAGAGTGCGTCGACTGGGAATCGAACCAAGACCCAATGCATGTTTGGAGAGCATTCTACCATTGGACCACCGATGCTGTCATAATACATACGTTCATGGTTTTTTAAAAAGGTTGAGGTAAATAACAGGATACTGAATAGTGAATAACACAAGATTACGTGAGCCGTAAATATTACAGTGAGTTAAGTTTATCTAGTGAGCATGAGACAGAGTAAAAATCAATGTTTGATGATAAACTCCATAGAAAACGGGTAATTTACAGAAATAAGGAGAGGCCTACTACAGCTTCTTTTTGAATACATAAATCAAACTTTAGCCATTTGGTAGAGATTGTCTCCGTAAACTTTAGAAGGCTTCAGCTTGCCTATTTTTAATCTTGAAGGAATTTCAATTGTCTACCTGGTATTCTATGTCAATAAGGTGTTGGGCGCCTACAGTGGTCAGAGTCGTATTCCATCTTAACAGTAAGCTATTGGTGTTTTTCAGAAAAAATAATCAAGATACCTTCTTCTGTTATTCCAGTGTATTTGCTTCAACAGTTTCAATTTAATAGACGCACACAGTTAGAGGTTACAAAGGAAGGGTACTTGTTAACTGAACTAACAGACACTCCTCCACTTTATTACTGGGGTATATCATTCTCTTTCTGGGATGCATAAATTAAATCACTGCATTCTATAAAGGTATTTTCAACATATGTGACATTTAATGGCCATTTTTCGTCGATTACATTTATTTTAGTTTTATATCTTGAAGACATTTTATGAAAATATGTGTCATTTTTGGACCCAGTGGGCTTCTGAACGCCACCCATCAAGTTTACGATAAAATTTCTTATTTAACTGCAGTTTAGTGCACATTAATAGCAGATATTTTAATTCTAAATAGCAGTTCTTGCCTATGACATTATTCATTGTCTTAAGCTGGTTTTCGGATGAATATGGAGTCTACACTAAACGAAATTTCCTAAGGCTGGATTGGTTCTAAAGCAAACTTTAGTGAAATAATCACCTTGAACTGTGTAAATTAAGAATTACTTTGATTAAAAAATTCAGAACTAATTTGAAAATTGCAAATTTGATTCATGGATTGATTCTTGTTTCTTTGAACAATACGTTCTATAGTTCAGTCGAAAGTCGATAAGTACAAGCAATTATACTGTCAAAGTATTGACATTCGGGTCGTAAATATTTTCAGGCAAATTGAAATTTCAGATTTTGAAAAACAGTAATAATGATAGCGAATTGGTAGAAGCTAGAATTCATGGATCATTGAATCAGGTCCCAGTGGCTGGATGGTATACGAGCTCTGCCTTGTAACCGGAAGGTCCTGGGTTCAAACTCCAGTGGGTGCGTACTGCTAATGATTCCCACTCTAGGATGAAACAGCTGTCCAGTACTCCCTGGTTTTTAATGGTTCTCTAACTGTTATCAATCCGTGGTCAAACTCGAATAGTGATGACATCTTTAGTATTTATTATCAAATTTTGTTTTAACAACATCCTTACCACACGGTGGTTCCAATAAATTAGTACGGAGTAAACGAGCACCAATTGCTGTGCATGTGTAGTCTACCGCTGCGTATAAACTTCCTTTGCTTGAACGACTGCGATTATTTCTAACCAAACGCAAATTGTATGCACTTTTAACATCTTTTAAAAAATAAATAAAAAAACTAACAATTAGTGCTACAGTTAAATAGTAGAAATATTTTTAAAAATTGAATAAGTAGTTATGCACTGCTTAAATTTGATATATAAGTAAAGGGAATAAATCAAGGAGCAGATGAATTACGTAATAATGGCACTAACACAGCTATACTGATTGAGCACATCAGTCGAGTAAAATTGATTTGCGGGAAAATCAAAATAATAATACTTTTAAGAAATATATTTTACCGTACTTCATTCTGCACTATTTTTCTTAACCACTGAAGAAAATATTTTACTTATGTATAGGTTTCTTTATAGTTAAAAAATTGTTTTAAACAAATTCCAGAACAGAAGACAATCATTTTGAAATTATAAAAGGGACTTAGTTTTGGGCTAAACAATACTGTTTATATATATATATAATTTCAAAATGATTGTCTTCTGTTCTGGAATTTGTTTAAAACAATTTTTTAACTATAAAGAAACCTATACATAAGTAAAATATTTTCTTCAGTGGTTAAGAAAAATAGTGCAGAATGAAGTACGGTAAAATATATTTCTTAAAAGTATTATTATTTTGATTTTCCCGCAAATCAATTTTACTCGACTGATGTGCTCAATCTGTATCGCTATGTTAGTGCCATTATTACATAATTCATTTCATTATATGAGACGAGAACCGCGATTTGGATGACATCCTTAAACTATTCAATGACAGTCATCCTGCTATCCCGTTCACCTTAGAAAAAGAAACTGAAGGAAAAATATCTTCTCTTGATGGGCTACTCACAAGGTGAGCTGATGCGTCTTTATAAATATCTATTCACAGAAAATCGACGTGGACAGGATAACTGACTAATTTTTATAGTTTTGTACCCTTAGACAGAAAAAGGAATGTAATGTCAAGCACATGTTGCCTTGGTGGTCTAATTCCATGTGTATTTATATGTTAACCTGCTTCCACGGAGCTAGTTACATAGGACGTTCGTTGAGAAACGTATCCCGCAGTGTTCGTGAGCACCTCCCAGCTTGAATGAGCAAAAGAGAGCATACAGGTATTAATTCATCGGTGTTGCAACATATTGTAGGTGGTGACCGCTCAGCATCTGATACATCGTTTACTGTAGTCTACAAAGTTCGACTAAGTCTGCCGAAAGGGACACGAGTGTGTTTGCTTTGTATAGCACAGGTTTTGGCATTACATAACATAAAGCCAGAACTTTGAATACAGAGATAATTTGTACGATTTTCTTTTAACCTGACCTAAGTCTATTTCCTCACCTCTTAACTCTTTATTAATTTCATATATATGACAAGTAACATATATGTTGTCTTGCTGAACACTTGGTCTAAAATTTCTTTTTCGATTTTTGTTTTAATAATGAAGTTATATATGAAAACCTACGAAATGTGCCATCTGTTTAGTTTCACTAGTTTTCTTTCACTTTTGACCGTAACTACATTTTGCCCTTATATACCTTATTTGATGTTGACGGCCACCATTTCTAAACTCACACAGATTAATGTATATAGTGTGACAAGAATTTACATGGTTTTGTAAGAAATAGAAGTTTTATCTAAAGGATACACTCTGTCGATAAAAAAGGTGTTTTCATGAATTGGATAAACACTATGCATTTTCTTTACCTATCATGGTGGATTTAACGGATCCGGTAAATGCAAATTTCATCGATTTTGGAGCATACATAATTCCATACATTTCTTCTGCATAATTAAATAGTGCTGATAATGCTGAAAGAGCGTAGAATCTGGAGTGAAGAGAAATACAGATCTGAATATAATTCCATTTATTTTGTTATTTAAATCAGCTGATTAATCTAAAAACTTCTACCTGTGTATGACAAATACCATTGTCCCCTTATGCCAATGAATTAAATAAACCTTACTGCTACAAAGCATTAATTTGTTAGATATGTATGTTCTCGGTATTGAATACATCCCATTAACTTAGTTAATACTTCTGGTTACTGAATTTATCGCATACTAATACAAAATAATTTGACTATGGTTAAATTTAATCAGTGTTATGGCGTTTGAAAAGCGCAATATTTATAATCCTATTTAAAAGCACCATGTTTAACCATATTCAAATAAATTCAAAAACTTGTATTCACTAATAGTTTCACATAACATTTAGTCAGAAGGTACTTTGTTCATTTATTTACTCATTTTTATAAGTACATGACTGTTTTGACCATAATTAATTATTCATTCCTCGCGTTCCAAGCGAAAAATAGGGGTTCAGTGACACATCTGCCTTCTAGTCAGTTCTATGTAATCGCTTTCACGATTTTCGACAAGCTTTCATTTCCTCCTCTCATGATCTCCTCCATATCACTATTGGACTCCTAACCCATCTGTTCCCATACGGGTTCTACTTAACGGCGAGGCGTGTGATTTCACTTGAAAGTTTCCTCAGTTTTGATTGTTAGTCATACTGCATAAAAAGCTCAAAATGTGGAGCATTTCTAAACAGTTTTTCTCTTAAATATCAATTGTATGTGGAAGAGAGATTGGTCAGTGAGTTGCTACGAACGAAAGCATTGAAAAACTTCGTTCTAAAGGGGAGTCTTACACTTATGTCAAGTCCTGCAAATGATTAAATATAAAACTGTTAGACTACAGGGGAAGTATCATACCATCGAATGACCGATGATTCCTAATTCCTACCGATTTATCTTTTAGTGTCACTTCATTTAAACATGATCAGTGAGTAACTTTCTCTTGTTCACACCGGCGGAGGCTTCTATGAAGATCTGCAATCAGAAATTTAAGAAATGCATCTTGAAGCTAGTCAATAGTGAGCATTAAGTTGTTTTTATTCATGTACCGAAGTGCTTAACAACTAAATTGGAGCGTTATCAGTCTTAATGGTATAACCGGATGTTTTAGTTTAAAGATAGATTTCAGAAGACTTTCCACCTTTTCGAGTTCTACTGAGTTTTATACTAACTGTCATTAGAAATTCTTGTTGTCATGATTACTATATGGTATACTGACAAGTGAATGGGATAAAAAATTAAATTCTTTTCGAGAATTATTGTTTATTTGAACCTACATAGTCTGTATGATTTCAGTAAAGTTGATTTTATTTCATTCGTATTCAATATAACCGACACTGTTTAAGCTATGGTCGAAATGGAAAAAAACGAAGATTACAACCCCAAAAATACTTCACTCTGAATTAGGTGCTGAAGATGTCCCAAAGGTAGGATGTATGCTAGGCAGTTAAGTCATCCAGTTGAAAGAGCATAACCACATCGAAACATCCACCTAATCTCCAAATAACCAATATCTCAAAATATTTCGGTATCTTATAAATAAAGCAAAAAAATTCATTCATTAATTTATTTCAGTAATATTCTTCTAAGATCTGAGTTTCTGTTAATAATAGTATATCTAAGATGGTTATCTTTCACTGTGTGAAAAATAAGATATTATAAATTATAATAAATAAACTTTGTTAGATAACATCTATGAAATCAGCACTTTATGTAAACACAAAGAGAATAAATAAAAGTTCTGCTTACTTCGATTGAATAGCATATATCGATGGGATGTAATAAGGGTGACATAATCTTCTTAAATAATCTAAACCTTTTAGTATATTAAAAAAAGAGTTAAATATAAATTCATGGGTATAGTGAATACAAAAGACAGTATTTGTAAGATAATACAATGGAATACAGTGAATTAATATCATACAAGGTTAACCTACTAGACAAAGTAATTACAAGTAATATTTCATAGAAAATACTAAATTGTATTTATACAATCCCTTAACAGATCGTTTCTGGCTGAGGTTATTTCCAGACACTACCCCAAGGGATCTAATAACAGCTTTCTTTTAATAATATTTGTTTTAGATGTAAAATTTTGTGTTTATATAAAGAATTGAGTTTACTGACTGTGCAAACGATAACATAAAATTGCTACTGAATCATTTTGGCAAATTATAGAAACAGAAAAGTGATACATAGGATAAACGTATAGGAAACCCAAATCTGCAATAGCCTACTAGATATATTTGTTGTAAAAACAACTGAAAAGGCTGTTCGAATCCGTGACGGGACATTATTTCCTCCGAAGTCACAAATATGCCCGGTTGAAGAGTGTCAGTAGACACAAAACCTAGGTCTAGAGCTTTCTATTTACATCTCACTGCTTCTAACAACTTAAAAATTCTGACATTGACGTTTTGCACAATGGTTTGATAGTACGAAGAATGGTTGTATGCTTGTGACTTTCCGACACAAGTTACAGTCTATTTTCAAAAGATGGTGAATGTCTAACCAGCCTAACAGATTACGAAACCTTCAAACAGCTTGATTAAAATTTTAAATGACTTAAATAAATCAATAATTTACAAAGTATAAAGCCAAGTGAAAGATAAGTGATAAACTAATGTTATCCACAGTTAATACGGCTATGAAAAGTTCTAAGCAGTAAACACAACATTGCTGTCAAATGACCTAACAGTGGAATTTTATACGGTTTCAGCTAGTACTAAGCCACCTGTCATTTATTACCAGAAATTTATCTCAGGAAATCTTAGTATGAATATTCAAGTAGACAAGAGTAGCATGTTTCACTGAATAATAATGTTCAGTTACTTCCGCTGACTTTATTTAACTGACTTAAAAATGTGGGAAAATATGCGATAATATTTGACCCCTTAAGTTAACACTTTGTATAGGAGTAATCTTACCGTATTTATCATTAAAATGACTTCTGTTAACTCCATTTAAAGTTGCCCCAATATTTAGAGATTGCAGAAGTCTTACAAGTTTTCGCATACAACTGTTCGGCTCCAAACCGGATCTAGGAAGCAAAATCTATAAAAAAACATGCATTTTTAAGCAATAAATAATGTGTAGCTTATACATTATTCACAACAGCATATTCTAACAAACAGCAACAACTCACTACATCTATGAAACCATCAGGTGAAGTCTGTGAAGATTTATGACAATTTGCATTTTGAGTTTGAGAAAGTCTTGTTTGTTCGAATAGGAAGACCATAGGTCAAATTAATATGTGTAAAACTTCGACAGTATATGATTCCATATTAATATGTTTATCGTATATATCACAAAATGTGAAACTGAATTATTGACTGGATGACACTTCCTGCAGAAATTATTGCTCGAAATCATATGTTTGCTCATGTATTGGTTTCAATTTCTTTGACTACGTGCCATGTGTTCTGAGTAAAACTGTAACTTCATTCACAATTAAAATTCTTATTTCACAATATCTTAATTTTAGATTACTTTGACAGAAAAAAAGTACGAAGCTTAATAAAGTGAAACTTACAGCTCGATATCACAGCGTTGTGTACAAACGTTTGATATGAAGAGTGAAAAAAAGCGCTCACATCGACTACTGGTGCATGTCAGCCAGACGGTCATTTCGCTAGTTTGGGGGCAAGTTCATCCGGGTTGTAGTCAGTTATATTTAGCTCAGAGATCCGAATAACTTCAGACCACTCCAATTCTGGTCAACTACTTAGGTGAACTAGTTACTCTTAGTATATGTCACTATTCGATTCGGTTTTGTTTGACTGTCATTTATGGTATGATCTGAATATTTAGGATTTCCGAAAGAAATCGTAATGAATTTATACGTCAGACGATGTAATTTGCCAGTGGCACTATAAAAATTATAATTGTCCAAATTATTTTATTTTTATTTATTTTGACCACTTCATCTTTAATTACGTGTTATCCTTGTAAAATTAATTTATTCTATCCATTTCTACCTTTTAAATGTGTATTGATTTTCTTCGTTAATTATCAACCCATTGACATTTTGACACTGTTTAATTATTGTTAACAAACATATCGCCACTTGTTTGGTAAACTGTTGTGTATTGTAATAAAAATTATATTTGAAAAAATCATTTCGTTTTTTCAAGTGTTGTAGATTGTGTTGGTTGGAGGGTTTCATCATGAGCTGACATCAGTTAGAGAACCATCAGAAAACCTGGGACTCTTCATCAGAACGCACCTACTAGGGTTCGAACCCAGGACCTTCTGGTCACAAGGCGAGCTCGTAGACCTTTAAGCCACTGGAGTTCTAGGGGAAAGCCATGACCAATAGGGTGCAGCAGGTTGAAGGTGGGGCATCAACTCATCGAAGAAGACATTGCAAAGTGGTCGCGCTATGCCATGAATTGGCAGAAGTTAGGATTCATGGGCCATTGGATTGGATCCCAGTGGCTTAATGGCCTACGAGCTAGCTCGCTTTGTAACCAGAAGGTCTTGGATTCAAACCTCAGTGTGGTGGGTGCGTACTAATGAAGAGTCCTAAACTAGGATGGAGGAAACAGCTATCCATTACTCGCAGGTTTTCTAATGGTTCTCTAACTGATGTTAGCTCATGATGAAACCCTCCAACCAAAAAATATCATTTTGTGTCTACATTTCTGGTCCCAATGATGAAGATGCTAAGACTGGCAGAATATTTGTACATCAAGATATTTTTTAAAGACAATCCCAGTATTTAAAAACGATGAATCACCTTATACAACATGGCATTACAAATTCCATAGATTGATTTACAGTTATATATTCTTTCTAACTGATTTTACTCTGAAAGTTTTGTATGTGGCTCATAATATAAATTAATATTTTTATTGCAAAATACCATTTCATCCTTCCGGACGTCCGGTATATTAAAGGAACACTTTTAGATATTATGAATACATTACTGTTAGCAAAAATATTTAGATATTAATGCACTTAGTACTAGAGTTTTAGGTAAAACCTAAAACAACTATTTACATATTCTAATATCCATTGAGGATAAAAACATACAACGCTGATTAAAAATTTTATGGAATAATTAGGAATGATTATCAACTTGTACATATTATACACTTCAGGTAATAGAAATAAATAAAATTTACACAGAGTGACAATTGTAGAATCGAATTCTTCATTCTCAGATTACGCATTTCGTGCAATTATATCACAACAATTGACCTTAGAAACCAAAAATGGACGAACTACTACTTGACGTGAGTGGTTTCCAACTAGTCATATCAATCACTCAGTAGTATATAGTATGACTGTTTGTAGTTATGTAAAGTTCTTCGATAAAATATCCACAACTCTAGTTTCGTTCAACTGAAACTTTACTATTATCAAGTATTACAGCATTTTTTATGGAGACTCATTAATTGACTGAAGTGTATATTAGGTGAAATAGTGAAATTACTAAATATAGTAGAGTGTATAAAACTTAAAAGAAATAAACACTAGGTAAAGCCATAGATTACGCTTCTACACAAATAATAAACCATATATAATAATGGTTTAAATAAATCCCTATTATTCATTAATCAAGACACTAAAGGGACGTCATCAAAACAATTAACACAAGTTAATAGATAATGCTGCAAGACAATAGTTCCGGATCCATTAGGACCACACTTTGCATTGCATTGAAAAATTAATTCAATATACTTAGTACACATATATATTATTCTAAACGAAACAAGTATCAAAATAAACCAAAAAATGCAGCGTCTTATCTAGTGATTATAAACTTCATTGCTTTATTTGAAGTTTATCCAGGGTACTTAATTGTGTAGGATAACTTGTTCTGAAGTTAGCCATAGTGATAGTACCCATTTAATCACCCTATTCTATTTTGATTATCTTAGTTGTTCATTTTAACCACATTACAACCTGAACCAATGGACTTATATCGTAAAGCTTTGTCTATGAGGGCATGAATACAAACGAAATTGTGTGTAAACTACCATGAATTATATCTCCATTTTGTATCACATTTTTGTGTGCTTTTAACAATGACATATCAACGATATATCTATTCAGTTCTGATTTTCTTTATTAAGTAACGCAAGTCACTCGAAAGTCTCGTTATCAGCACAAAATGTATTAAAAGGCAATTAATACCAAACATCACTTCAAAAATATGCTGACTTTGGGAGGGAAAAGACTTACCTCAGCAGGACAGTATACCAGTAGCTTTACAAGTGTTCGACTGTAGCTACTAGTATCTCTAAACTGTGATAATTCAACATTTGCACTGTATATATCAATTGTAGCGATACCAATAACACCAAGTGATGGACCTCTACCTTCTACTATACCTGAATTTTTAAAAAAGCAATCATACCAAAGCCGATTTACAATGGAGGGATGATTAAATGTTATATTGAAAGCATTGAATTTATAAACAGTATTTCCCAAACAGTATTTAGAATTATGAATACTGTATGCATATGGCCTAGACTAATTTTTTCACATTTATTTGTAATGTCCCATGAATTCTAACTTCTGAGAGTTCATGGTATTTAGGGACACCTCTAGATATCTGTTATGCCGAATACTGAGAGCTTAAGAACCTGTATCGATTTTTCACGTTGTCAGGAGGACTGAATGGTCGTTTGCAGTTTTATTATGAAATAACAGATAAGCATTCTACGATAAAACACTGAAAATTTCTACTGAGACCACTATAATGAGGTTATTCCAGTAACTAACTGAATTAAATACTACGTTATCTCTAAAGTTCGAAAACAGATATAAATGAGAAAAAACTGATAAAACAAGCTTCTTCTAGCTCTTAAGTGAATATATTCATCTCTGAAATAATGTCAATAAATGCTGTTGAATATTCACTGAATAATTAAATAACTATATACAGTATCCACTGAATATCTAAAGTTTTTATCAGGAGTATCACAAAAATACGACAAATACCTTGAGTCTAGTGTTATAATTCAACAAATCAGCCTAAATAAAAGAAATCAGTTAAAAACTGAAACTTATGAGGAACATGATAACAACTCTGCACTCACAGATAAGAGAATACCCATGAGTTGACAAAGTACATGTTATAAATTGCTAGTTATTTAGTATTTGTTAATTCATTATTACACTATCACAGTTGCACGATATGCAAGAAACAAGAGTTTATTTCATGACAGCATGAAACATTCGCCATACATGCTGACTAAAACTGGCTTTTGACTTACAAACACTGAATTCGTGTACTTGTGAGGCCACGACGAAAATGCATAATATATTTGTAGACCAAATTAAGAACTTTACTCATACCTTATTACAACACAGTACTTGTATGTACTTCTACCATTGGAAATAAACGAGACTTTTGAATGCCACACAAACGCTTGGGAAAATGTTGTACAAATTAAGGTGAAAGATTTGAAGACTGTTTCTGTCTTTTAGTCAGGAGGGAGTGTCAGTAAAACTGATGATTGTGGTATCAATGTGTTGCCCAAATTGACAAAGTACATAGTCAGAACTCAATTCAACGTAAGTATTCCTCGTTAGAGTCAATCAAGTAAAGGGATTTGCAGAAGGTCATTTCATCAAATTTCATAAACCAAGTGCCCGTAAAATGTACGCCAACCTAGCTTTCAACGACGAGGTGTCCATAAGCAAGCTTTTGATTAGCCCATGGAGTTAGACTGCATGACTTGAAAAGATCTAGAAATTTCAATCTAGTACTTTTCTCCATGACTAAACTGGGTACGTTGCGTCATGGTTTAAGTAAATATCGGAAAATATTATTGAGAATTATATTTAAGACTATGTGTGGTTACAAAGATTATGAGACATTCCCTCATATGGGCATGTGTTACGAATGGTGTGACAAGCCATTTGGAGTTAACAGCAATTCAAAGTGAAGCATAACTCTTCATTGCTATCAGACAGTAGGCATACTTTATTTACAAATACTTACTCAGCAAAACATGAGATTGTAGCTTAAAGGTGGTTGACAAATTCGTTATCTTTGAGCTTGATGAAGCTGACTCGACTTGTATTTTCTCTTTTCTCACGTTGTCAGTGGATTCGGTACGAATGGTTGAACTTGACTGAACACTGTGACCTGTCTGAGGTTGTCTTCTCCTCCACCGATACTTGTCTAGCTTCTTAGCACAGTTTTCAGGAAACGTTCTCTTCATGGGAAGACGATGAATATATTTTCTGAGGAAGAGATGGTTTTATACATGATGTTGACAAATAGTATTTGGTTTAGTTACATATAAGACAAACAGATGGATCAAGACTTTGTTGTAAAAAAGGATAATTATAAACCTAATTGTAAAGATATTCAAAACACTAGGACATCATCACGAATAAATTTTAAACACCGTGAATAAAGGCAGTTTGAATGCCTGAACGTATGGACTAAAGCGTTCCAGGTTTTAAAAATAGAAGTGATCTGAAATCAAAGTACGCTTCATGATTTCATTGTAGTAGAATCATTGCAAATATAAAATAAGGCTAATGCGTCTTCATTATAAGTAAGACATCTGAAAGGAGCTTTGGAACTTCATAATTACACTGATTAGTTCATCAAGAAGCATGTAGGAAACTGAAAGAACAAAATCAATAGTAATAGTAATAATGAGGCTCACATTCATGAAGAATATACACAGGAAGATGACAACATCAAAAGTAAAGAATTTAAAACATAAGTATTGCTTACAAACAGAGAGGGAACACCTGAAACCTTATGTGGGATTCTTAACAAAGTACCAGAAAACAGGAATACAAACCCACAAGTTTGCTTAAAAACAAATAAGGCCGATTAAAAGATCCCATAAAAACCACTAAACAAAACAATCAAGTTTATGAAATAATAAGGAAGATTTGTAGCTCAGGTGAATGATTTGCAGTAAGTAGTGTTCTCTGAGCTAGTTGGTTTAGTTGCGGAGCTTTCGTCGTCCTTCTGGACAACATCTTCAGAGCAATTTTTAGCATAAAGTGAACTGATTTAAATTTTCCATGGGTCTCCCGGTAACCATCTTTACATATGTATTGATCATTTTCTATTGACTTGGATTTTAAACTTTTTATCAGTTGGTATATTTGGTCTATATTAACATGTTTGTTAATTGCATATTCGTTTGAGTACCAGGCTTCTAGGAATTCCCTGGCACTTTTGGTGTTTCCTCTGTCTAAAATTTTGACATTATCCCGATCAAACTGATGTCCATAATTATCTATATGCATTGATATGAAAGAATATATATCATGTCTTTTCACAGCTGATTTGTGTTCCTGGATTCTGATTCAAAGGGGACGCCCACTTTGGCCGATGTAATGTCTGTAACAGTTCATACAATTTATTTTGTAAATGGTATTAATTTTATCTCCTTTTTCTGTTGGATCTTTCGGTTTGCACAATTTCGAATTAAGTGATTTGACTGGCTTGTGTGCTATATCTATTTCAAACAGTTTCAGTATTCTAGCTGTCATTTCAGGGATATTTTTTGTATATGGTAGGATGAATTTTCTTGTGTTCTTTGATGATGGTTCCTTGTTGGTGTTATGATTCGATTTTAAACACTTTCTGATGAAATTTTGTGGATAACCATTCTTTTTGAAGACCGTTTGTAGGTATTTTTCTTCCATTCTTTTCAACTCTGGAGTGCTACAGTGTGTTTCAATTCTTTTAAACAATGTCTGCACACAGTTTCTTTTGTGAGTAATTGGATTATTGCTAGTATAGTTGAGTATTTGATCTGTGTGCGTTGATTTTCTATATACTTGTGTTTCTAAATTTCCAATTCAATACTCAATACCCAATGGGATCGCCCATATCAGGATTAATAGCTGAAGCAAGATTAGAATTAATAGCTCTACCTATAACTAAACCAAAGTCTGGGTACGTTATGTTGATGATACATTTGTAATAATTAAAAGAAATGATTCATAATATGCCCATAAGCTAATGAACAACATATTTGAGGGCATCAAATTCTCAAGAGAAGAAGAGTTAAATGAAAAAAATCCCATTTTAGATATTTTAATCAGGAGAACTAACACAGATCAAATACTCAACTATACTAGCAATAATCCAATTACTCACAAAAGAAACTGTGTGCAGACATTGTTTAAAAGAATTGAAACACACTGTAGCACTCCAGAGTTGAAAAGAATGGAAGAAAAATACCTACAAACGGTCTTCAAAAAGAATGGTTATCCACAAAATTTCATCAGAAAGTGTTTAAAATCGAATCAAAACACCAACAAGGAACCATCATCAAAGAACACAAGAAAATTCATCCTACCATATACAAAAAATATCCCTGTAACGACAGCTAGAATACTGAAACTGTTTGAAATAGATATAGCACACAAGCCAGTCAAATCACTTAATTCGAAATTGTGCAAACCGAAAGATCCAACAGAAAAAGGAGATAAAATTAATACCATTTACAAAATAAATTGTATGAACTGTTACAGACATTACATCGGCCAAAGTGGGCGTCCCCTTTGAATCAGAATCCAGGAACACAAATCAGCTGTGAAAAGACATGATATATATTCTTTCATATCAATGCATATAGATAATTATGGACATCAGTTTGATTGGAATAATGTCAAAATTTTAGACAGAGGAAACACCAAAAGTGCCAGGGAATTCCTAGAAGCCTGGTACTCAAACGAATATGCAATTAACAAACATGTTAATATAGACCAAATATACCAACTGATAAAAAGTTTAAAATCCAAGTCAATAGAAAATGATCAATACATATGTAAAGATGGTTACCGGGAGACCCATGGAAAATTTAAATCAGTTCACTTTATGCTAAAAATTGCTCTGAAGATGTTGTCCAGAAGGACGACGAAAGCTCCGCAACTAAACCAACTAGCTCAGAGAACACTACTTATTGCAAATAATCTAGTTTATATAATACCCTGTAATGATTTTGAGGTAAAATACATGGGCTTAAGTAATAGAACTGTATCAGTAAGATCAGAGAGCAGGGGGAGGGTAAAAGTGTAGTGAAATGCAAACCATTTTACCTTAACAGCATGAGAAATGTGGAAAACAGAGCAGCTGTAACACTACATGCAGTTACATAAAAGCATAGAATGGAATGGGACAACGTGACGTCACGTTGTTAAGTTGTTAAGACTGTACAGTCTTAAAATAGAACTTAACAGGTTTCAGAAGGACATTTATAGGTGATGCTTCTAACAATTGAGAATATTTGCAGTAGGAATGACTGAAAACCTGTCGCCAAAATCTGGAAAATTTTTACTACACCTTCCACAAATAGGAAGTAACAAACAGAACCATAGAGACATGTTTTTGAAGTTGTGACTTTAAAATTGATGTGATTGTGAACAATAAATCGTGTTCTAGATGTCGATCGCAAATAACTCTTTCACTGTGTGATATATATGTATCCAATATACAAACTAATATGGAACTATATACTACAGCAGTGTCCAACTTTTACACACAGTATTGAAAAAGAAGACTGAAGTGCGAAAAATATGTATCGCTGGATAAGCGCAATGTGCTTAACAAAATATCATAAAATAGTACTGGCTCAAAATACTGAGCGCGAATACCAATTACGCCCAGGAGTTTCCCGCCATGTAGGTTTCAATATCCAATATTCTTTCTACGAGCTAGTATAAACCAATTTGATTTCTATGTGCTCGCCTCTTGATTGTGAGGTATAGGTTTCTGATCTTCGATAAACGTCTGCGTAGCTCGTCCTGCCACTCGACTGTCGCAGTTTCGGTTGACTCCAAAAAGAGTAGTTCTGGGATCAATTATATATTCTATGTAGTATGTGATGTATTAAGACTTTTTTAATACTGTGAATGGAGTTGCTCCTTTCACTAGTTAGTCCTCCGGTATCGGCGTCAAAAGAAAAAAGATAATAATAGTAGATATAATTAGTGTAGGTTATTCAGACTAAAAGAGGGAAGAAATAAAGAAAACGTAAAAGCAGACAGCCAGTTAGGTTTCAAGTTGCTTTATATATACATGTATAGATATATGTGTATACAGGATCAATAATAGTAATAAATGTAAGTGTAGTAGTTGGAGTAGTCGGGAGAGTAAGAAGGGAGAAAATGTAAAGAATTAAAACGATGAATTTAGTTTTCTGCCCATGAATGGTGTATGGGATTTTAAAGGAACAGGCCATTTAGACGCAGTCCTTGTGTCGCTGCATGATTTTCCATCCTTCGCCTCAAGGTGTCCACAGTTGGTGCCATACGTACATCTGCCGGTAAGGAGTTAGAGGCGAGGCAATCTCCCAGTGAAAGGAAGTGGGAGAGTACTTGAGTCTTTGGCCTTCGGTAAGCTGTCTTTCGCGGATTCCGACAAGGAAGCTCATACACACTTAATGGCGAAACACGTTTGGGTGACTCTGGTTATTTATAATCCTACAGACAGTAATCATGTCTCCCCTAAGCTGACAGCAGCCAAGTGTGAATAGGCCTGGAGACCAAACACTCCTTTTGTCTCCCGTATTTAGACTCTTTCTAAGACGTTTGCATCTCTTCTAATCAGTGGGGGTGCAGTGATATTGTGCACATCAAGGTGTGGTCTGACGTATATTTTGTACAACCTTAGGAAGAGCTCAGGAGTGAGTACACCTAACTGTCTATCTGTAAAGCGTATGACTGCATATGCTCTCGCTACTTCCCCAGTGCAATTTAGGCTTGTGTGCATTTTTTGCGTTTGAACTAGACCTGAGTCACGCTCCGACGTTGTGCAGGACAAGCTTCCGTTGCACAGGATGTAACTTGCATTCTGCAGCCTACTTTCCACTTTTTCAGGTTGAAATTCATACCATTGGCCACCACTCAGTCTTCCATAAGCTTTACATCTGCCTGCAGCCTATTTGAGCCTCCCAAACACTTTATGGCCCTCTACGTCTTAACGTTGTCAGCGTATAGAAGAGTCGGGCAGCTTAGACGGCATGGTAAGTCATTGATAAAAATCAAAGGCATCGGCGGTCCTAGGACAGAACTCTCCGACACTCCTGATGACGAGCCACGCGAAGATGATCGGACTCGATTGACCTTAGTACAAAATTTCCTTTTAGTTGAGTAGTCCTCCAATCATGACAGGAGCGGTCCACCTATACCTGCCTGACTTATCTTGTGTAGACGAAGGTCATGGTGGATAGAATCTGCCTTTCCTGAAACCGTGCTGGGCATCATGGAGTCTATTAGTCCTATCGAGGTGCTCCCTGATGTGGTCATCAATAATAATTTCCAGTACTTTTGATGCCACTGGGAGTAGGGCTACTGGTCTATAACTAGTGGCATTTTGCCTGTCCCCATCCTTGAAAATTGGAGAGAGGGAGAGTGGCTCTTTTTCAATCCCTAAACTGTTTCCCTGAATCCAGAGGGTGTTACGACAGGTTCACAAGGGCCTACAGAGAGCTTCGGCGCACTGTTTCAGAACTGACGGCCTGATGTAGTTATAACCTGGGGACTTTTCAGATGTGAGTCTCTGTAGTTTCCCTAGTACTACGTCCGGTTTATTTAGGGAGTAACCACTAGGTTTTCCTCCGATGAAATAGCAGTGCCGCCATTTTTGTCCGTATCAGTAATACCCACAATGCTGTTCAGCTGTTTGGCGAGGGCTAAACTGAATGTTTCAGCCATCTCCACTACTGAGGTATTGACTGTTTGGACCAACTAAGGCGCATACTCCCAGGTTGGTTGGTTTTTTCCCGACATGAATCGGTACAAGCTTTTTGGGTTCGCCAGGGGTGTTTCGGCAGGATCACCCGAAATGACCTCCTGTCACTTCTGAGTCTTATGTTGCACTGATTCCTAATTTACAGGTGTGCGTCGTGGTCGGTCTGACTCTTGGATACTCGCCACGTAAACCAAGCCTTCCGCTTTGCTTGCAGAATACGTTGCGTACCTATTTTCAGCCATGCTGACCTTTTTTGGCTGAGTTGTGACTGAAGGGATGGTATCCAAGATTGCTATGTAAATAGTCTCTTTCACCACTTCCCAGTGTTCACCCACAGATCACTCAGCCCTGTCTGTGGGCCATTCTAAGTCGAACAAAACCCTGCGCATTTCAGCATAGTCCGCTTTGGTATAGCACAGACATGGTCGCCTAACATCCCACTGCAAGTGTTCACGGAGAACAAGATCGAATCCTATGACTGCGTGGTCACTAATCCGTAAGAGGGTCATGGTTTAAGCATTTTCGATTGATAACTGGTCACTAGTTAGGATATAATCCAGTTGCGATGACTTTTCGCTAGGTCTTCACCTAGGGTCGTGTCTAGAGTTCTCAGAAAGTCCTGCATTTCTGATGGTTTGTAGTAGATTTCGACCGAATTTCCCCTGAGCATATCCCGAACCGGGGTTAAGCGATGGGGTATTGAAGCCTCCAGCTGTGGTAGTTTGGTTATAGCTCAGGTCTCGTATCCCTGTGATGGTGCTGAGCGTCAGCTGGTTGTGCTCTGTCTCACAGGTGGGTGATCGGTACCAAGCAATCAGTAAGTGCTTGGTATGGTCTACGGTGAAGGGACACCCCATAGAGTCTGGGAGTTCAGTAAGTGGTGGGTCCGTTGCACTTACACAATTAAGTTGCTTGTCAAAGTATATGGCAACCCCCCTTCCTTGTTTTCCCTGTCTCTCCTGACCAGAACCATATCACCATCAGCATACTGATTTCATTGTTAGATATAGTGGGGGTTAGCCAGGTTTCAGTGCGGGTTATTATTTTAAAGTCTAGGCGTGACAGGAGGTTTCTGAGTTCACCTACTTTACCTCTCAGCCCTTTTACACTGCTATAAAGGCAGATGACAGTTAGTCTCACAACATCAGCGTGTTGTGGAGCAGTTGACGTTAAGTTGTCTGCTGGTAGAGGACTTAATTTTGGGACTTTTGGCCGATTCCGATGGAACCGGCCTGTCGCCGTTTTTGATTGGATTCATTTAGGAAACTTGAGTGACATTGACTATCATTCTCGGCACCACATCTCTGTAGTGTCACTGGGGCTTGGGGATGTATTAAAACCCCAGTTTGCTGCCTTTTTATAGTTCGAGGTCTGCTTTCACAGCATCGCATTTGTCTTCCCAGTTTACTCTTAGTCTCATACCACCGTTGAATTACTGGAGCCAACTATCCCTGGAAGTTGATTTTGACACTTAGCAGCCTTGGGGAGCTAATCAGTGTGGGATGAGTGGTGCGAGGTAGTCGGAAAATCGAGATTGCTTCAGAAGCACCAAGGGCCATCTGAGATGACAGCCATTTCCATTGCTGTACGTCATGAATGTCTAGTTTTATTCCGTATTCTAAACTGACAGATTATGTTTCAGAATACAATGCTCCTACCACATATTACTCTCATCCTGTCACGTATCTTCGCTTACTAATTACTTTCCTGAAATAGTTGATCTGAGTGTGCAGACATGACTTCTTTAAAGAATCAGTGAAGTTAATTAGTTGATGGGAGTATGGGTGCTCAGAAGATATATGGTTTATCCATGGCACCGAAAATGCTTTGCTACTCACTCTCCTACGCTGCAACCTTGAACAAAGGAGGGGAGAATACAGATCAAGTCCATAATCCTTGCCTGAACTACGCCTCATTTTTCGAATCGTGGCTCCCAGACTCTGGACAACGAGAAGTTATCTCTCCTCTTAGCTGCCTGCGCCGGCACTTTTGTTCTGAATGAGTATTGTTGCGTACTATGAAACGTGAAGGGAAGAATTAATTCTGTAGGTCGACTTACCGGATGAGATAAACTTCGCTGCTGTGTTAGTACATCACTACTCTCCCTCACACTTTTGCAGGTAATTTAACCATTGATACAGATAGCCTCATTAGATTTGTTACGCATGAACGATCGGTCTATATCCAGGATAAGTCATAGCTGCCTAAACACATTGGACCATTTTGTAGAGTGAGCCTGGGTGAGTGTATATATGCGATCACTACTCTGTGTTTTCTACAAACAAGTGGTCACTTAATTCAGGATAGTAGATTTCCCCAGACTCCAAAAATTACCACATCTAATTATCCCAACACCCAGTTCCCACTTCCGGTGAGAAAACTTTCTAGGCAAATACTCTTCCTTGGAAACCATCGTGTACATAAAACAACATGTTGCCGTTTTCCGGACAACCAAAAACAGTCCTTATCATTACTTTCCCTGGTATCTACTACAAAAAACCTTTTGCTGACTAATTTTCCTCTGTCTCCTTCTTGAGAAGATATTTGAAGTTGTCGAATGAAAATTCAAATTCGAAAAACTGTCACATGTTATTTCTAAGGCAATAGAACTAACGCTAAGAGTCCAGATTAGAAGAAACATGTCAATGTCCAGGTCTAACTACTCTGGACATAATGCTGTCCTTAGAAGACCTTCAGCAACAATGTGCAATAACTAACGCGAAAAAAAAATACACAGATTGGTGACTCGAGATTCCTTTATTCTTGCACCCCTATGAAACCAACAATAAGGTTATTATACACATAGTCTAAGAATAAATGTCATAACAATTAATCACAATAATACTTCTGATAGTATTTCTCCGTCTTCTAACGAACAGCGTACGATGGAACGATGACTGCAGTATGGGTGCCTCCCGCCAAAATATGGAGTTGGGTTTGAGTAAACAGCCATGAATTGGTCGTTCATTCTTCAACTACATTGACAATACTTTAAGGCTAGTTTAACCCAGCGCGCTTTGCATTCAGGGTTCAGTATGCCAAATGGGGCTTAGTGATTGAGGGATAGCGAGCAAAATTAATAGCTAGGTATTAATTGTACCTTCTTCATCGTTCCCGAGATATGTAGTCCGTACCTTTTTGAATGATAGACTGTCTTTCACCTCCCTCCCTTTTCGTTTAGCTACAAGAGTTGAGACAAAATGCATGATTAAATCCCAATTCTGTCTTCTTGCGTCCTACGTACTGTTGGGCAACCAAAATGTGATCGATTTGTCCCGGAGAGCCGTTTAATAACATGCTGCCTGGTCGACCGACTATGGCTGGGTATTTGGTTTCCTTGCTTAACTAATATGGCACTAGGAGAGTCGCGCCAGTAGGAACATCGCTAGGATTGAATTAGGTGGTGTGTGTTGTCATCTAGTTTTTTAGGAAGGTAAAAGATTTCTGTCACATGATCACCGTACAAGGAGTAGCGGGATGTTGTGTGCATATAATGCTGAGTGATTATCTGGCCTGCCGTAAAATATGCTGACCACTGATTAGGTTACCGTCATACACAACAATGTAACTCGGGAGATAAGGACTTGTAATTAAATTTTATGGAGACAGATGATTTTGTATTTCCAGAGGAGCTCAAACTGCTGGTAATAAATGTGCTGACACTGCTCTTGTTCCTCGTTTTGTGTTAAAGTTGGTCGTATAAAGACGTATATACCTGAAATGGTAACTGAACGGACTGCTTTTCAGTTGTTAACATTGTCTGAACTTCATAGGAGGAATAATGTCTTCCTTAATGAGAAGTTAGGTATTGTTGTTTGTTGGATAGAGATGGGATGCAAGTAATTTCATAGGGCTGGGGTGATGCTTCTCCTGACACGCTTGTGTAAGACTCGCGACACCTGGAGTTGAAGCCTTTCAACCACTTGCATTTAAATCACTCGTCGTGACACTGCTCATAAAACGATCTTTTGATATTTTCTGTAAGTGTCCATCGTCGGAGTTTCTGAAGAAATGAATGTATCCGTCATAAAAATAAATTGCTCTTAACAAACTGTTGACTCTTTAATTAAATCCTACATATCGGTAGCGTATTCTGTTCCTATCAAGCTTTTCCGGAAAATTTACTGCCCCGTCAGATACAAAATAAATATTCTAGGTCTACCCAGAAACCAGTGCTACATTTTAGCGAGCGTTAGCTTGCAACCTCACATTTCAAAACTTTGGGTAGGCATGGAAGAATCATATCTTTCGTGCCATACTGATCAAGGTGGAAGTTGTCCCCAATTTTCGCACATCGTGGTAGATATTTTGTAATGTGGTCGGTATTATCATGTGGGACCCCTGATCATGAAATAGCCATTCTGAGAAAATCTCAGCCATAGGTGGCTTCAGGAGCAGTTATGTAATTTAGGACAGCATCTGCAGTTGTTACCTAATTTTCAACACAAAGATTTCCGTTACGTGACTTTGTTGGTATGTAGGCTGAATGTAAGACTAGCACGACACCAGCTGCACACAGTGGTCTCCATGGTTTCAGCGATGACCCTTGGTCAGCCCTTTGTCCCTTACAGTCAGGCTTGGCCTTCCAAATATTTTTTGCTCTCTAATCCTTACACCATCAGCATAAAGAGGAGCCAGGTGGTTTAAAGAGCATAGAACAGAACACTGTTGAAAATCAAAACCATATTGGATCCTAGGTTGGAGCCCTACGAAACCCCTGAACTCTGCTAGATGAATGGACACGACTGGGTATAAGCGAAGTCTACACTGATTTCGTAAATAACATGCTGAAGTGTCTGCGCGGTGTTGCGCAGAGGAAAGGGCATGGGAATGATGTACGTGAATTGAAATAGAATTTTAAGATTATTTATTATCCTCCTCTGATTTGACTGGTGGTAATAATATCTTCCATATTTCTGGTATTTGCATAGAGCCATTTCTGTTGCATGTGTTGGGTGTAGACTCAATGAACCAGGATTCAGTAATCAAACTCTCTCTCTCCACTTAGCTAGACTACTTTTTAGAACTTTAAACCCACTCTATTCTGTGATTGTGTGTTGATGCATGCGGTGCAATTGCTGAGCTTTTTCCTAAATTACTTATCTTCTCGGGGTCAACCATTCTTATGTTCCGACAGTCTGACTACCCTCGACCTACTAGTTTGACCTATGTAGTTGACCTCATAGTCATTGCAAGGTATTTTGTAAATTATATTATTTTGTTTAATTGGGTCCACCGGGTCCTTTAGCCTACAGAGCTTGCCTCTGAGTGAGTTTGTAGGTTTGAATGCCACCCTAATTCCTGCTTTATTAGGAATCCTACGAAGGGTTTCAGATGTCCCCTCCTTATATGGTATAACAGTAGATGCCTTATATTCTCTCCTATTTATGTTATCATTATTAGTTTCACCATTATTTTTATTTTGCTTTTGACCTTTTTTCGATATTCCTAATGAATTTTATAGGATAGTTATTTGGCGCCAACGCTTCTTCTACCTGTTTCATTTCATCGTTTAGGTTTTTTGTTGTACTACTTAGTGCTACTGCTCGGTTTTTAGACACTTAACTAAGCCTGCCTTAACAGTTAACGGATGAGATGAACTAAAGTCTAAATATCTATTAGAATGTGTTGGTTTTTTACAAACACTAGTGTGCAGTTTACCTTCTTCTGTTCGTTCGATTTTACAATCTGACATAGCTTATTCTCCTTGTTCATTTTCTGATTCAAATGTAAATTGTATTCCCTCCACTAGTGAGTTTATACATGTCAAGCAGCTAGAGATATGTTCTGTTTCTAACACTGTGTTAGTGTCATCCAAATATCACCACCAAATTTTTTGAGTAGGATTAAATGTATTAAGAGCAATGTTTTCCCAGCTGTCCATAAAGATTTCTCTACGATAGGGGTATTGGTGATCCCATCGCTACACCATCTGTTTGTTTATATATTTCGCCCTGGAATTTAAAGATAGTAGATGTTAGGCATAACTGAATTCCTAAAACAATTTTCTCAATGGGCAGCTTTGTCCTATGACTAAGTTCGGGATCAAGAATTAGTTCCTTTTTAACCACTTCTAAGGCCATATTGATCGGTATGTTAGTGTACAGACTAGTTATATCAAAACTGGTCATTTTTTCATTATTCTTTAATTGAATGTTAGTTAGTTTCTTTTTCATTTCATTTGAATTAATTAGCCTAGACTTTGAATGATTTCTAATGGGACACAGTATTAGAGCTAAGTGTTTTGATAATTCATACGTCGGTGTATTTCTGAAATCTACCATTGGTCTTATGAGGTAACCTGGTTTATATATTTTTATAGTACCATATATTCTACTAGCATTATTAGTTTAAGGCATTAAATTAGACCATTTAGACTCAGCCAGTGACAGCTTCATACTACGTATTAAATCCGCTGTAGATTTCTTAATCTACAGGCTTCTTAATTTCTTCATATGGACCCGTTTCAATGTGTTCAGTGACTTTCTTTATATAATCAGATTTGTCCAAAACTACTGTAGAGTTTCCTTTATCACCTTTTGTGATAACAATGTTTTTATTATTTTTAAGATTGATTAGAGCTAATCTTTCCGATTTTGTTAATTAAGTTTGACTGTGTGTTCTTTTGTTTCTTGAGAGTTAATGCACATTGGGTTCGAACGACATTTTCATGACCTAGCACTGTAAGGGAACTGCAGTCACAAGAATTAAAATCGCCAGTCACTATGGACACTGAGTTACTAAAAGAGGCGGCAGCGAAAATTGTGAATTCATCATCAAACATAGATAGTTCTGAAGTACTACAACAAAGTGTGACATGGGAGTTGAGAGAGAGTTGACAAAAGTAGCAACATCACCACCTCTCTTTTTCCTCAAACTGCTTCGGTCTTGTCTGAACATAGTGAAACCATCTAGGGAGATTAAGTTGTTATCTTATGAATCGTGGATTCAGGTTTCGCGAAGCGTTATTACACCCCCATTACGATAAATATTTGTGCGTTGGTGGCACAGCAGTTAGGACTCTCGCCGACCATGAAGATGGTCTGTGGTTCAATCCCCTGCCAACTCACACCTGATATCAATGGTCGGCCTGCAAAATTTGGGCTACCGATATCACTTGCTGAAAATTCCATGCTTGTACCATTAATAGGGTGTGGAATCAAGCTATAATGAAAAAACAGAGCATGCAAGTAATTAATCTTGTTCGATAATGACATGCAATTTGTGCTCATAATCACAGGAACAGTCATCTGATACAGTGAAGTACCCTTTAAGGCTCTCTGCCACCCACCATGATGCTTTTCCTTAAGTTTATTAGAAACTCGTAAATCATCCGGTTGAAGACATTTTAAATAACCACGAGGGTAAGTCATACCATTTAGACAAAACTGAATTATTAAAACAAAATAAATCCGAGTAATCGAATGTAATATAAATGATGGAAAATTTTGGCGGCCCAAGGTTTAAGCAGGCCACCGTACTCTACTTAACCCGATAGCCAGACTGTTCCTAACACCGTTGCAGAGAGAATATAGTCTTTGCGGCTGTCTAAGGATGTTGTCACTGCTAGTGAACACTGGATCGTTTGTTTGTTCGAGTTGGTCTCCATATTGGCGGAAGACAAGAAGGCTGTCAATACTTAATCGCTCACTGGTTGGTAGAAGATTGGAGAAATACGATCAGCAGACTCTGTCACTGATTAACCACTGTAATCTATCTCGTTATCAGTTGAAGAATAGACAGTCGTGTTGTCCAGCCGTTTTCTGTTGTCCTATAGTGCATAGTAATCTGCGTATTAAGCTTAGTCTTCTGAAACCAGAGATAGGTTCAGGATCTCTGTGATATGGACATTTAACAGATGTAATTATTAGTGGTGTTATGAATTGGGCATAGAGATAACCAGTCACGCCAAAATACACAGGTGCACTCTTGTCCCTTGAGAACCCAAATGTTTGCAATCTGGACCAGTCAACACAGATAAATAGATTGACTGTTGAAAGCGAAACTGCTGAGATTCAGTTGAATGGACATACTTCTTTGATCTCCTACAGCTGAACCGTTAGTGGCATCTATTTGTAGGGATGTTAGCTGCAGACGTTTTTCCATCTTCCCCGGCAACCACTTGAAGATGGATCCTAGAGTTACGATCGGTAACATAGAAGAGGAGACAAGGAATTGGTTCACCAGTGACGCCGCCGACCATTATGTGCTTGCTCATATGTTTTATGACTGGCTAGCGTCAGAGAAGCAGGGATGAGTTTACATGTGAGCATTGGAGCCATAATGTCTGTGATATATCAGAAGAATCGAGGCTGCCAGTTGCGCGACTATTAACTTTCGAAACGTGAGAAAGACTTAGTGAGGGAGCGATGTACTCGATTTTGAGAAGGATTTCTAGTTTCAATCTCCTTCCTGATGCTACGCAACTCCTCATTGAGGTTTGTGTTGTGAATCACCGCGTCAAAACTCGACGACTCATTGGTTGAAGGAAATTTTTGATGATGAGAGGTGGTAGATAGTAAGGCGGGAATGCCTATGTCTGGTGTTGTAGCATCGATAGGCCAGTGGGCTGACTCTACTAACACCATGAAGAGTGATTTGCGGGAGGGTTGAAGGACTGTTTGTACCGTCTGAGGTAATCATTCGGGCCGTAGTTGTTTCAGAAGAGTCACCGAGTTTGAAATTATCAACGAGCTTTTCCATCTGATGACGCATCTGTGTGGCCTTACAGTTTCTGAGGTGAATATCGATGAAGATTTCTTGCACCTTATATTGGTCTGTAAGTGCGGCTCTTGATTAGAGCCACTTATAGATGATCGTATATGTTCGGGGAGGGTTCGTCAATAAAGTCCGAAACATTGATTCAATTCGATCTGTTTATTTTAGCCCTAGGTTTATTTTGGTGCTATACAAGGTACATTAAAAATGCCGCACATCTGTCTCAGAAGTAGTCTAATTCTAGGGGACTGTATAGGCACTAAATTATTCACCTTTTAATTTTAGTTTTTCATTATTATACCATTCTATTTTCTACCTTCCATTCATATGATCTAGTCTTACTCTTACTGTCTACTTACTTGTCAACTTTCATCTTGATTGGTGTATGGAATTCTCCTAAGAAAGATCAATTACTAATCTCAACAGAGACAATATCCTGGGAGAGATGATACATTTCACCACAAAATAAACTTATATATGCCTGCTCAGTGCATATAACATTGTTACAGGAATTGATGAAAGAGATATGCAGTAATAAAGGAAACTACCTGCCGATGACTTCAAGATGTGAATACGTTTACATAAGTCTGTTAAAAAAGTATTGAATTTTGAAAGTAAAGCCTTGAACATGTATGCAGCTGTCTTCTTTGGACTAAACTCTGATGTGATGTCAAGATGTTTTATAGCTTATATTCTGGTGTAACAATTATAAAGCACGTTGAAGAGAAGCTTCCAACATTTTACGTATACCATAGAAATGCGTGTGATCTTAGGATAATGCATTGCGTCACAAACCTTACTAAGTATCACTTCAGGCAGATGGGAGCAACCAAGGCATTTGAGTGATACCAAATTCTAGTTACGTAACGAATTTCCATGAACGTCATACTAGAATAAGGTACACCACGATGGAATACACCAGAAATATGAGATTATAGAATATAGATATTCGTGAATATCTTAAGTGTACCTATAATAGGACTACAACCTTTTCAGAGCAAAGATGGCACAGGATGCAATATCAAATTTCAACTGGGCTAAGACTTATTTATCCCTTTTTATGTTCCTTTCTTCTAGAGTGGAGCATAGGAGTTCGAGCTATTCAGGACATAGTTATATTTTTAATATTTTTGCATAATTAACATTACCCATATTTGTGAGTAAATTCATCACTCACACAGCAACGAATTTATCTACAGAAGCTTTATTTCGCGGAATAGCACGAGGCGAATCGCCGGCTCAGTGATGGTGGGACAGTGAGGATGGTCGACTTTTTAAATAAAACACTCCTTCCTAACCAAGTAAATTGATATAATTATATGCCTGTAGTATGCATAGCTGCATATTTGAAAAAAGACAAATACTTAACTTCAGAATTTACAAAACAAATTAAACAAACTTTGAAAAAATGCCCAGTGGGAATTATTCGAATGTGTTCAAGACTATATATTCTTCTCACTCAACGTGCAAGCAACTAATGTAGAAGTGTCGCTAGTAGCATGCTGATAGGAGCAAACGTACACTAAAATTGATTGTTGTCGTTCGCCTTAAAAGCTCGACCCCAAAAATATTTTAATGAAAGAATATTTGGTCACTATTGCATCTCATATTCATATTATTGTACGAAAGATGAGAGCTAGTATTGAGAAGGCGTGTAGCAATGAATGATCATTGACTTCTAGAAGGAAATGATTTACAAAGCAAGGCGAATTGGTACTTGCTTAGGACAAGGTAAGCAAAGAACACAATGTTCAATTTTAGTAACTACGTTTGATACATAGACCCATTATACAATATCTTTTGGCGAGCTTCATTCTCTTTCTGAGTGGATCCATATCTTCTTCAGATCCCAGTATAGTTTATTATCTTGGCTGCTGCAGCTCTGCTGGACCCAATAAGAAGAATTACATCAGTTTACTTTGAGTAGAATTTGTGATTTCTACTACAGCATTAACGTTGCTGAAACTTACGAATTTCTTTTCGGCGTATAATCCTCCAGTTAGGTCAATAAACGCGCTGACGAAAGCGTCACTAAGCAATTATAAAATGGAATCTAGAGAACTGGTAAACCAAAATAAGAAACACAACAAGCTGAGTGGATATAAAATAGGCAATACAGTGAAGTAACGCATCCACAAATAAAAGGAAGGAAAAGAAGAAAAGAGACAAGGTAAGACTGAGGTGGATCGAGATAAGAAAGATAATTTAAGAAGGGTATAATAAAATAAAAAATATAGGTGGGGTACTTTCAGTACCAGTGGTACTCCCCAAAACTACGTTGCTTTCTCATAATAGTCTAATCTCCTCTTGAAGTCTCTATTACACAAATTTGGTCAAATCGGCTGGCAGTGAATTCCACTAGTGACAAACTCTAAGGGAAGAGAGGGTAGACGCCAGTTTCATTACTGCCTTCTGGTAGGCATTTCTGTTGGAGATACGATTAGTGGATGCAATCCAGACGAGAGAGGGATGAGTGAGCACAGCTTAATATAATTATTCTTGCAGTTTACCAGAATTTTATATGGTTTACAACGATAACAACATTTACTTGGTCATTTTGTATACTTCACAGTATAAATGAAGAAAACAGCAATACAATTCATACTTTAAAACAATAAATCACTATGGTTTAACGATAAGGTATAGACATTCATGATTGTTTCTTTAATCTTAGACATTCATCTACATCAACTACACTAGGAATAACTGAGAAATATGTATGAAGTGTGAAGTTAAGCTAAGTGTACATGCTCTTAACAGTTTGTGTCCTTAATGTTACATATATCATCACGATAAGATAGTATGACTGATAGCTATGTGAACACCTTTATTTCATTATTATTATTGTTATTATCATGGAATAAAGTTCACATAAATATCAATATAGAATAAATAAAATTCGTTTGTATAGGTTGAAATGAATACTGTACCCTTAGAAGAATAAGAATAACACTAGAAAATATTATTTCAGGTGAATTCATGTTATCTGTGTAAAAAAATATATCAGATAATGATCAATCTCGTTTATAGTTAATTCATTCTTGAAATTCTTGTATCATTTATTACGACGTTACTCAGATTCCAGATGTTTAAATATTATCAGGTTGTCTAAGTGATTTTAGAAGTATATTATAGATTGGAAATATGGCTCATTCACGGAAACTCTTAAGTTTCAACCAATAGGCCAATGATTGAAATCTCTCTCCATTTACTTCAGCCTGAGCAACTTGTTAGTATCATCAGCCTTCCTACAAAAGATGAAGCCCACTGTCCTATAAAAGATTACTGAGTTCTAAATAATTACATTATACATATTGTGGTGAGAGATGGTTGCTAGCCAAATTGGTTGACAGTAATTGAGGTCAAGGTCAAGATGGACAGGCGGATACAGTTAGCATATGGATGATCTGACACAGCCACAAAGAGATGCAAGGTTAACTTTGTGTGAGAAACAACCAATCAACAGACTGTATTTTCTACTAACATTAACCTACAATAATATACATCAAAATCTATAAATACGTGTTGATTTTCCGTAATAAACGTTCTGTTGCCTGGCCCTTGTCTTCTGTTGTTACAATATGAGTTTCCATTGTTTTTAGTTAGTACTGAAAATACTGTCTAGAAAAACAATGAGAGATTTACGAGCACACTGTCCAGCTCAGAAAACGCAATAACATAAAAACAGCAACATCCAACTGAGCCAAAGCAAATGAGTCTATACTGTATACTTTTCACTTCAAAGCAGTTCAGAGGATTTCAGGTATAAAAAATTCCCCTCTATAATTAAAATACAAGATAGTGAAGAAAGAAATTAGTACACTTGCATATACGTGTTAGGTAATAAATAAGTTTCAAAGAATGTAATACTTAAATGAACATCAGTTAAAATCAATAACAAAAATTTATGTGACAATTAAAGATTGTTAAAACAATGATGGGTAAGGTTGGCAAAGAGTCTGTACGAATTTCTCTTAAGGTGGATTCTGACGAATTCAGCTTTATTGTAAAAAATGAACTCATAAGGTAAAATTAAGAATAGTCGAAATACTGTAGATAAATTTAAAAAAAGCTTTTTAACATCGATTTTGTGTTCAGTATCCACAAGATAAGCTAGAATATGGTTGTGGACAGACCTGGTCTGTCCCTTGTTTAACCACGTGGAGTGTTCAGAAATCCGGTGATAAATATGCCTGATTGTACGCCCAGTGAAACTAGTTCCACAGTAGCGGGCAAACTGATAGATACACATAGAAGAGGAGAATTTAGGTAGTTTATCCCTAACTCCCGAACATAAAACTGGAGACAGTGAACTTCTTTATAATAAAGGTTTTTGTATTTCCCAATGAATGAAAAACAAAACGATATTGTTTTTACTGACGTTTCGCTATTAACAATGAACTTCTGTTTCACTGAACGCTCTTTTTACTGCATTCCTTGAGCGTTGTGTTGGTAATTCACCTATGTTATTACCAAGTCACTGAAGTTTTAAGAGCAAGGTTTTCTTTCGGAACTGCTGGCACGGTTACATGAAGGCTTTCCTGTAGCAATGAATCATTAAATCGGAAAGAGTTGTTTCAGCATCAATACTATTGAAGTTCAAATAGTCTTTGAACTTGGATCAAAGGAAACACGCATATGATAGCACGTTAGGTGTGGGATTATGCTATCAAAATGAATTATTTCATAGGTTTTATTCAAAATAAATGAATGTACTATATGTGACATAAATAAATATAATTCACTAGGAACTGTCATCTCCTTTATTATCTGCTTTTATCCATTTCACCTACTCACTAAAACACACAGATCTACTCTCTATTTTTGTAGTATAATTCTATTATGCCTTTTTTACATAAAGTTTGTAATGCGACTGAATGCAGTTCATTTATAAACTGTAATCACTATGTTTCTTTCCTACTAACCTCAGCATCACTTAGGGTTTACTCATTTAATTTGGATAAAAACTTTGAAGTGATTCGTCTAGATCGCAAAATTCCACTCAGAGTATGCTATCGAATACGTATTTCCTTTGAAAAGAATCTCAATAACATTCGAATTTAAGCACTGTTAATCCTGAAACAAATTGTCTGGTTATTATTATTATCGTTTCATTTAATAATTCGTCGCCTTTGTGTAATATATATGTATAGTAGCGAAAATAGACAAATTCAACAGAGATTGAAACCAGTAGCTTCAGTTAGCAAAATGAGCCTGCTAACTATTCAGCTACTGGAGTGAAATTCAGTGAGTTATGTAACTCGATTAAGAGCTTGTCACATAGATTCTTCCTAAAAGAGTATGTCTTTTTGTAACAAATTAAACTCTCGGTACATATGTATTTTCCGTTGGCTAATTTGATTGGTGATTAAATGAAATAAACATTAAGCATAAATTCGAAACGATAGTTAATATTTCCTATGAAGTATATCAATGTAGAAAGAAATTTTAAAATGGACAATAATTAATTCGCTGTAATGAATCAACTTCGAGGGATTGACTAATCTAGTTTAGTGAAACCAGATTTCTGCTTCTTTTCCTATTTCCACATTCTACTGAACATTCAGTCTGTTTATAAGATCTCGCTGTAAACCAAAGTCTGTTAAAGAACCATTAAAAACCAAGGCAGCAGTGGACAACTGTATTGTACTACTTTAGAAATTTTTATTTGAAAATACTGACTGGAACATAAAATAAGAAATATAATGTGGTTTAGATGGACTCAGAAAGCAGAGAGGGTTGTTGACCACATACATTTATATTTGTGCCCTTACCAGTTATTTCTCAGAGTCACTTTTGTTCTCACCTTTTTACTGAATAGGAGGTATTTTTGCAGCTTATAGAGTGGGAAATTTAGTAAATGTAAGAAGACTGCTTCCTGGATAGATTTATGAAATATACATTTCTTTACAATACATTCGTAATTTTGATTAATTACGCACAAATGTATCAGTTGAGCTGATAATCGTGTTGATTTCAATAAATATTCAACTTCATTTTAAGGTTTTTACGCTAATTTTTTTTTACAAAGTTGTACAAAACACTGACTAATAGTTATGCTCAAATGTTTCTACATCTAACTAAGTAATTCATATAAATTAAATTCTAAGAAGTGGCTAAGGTTAGAGTCCAGGACTTTTCAGCAGAATGTACCTGCATTCCCAATGAGTAATGGTTTTTCGATGGAGACTTAAACCAATCAGCCAGAGTTTTAAACACCGGTATGTTATCCACTAAACCACTGGGCAGCAACAACTACCTCTTTTGCAAGGGGTATCATCTGTTTAAAGTAATAATGATAATTCGCTGTTGATATGCCGTATGCGGTTAAAAAGTTTTATGAGTTCTGCCTATCCATTTCTTAGACTGCTGATGTAAACTGAAGATAACTAAAGCGTAAAATATACGTGTCAGGATTGTTTGCAAGTGTTTTATCTATTTATATTCATAACGAGTATTAAGATGTTTTGCATATTAACTCTCATCATTACAAAAATTAGTTATAAACAGATTGTAAGACTGATAATATGAAGTTTATGAATTTTTTCTTTAGTATTAAGAAGATGTAACTGGTTTGATATAGAGTGAACTTTAACACCATATTAGTAAGTACAAGTTAACTGAACTGAATGAATGATACATTTTTAAATATACAGCTGTTGGAATTCGATATGGTTATTCATGCGTCTGTATGCATTCAGTTGATCAAGCGTAGTAAAAAGAAGCAATTTTGACTGTCACTTACATCACCAAAATGGTGAAGATTCATCAAATTAAAACTAGGAGTATGAAGATTAGTAATTTTAGACTAGAAGTTGCATTTTACGGAAAAAAACAACTGTCTAAAATTTAGGTGTTAATGGAAAGAGCATATGAACTTGTATCAAAATATATTACGTCACGGATGAACAGGATAAACAAGATGGTAGTTAAGACAATGATGTAAATATCAGCAATACCAAGAAAATACAAGATAAATATAGTATTGACCTTTTTACAAAAACGTGAATCTTGGCCAATCTGACAGTAAATTTGTTGGCAAGTGAGTAAATGATTTACTTCCCAAGGTGACGTCATAGGGTGATTTAAATGACCTTCAGACTTTATTTCATTTAATTATTTGATAAGTCATACCTCAGAGATTTGTATACTATCATTTCAGATTAATTAAATTAGTACAATCTTAAAAATTATAAATACAGTAAAATCAATAGTCTCGGGAGGGAAAATGCATCTAGACTGTTGGACATCCAATGTTCTACTAATTAATAAGTATTTCCAATAATTAGTTTTTTTTCTGTAAAGACTTAAAGGTATCCTATTGCTTGATGTTAAGGGATTATCATTATTTGTTTGGCTTGAAGTGTTCATTTCTTTGCTAGGTTGGTTAGAATTGATACTGTAATGTCCTATCCAAATGAAGAAGCTGCCTTAAAAATTAATGCAATGGGTGATAACTTAAGCAGAAGTTAGAATCTAGCTTCAGACCGATAATTTGACTGCCACTGGTTCGAATCCTCTCATTCTAATCATCACCCATTAAATCAATAAAAGTTTCTCATTCTAGTGCTAAGTCAGCTATACTGAGAGCAGTAAAGTTTGCTGCTTACTTTTCTCAATAAATTGCAGTGTAGATAAATTAGAGTAGTAATATTTCCCTCTTAATTAAGTAAATCATGCACAATATAAACATTTAAATTATTATGCACCTGAAAGTATCCTGAAAAGGCGGAGAAGTACAATGTGTTTTTTAAGTTAAGGAAACAAAACTGAAATAAATATATCGACTGCATTTATCAAAAGATGCTGTATGTTTTTCAGTTAATTCAACTATAATGTTACGAAGTGTGAGAAGAATATTATCATTAGCTAGAACAGTGATAAAGTGACTTCCAAGATGCATGTTTTCAATGTACCTTTGATGTTATGTTCCCAACTTTTCAAGTATTGCTCTTGGTTCATTGGAACTAGAGGTTTTGTAACCTTTAGGTTTGCATTTCCGTGACATTTTTAATTCTCTAAAAATGTTAGAAACTGAATCAGAGTTTGAAAATCTTTTCAGTCAAACCATTGATGTATTTTCTTGTCCTTGATAAAAATAATATAATATAATCATCATCAATTCCTAATGAAAAACTGTGATCGATATCAACTGGGGAAGTATAACAGTTACAGTATAACTTGGAAAGCTCACTGAGCAGTATTAAAAGAGGTTCAGTTTCAAATAAAACACTGAGGTAACAAGACGGCATATGATAGATTGCCTTTATGGTTAAACAGAGTTAATTGAATTGGTTGGTTGCCGATATGTAGCGAGTGTCACGTTTTCAGTCTTTATTGGTTGAGTTCTATCAATCAGTTCTCAATGTGATTTTCAATCGCCATCGTGAAGCACTGTTTGAATTCATCTTTTGTAGTTAGCGACAATCTGAAGCAAATTCCTGACCCATGTGGCGTGGCTGTTGGCATCCCTGAGACCTTGAAGGCATTTATGTTGCCGTCTAGAGTCTAACTGGAATCATCCAGTATTTCATTTGGACAAGTAACCAGTGAGCTGATTACAACATTGAAAAAGAACATTCTGGAGGGTAGCACAAAATTTCGAAAATTGGAATCATACCGAGGAAATATAAAAGGGGGTTTCTAAAACACTGAGAACTCCAATATTTAACCGTTTTACATGTGTAGAACCTACAGGAACAAACATACTTAGGATGTATAAATTGCGGGATTTTTTATTCTAAATGATGAAGCTAACATAAAATGAAACAGGAAGGCAGCTGACTGATGTCAACATGCTTACTGCAAAGTCAAATACGTCAACGGAAATCACAAGAATCTTAACTAATCCAATACATATATACATGAATAACACCTATCTCCTGTACAGTAATAACCCCGATTTTGACACTATGACCTCAGCTAACAACATATCTCACCTATGGATTGAATGCATCTACAAAATGAAAGAAATTAGTCGTTATTCATTTTCTTCTGCTTTGATATGAAGTTAACCGTAAGTGGAACACTTTTTATTAGAATTTAAAAACCCAACAATATATGCATTTGGAATAATCTATTCCTCTTGCATGCACTAAAGAAATTTAACCAGGAACTTTCTGCCCCAGTGCGCGGATATTTATACCCCTGATAATTTGAATGATGAAGCATGGACAAAAGAAAACCCATTGCACGGGAAATGATACCATGGAAATTTGTAAAGTTCATTATAATGAAAGAAAATTGAGAGAAGTGAGTGCAAATGACTCAGAAATAAGTTCAGGTACCCAGTCTCTAGTACCGAAACGTGAAAAAAGCAGCAACTAAGATTTTTCCACCACATTATGTGATCTCGCTTCCATTCTGAGATGTGATTTCGGGTCTGGATGCTTCCTTGTTCATTTGTGTATATTTGGCTTCCCTTCTGAAGATAACTGCACCTTTCTTGGCCACTGTTTAAAGGGTTTAGGAAGTAAAACAGCATAGTTTGTCAAGAATTCTATGATGATTTATCCAGCTGATATGGGGAAACAGAATGATACAAATTCAGGTTTCAGCTTTGTTCATTAGGTGCCACCACAATTCTTTAGGTGCTTACACTTTGACTATCACAGATATCTTACATTAAACCGAAATGATATGTGGGAAAAGCAGTTGCCCAAATTTTTGGCTTCACACAAATTCCTTACTTTCTACCTGTACGTACTTAATCAGCTGCATAATATTAGCACACTTTCGGAAAGTGGTTAAAGTAATTCAGATAGTTTCAAGTGTATCGTTTTAAATCGATCATGTAATCAGATAATCGTTATTCGCGACCATGCTACCATAATAGTTTAATAGCACTATTAATATCATTACAAAGATCTGAATTATTAATTTCATCTCTTAGTAGAAAGGCAGATTTTATTTTAAACTTCGTGAATGTCGAAAATTACGTCAAACGATATAGTTGAATTGTACCTCAAAAAGTGGATGTCCTAGTCTTTGTTCCTGGTTAATGAACATATATACATTTCAAGAAGTGATCAAAAAGGTGGTGCAATTGTCCAAATTCTTTTTGTTTTTCAAAGTTTTACGAGTTTATGTTGTGTAGTGATGTAATTTAAATTAGAGTCAAAAGTATCCATCGCCTAAAATGAACTAATCCTAAAACCTTCTTCATCCTTTGTTTAAACTATCTCAAAATTTTCAATATTATTTTAAGATTTCGATTAAAGAACAAGATAAGTGACAATAAGTCAATTACTTCAATTATTCCAAGTTTGATCTCACTATGAAATACAATTTGATAAAATTATCAGTACATAATAAACTGAACTGAATGTTTTTAATGTAGAACTGAACACAAAAGTGTTGAATTTCAAGTTGCCACACTTCATAAAAGCGCATGTAAAAAAAGGAAAATAGAGGAAATACGAAGAAGCTATAACTACTAACTGGAACGAATGGCAGAAAAAATAACTACATGTGGGGTAAATAGGATCAAATGGTTCCGACAGATGATAATGAGTGAATGCAAATGTGTCACTAAGAAAGAAGTCGACACAGAGGGTGAATCCGCTGACACCTGGTATTTGATTCGACACTAGTTAATAACTAGTGTCCAATAAAAGTAGCCATTACAATCCCATAAGACATCAATTGCGAACCAGAATAGCTCATTTGTAACATCTCTGAGTACAGCAGTGTGTGTCACGGGTTCGAATTTCAGGAGGGACATGAGTTTCTCCAAGTTTGTGGATACGTCTTACTGACGATCATGAAACCAAGCTTCAAGGCTTCCTGTCGATTGCATCTAGTAATCTTATTCATAGTATTTTCAGTGGCTAAGTTATGTAGCTTTTAACTGCCTACATGACTAAACCAACAGTTAGTGACTTCATGGATTTATGTTATGTTTCGGTCTGGTAATTTTAAACTTTTTAGTAAATTTAATGTACATTAGGGATAGCTGAACATGTGTAACACATATCATAGACATTTGAGTCGCCTCAGGTTCACAAACTCACCAGCTGATTTACGCTCTTTACCTTACACTATGAACTTAATCTCGGTATCACTGAAGATACTGTAACACATATTTCGAGAAAGAGAATCACAGCAGACATGCATGGTTCAGTATATAATATTTATTTCTCAGAGGCTTAAAATCAGTCAAATATCTTCTGAATTTGTACACAAACAAAATATTAGGTATTTATTTATAAAATACTGTATAAGTTTTTCAAAGGTAGATATCATGAATCTCTTTGCGTAAGAACACATTTTGGAAGGAATGAAGAGTAGTTAAGGAATAAGCGAGTGTTCGAGTTGATTGCGTAATTAAAGAGGAAGCAAAATTAGATAATTAGTGAGTCAGTCTGATTCACTGAATGGTGTTTGAGTGTTTTACCATTCCGTCGAACTCTGCTACGGCGTAAAGATTTCCAACAGGACTCGGGATGCACTCGAGAATGAAGTATAAAAAAGTTCACTGAGCCGTGCTCAGTACTTCAGATACTCATTGAGCACCTTCGAAACAAACTGCTGCCCCATAGATTTCACTGTAGAAAAATTCCCCATATATACATTTGGAAAGCAAACTCATTGAACCAGGAAAGAAGATAGTACATCACGAAGGAGTGTGTTAGGAAACCTGCAACAACAAATCAATACACTCATTTTTTGAGTTTTGCACCTTTGAAATATAAACGCAACTTGGTAAAATGTCTGATACATAGAGCTAAGATAATCTGTTCAGACAATTGCCTCAATGAGGAGCTTAAGATTATTGGAGAATTACATAGTAAAAATGGTTATTCAGATAAGTTTATTGGGAAAAATATGAATTTCGCTCCAAAATAAGCCAGTAGAGCAACAGCTTCATAATAACGACTGTTCAGAAAACTGCGGTTCCTCGGTGATAACATCAGCGAAATAGTAACACAGTTAAGGGAGCTTTCAGTGCAGCAGAGATACGTTGCCTCTTCACTACCACTCCTATTTTACGTCCGAGCGATAAGGCCAAACTAACTAATTTTGCTTCCTTTATGTGTATCTACCAGTTTGACTGCAGCTGAGGAACCAACTACAGTGGGCGCAGAATTAAGCAGGTTCATCATCGTATTTCCGAATGTCAGCCAGCATGGTTAAGCAAGGGACAAACAAGATCTATTCTTAGCTGTGTTTTAACACACCTTGTAGATATCGAGCATAAAGTTGATGTTAATACAGCATTTAAAGTTATTTACCGCATTCCTACTAATCTCAGTTTTGCTTTACGAGTTTGTCTTCTACATACAGATAAAGCTATAGGAATCCACCTGAAGAAATCAAACCTTTGTGTTAAGAAGAAATACGTACAGCCACCTTCCTTACCTTGGCCACTGTTACATGGATGTATAAACCGGACTATTTCTCCTTCCCCTTAAAATTTTAAAAATTACAATTCTTCAAATCATCTCCTTATTTTTTCTGACTACTTCATCTTTAATTACAAGTTATTATTGTCCCAATAGTTTTAATTTTCTTTAATTATCTGTTACGCAAACAACTTGAATACTCGCTTATTCCTTAATTCTCTTCATTTTTCTCCAAAACTATGCATTATGCAATCCACTTGGTAAAACTACATTCTCAACTTTCTCTTCGGCTAGATAAATATTTATTTTATATTAGATGAATGTGAATGAGGTGAAATACTCCAACCGCTTCCCTAATCCCGGAAGTCATATAAAAATAGAAAAATATTATTCTCACAGAACGAAAAATGTTGATTTTTATTTTGATGAAAGAAATGGATAACAAATGTCATTTGAGTAACATCAAGACAAGATGGCTGCGGTTACCAATGAAATCAATTTTTCCTTGTTTAATTACTTGGAATAAAGTAAGGCGCGTCTGCTCCTTTCTCCTTTTTAATTGAAAAGCCGGTGTTGCATTAAGGCTGTCTGCATACGTAATATATTGCCAATCGGTGATATCATCATTTTTAAAACAGCCTACATATAAACAATTTGTAATTTACTTAACTTTAATTATTTTTAAAGGGGCTAGTTAAGCATTGCGCAAAGTTATAGTACTGCTACTTTTTAAAAATAGATCATTAACAGTGATTACCTAACTTGAAATTATGTTTTGTTTAATTTTTACGTCAACTGAAATTCACTGAACTGAAGTGAAATTCTGGCTCCCATGACGTATGCTTCTGGTGTGCCTTAAGATAAACAATATGTTATTAGGCTGATGATGGCCATCAGTGAAACCTAGGCGGTGAGTTTATTCATATTTGGCACTTGACAGCCAAATTTACCTAACCTTGTGTGAGTGATGATGTTATCAATGAGATTTTAACGTAGCAGCCATAGTTTTAGACCCCAAAGCATTATCTACAATAAGATTAGTAAACAGAAAATTGAAAAATAATAATTCGAATGAAGAAGAACGAATACTGGTTAAATACGAATTGGTTCTTATGGTCCAGTGGCCTGCCGACTAAAACCCTGACAACTGAAACGAGGACTGCTGGGTTCGAGTTCCACTGGGGACAGTACCAGTGATGCGAGTACATTCAGCTAACGAATCTCAGATTAAACTAAACGCTTGTCTTGGATTTTAGTGCTAACCGGAGTCAGGAGAAATACTTGTGTAAGGCTATTGCACTTTGTTGCTGAACATGTATTATTCTGATTACTCAGTTTTAATTTACTGATCTATTCAAACCCACAGATTAGGAGGTTGGCACATTAGATAAAAAGTTATGACTAGCATGAATATTTCTGTCTTAATTTATTCTCCCTAAAAAGTTTTTTTCCTGAAATCTGAGTAACTGTCCAGTATTCTTGATAAGTTTATCATCAGTGCTGTTCTTCGTTTGTCATTGTTCAACTATATCAGGCCTCAATATAATCAAGGAATAGATTACTGAGTGATACCTTTTAACTTTTAAGTTCTTTAAGTATACGGATTGATAATGGGAAACCTATACATATAAATCCCAGCGAAACTGAAATGAATAATTCCAAGGTTTCATTCGGGAAACTGTTGCAAACTTCTTCAGGGAAACAGTCAAAATTAAAATAACAAAGTATTATTTCCTTGAAGTGGTTCGAACCACTTCACCGAACTAAACGTTGGAATTATTTCAGTTTCGCTAAGATTTATACGAATATAATTCTTACATTTGTCTACTTTCCATGGTGCCCAATTTAAGTGGAACTGTTCGGTCGAATTTTGATCAGAGTTTATATAAAAGAAACATACTGGAGTGTGAAGGTAAACAAAACAAAGCATGTTGTACTGAACACGAACATCCTAATTAAATGGCCACTAAATTATCTCAACTTGCTCTCGCTATTCAAATGTTGTGTTTATAGGAATGTGAATTATTTCAACATAGATTCATAGCGATCTGTTGCCGGTTAGTGGATCATTTAAAACCAGATAGGATTGATTGAACCTCAAATAAGCTACCACTCAGCTTTCATCAGAACAGTTCACTGACTTATTCTGCGAAGGATCAATCCTAGTGCCATCCCTTTATGTGGCAAGGATGTTGACGTTAAGCGTTTGCTGTGGCAGTCCAGTGATGTATAATTTCTAGCTTCTGCAGAAAGTGCTGTAGCGTCAACTTTTTCCAATATCATGAATTAGTAGCTGTTCTTCCTCTCGACTGATTGAAATCTCCAGGTAAATATTGCCTAATGAAACCAGAAAATATTATCACTATGCAAGTCACTAATGAACATAGTTAATTAAGTGGGTTTAATATTGTCTTAGGAATTAATGGTTGTTGATTTGGTCATGGGTTTGTACTATTAAAGAGTTTTTAACTACAACTGCACAGTAATTCACAGCTGTTTTATTTCAGGAAAAGTGGCTCCCGGATTGTGAATAAATCAAAGTCTATCCATCAAAAGTGTAATTAGACCGCAGAGTTTTTCCACCCTCTAAATATTCTATTTTTGATAGTATCTTATTTTATATATCAAAATATCACATAAAACTTTGAATATATTTATGCACTATTCTGTCTATCTGTTAAGCAACTCAGAGGTTTCGTTATTTCCTCGATGAATATCCTGACATTTCATGTTATTAAGGTGTCAATTACTGAAATGATTAGACGGACTTTCCCTAATTCATTCGGAGACAGTAAAGATCTTTGAATGGCTAGCTTTTTGAAAATACTAAGCAACATACATTCTGTTTTCACAATCATCCCTAGTAGAATGATTTGAAAAGAGATAACAAATAGTTGTGTCAATCAAATAAATGATCAGTTAACTGGTGGATTAGCTGAAAGAAGACTCTGGTGTTCTTTGTTAATATGCAAATGTTAATGTGTATGGGTTCACATTTTGGATAATGATAATAAAAGTGAGATCCTAATATATTCACTTGAATGAACTATAAACTCTTGCATAATTAACTTCTGTTTAGTAACGAAACACTCACTTCCCATAGGCTGTTATCCAATTAATATTGTCATTTTGTTTTGTCGGTTGTTGGTGAAAAATTTTCTGGTTGTCGAATCATTTAGTCTTAAACATTTTTTTTTACTAAACAATTAGTTACCTATAATTAATGATTAGGGTGTTTGTGAGCCATCATATAAAACACTTACACTCACTGCCTCAGTTTTATGAGGCTCCACTGAATGTGAATAGTCTTTAATCGATCAGTAGGTAAAAACGAAAGACAAAAAAGACAAGAACAGGGTTTCCTTACATTTTTTAAAAGAAACTTTGTAAAAGGTTGATCAGAAGAAATATGCTTTAAACTGTTATGTATCAATTCATAACTGATAATGACATCGACAGATAGATTGGGAGCGTGAAAACATGGATTGAAGTGTTGAATAACTTCATAACTAGCGACAAGATGTTACACAGTAGTACTGCATATTTTCTAGTCATGCATCAGTGAATTATTTCAAAGGTTGTACATGTCACACATTTCTGCTTACACGGATCATTGCTCATGACACACGTGCTCAATTCCTTTGCTTCAGTCTGTATTTTTAGAAGAATTATTTAGGTATGTTTTGGTTTCTCCACTAGTCACAAGAAGTGCGTATATCCTGAATGCAGCATTATTTCAATATGAAGGCTGTCATACGTGCAAAATGTTCCAATTATCAAAAAATGAAAAAATATTTCTCACGCCTTTTTACAAGTAATGAATTACAGTAGCTAACATCCGCTTTTTCCTGTTTCTGACTAGTCAACTAGATTTTTTTGATTATAGGCTGAAACCACACAGTATATTTGGTACAAGTATGGAATTTTCAGCATATGATATCGGTAGCCCAAAGATTCTGCAGGCCGACCATTGATATCAGCTGTGCGTCGGCAGGGGATCAAACCCCGGACCACATGCATGGTCGGCGATAGTCCTAACCCCTGTGCCATCGAATGTTAATAAGTGGTGGTGTTACCACCAGCAGTTGAAACAAACACCCATTGTTTCAAATGCTCAAGTGTTATGCGTTAGGCTGCTGGGACAATTAGGCCACCTAAAGTGCTATGGTTATTATATGTTCACCTCTGTTTGCTTTCATTAAAACGTCAGCGCATTAGTTAACAAAACGAATACTTCGTTGATGCATTCTGGACTCCAATATCTGTCAAACAAGACCAGGGTAACATCAAGAAAATCATCGAGACATTTGCATTAGTAGCCTATTTACCAATAACAATGATCATTTCGATCTAATGAAACTAATAGTCGAATATTTAAAACTTTGAAGAAAACCAGGAAAAAATTTTCTTTAGTAAGTCAAAAAATTACCACATAGGTTTTAATGCAATGGTAACAAGAGTCAAACATTTAAAACAAAACCAATTCTAGAATTTTCTTTGTTTTCCAACAGAACACAAAAAATAACACTAAAGAAAAGATATCAAAATATTGGCGGTTAGATAGTTCAAATTTGAAAATGTCGAGCATTAAATGAGTACATATATGTATATCGAAATCATCAAGAACTTCCTGTTGATTGATTTACAGATCCAAATCTGTGTTGATATAACCGGCTTTTAGAATGGAATCGATTACTAGAGGCACGTTTTATCCACTTTAACACTCATATGGTGGATTTTTATCAATCTTAAATAACTTTTGAATGATTATGAATATTTGGAGGATTTCATCATGAGGTGACATCGATTAAGGACCATTAGAAAACGTGGGAGTACTGAATGACTGCTTCGTCCTAGTTTGCGACTCTTCAGGACGCACCCACCAGGGTTCGACCTCAGGAACTTCTGGTAACGAGGTGAGCTCGTAGACCATTAAGCCACAGGAACTTCTTCTTCCATGAAAATGTCGACATTCATAACAGTGGGAACAATAATAACGCGAGAGAAGCCTAGTACTCAGATCAGTTTACAATTACCAAACAAGCTGATAGAGATCAAGTCTGTCAATCAATAGATAATAAATCACATAAATAAATGCTCACTTATTAAATCAACAAAGTATTCAATACCAGTATAGATGAATAAAATTGTGAGAAAACTTTCGGAGACTACTAGTCACAATCAAGTGCATTAGATATGATGATAACTTCAGTTATGGGGTGTTCTCAAAGCTCCCTTTACTTTGAAATTAACGTCAGTGGTATAACTAAGGAGGATAGTGACATCTTCGCAATAAAATATACGGCTCAGAGAACGCAAAAACTTAAAAAAACATCCACATACAGCAAGATCTTTAATATTTCAGGCCTAAGACATTTATGGCTGTACTTATATGTATAAAAACTAAGTACTACTGATTGATTTAGATGAGTAGTTGTATACCACTCATTTGTAATAATTAAGAGAAGTGATTTAGAATATACTCATAAATTAATAAACAACACATTTGAAAACATCAAATTCACAAGAGAAGAAGAATTAGATAACAAAATCCCATTTTTAGATGTCTTAATCAGGAGAACCGACACAGGAGATTTAGAGACACAAGTTTATAGAAAATCAACGCACACAGATTAAATACTCAACTATACTAGCAATAATCCATTTACTCACAAACGAAACTGTGTGCAGACATTGATTAAAAGAGTTCAGACACACTGTAGCACTCCAGAGTTGAAAAGAATGAAAGAAAAGTACCTACAAACGGTCTTCAAAAAGAATGGTTATCCACAAAATTTCATCAGAAAGTGTTTAAAATCGAATCTTAACACCAGCAAGAAACCATCATCAAAGAACACAAGAAAATTCATTCTACCATACATGAGGAATATCTCTGAAATAACAGCTAGAATTCTGAAACCGTTAGAAATAGATATAGCACAAAAACCAGTAAAATCGCTTAATTCGATATTATGCAAACCATAAGATCCAACAGAAAAAGGAGATAAAATTAATACCACTTACAAAATAAATTGTATGAACTGTTACAGACATTACATCGGCCAAAGTGGGCGTCCCCTTCGAATCAGAATCCAGGAACACAAATCAGCTGTGAAAAGACATGATATATATTCTTTCATATCAATGCATATAGATAATTATGGACATCAGTTTGATTGGGATAATGTCAAAATTTTAGACAGAGGAAACACCAAAAGTGCCAGGGAATTCCTAGAAGCCTGGTACTCAAACGAATATGCAATTAACAAACATGTTAATATAGACCAAATATACCAACTGATAAAAAGTTTAAAATCCAAGTCAATAGAAAATGATCAATACATATGTAAAGATGGTTACCGGGAGACGCAATTCTATCACTCATGGAAAATTTAAATCAGTTCACTTTATGCTAAAAATTGCTCTGAAGATGTTGTCCAGAAGGACGACGAAAGCTCCGCAACTAAACCAACCAGCTCAGAGAACACTATTAATTGCAAAAAGTAATATTTACTAGCTAGGTTTCCGTAGGAAACTCTAGTGAGACTTCATGCGTTAATCTGTGTACACTCCTGAATAATTTGCAAATGGTGAATTTGGTTCACAGTTACACCTGGTTATTAAGATGAACTACCACAATGATTCTCATTGTCTAACAAAAAAATTTGGAAAATAATATAACGTGACTTTCCGTCTAGAACACATCGTTCATTTATTTTTTCCCCGCTATTTACACTCAGGTCTTAAGCGTAAGCCGATAAAAGGGTTTCAAATTAAAAAAAAATTTAATTCCCTGAATACACTTTGATGATTACATATATTTGTTGATTTTCAGGTGTTCATTCTTTTCAAAAATATCTGAGAAAGCGTATAATTTTTTCTGAGACGCTTTTTTCTTCTTTTAACGTTGAATGAAGTGAGAGAGATAAATGAATTCCAGAGGAATGCTGAAAAGTAACACTTTCAGAAATCAATATGAAAATACTTCGAAATATGTTTGATTGAAGAATAATTAAATGTTACTAGTTTAGAGAAGAAGTTTCCACGTCATTTATTTATTTATGTTTCTGTGATACACTTATCCATGAATAAGATACAGCGATTAGAGAAATTCACAGTAGACCTTTCCTTACACTGACAGGTTAATGTGTATTCAAACTAAGTTTGCTTTAATGCAGTAAATTTTGAACCGTCAGTATTAGTTTATTCGATACGCATACTGCACCCACCTACACACACACACACAAACTGGGTGACATTTTGCACCTAGTTAATTATCATATCAATAACTTTGAAAGTTGGAGTTTATAGTTCTGTTTCTTGTCACTTTATTCATCTTGAATAGTAGATCGGCCACCAGTATTTACGGGAAATCTAAACGTTCGGTTCTGAATTTGTACTTGAAGTCCTTGCAAAATATATCCGCAGAAATAGGATTATAAATACGCTAATTACTGGGGTAAGACAAGTGATGAGTGAAACAAGAAATCTACTACTGGAAGTAAGACTTATAAAAGAATCCTCAGTGCTAAGTAAGTATCCTGATACGTTTATTCAAAGATACATAAAAGGTTACGGAGATAAAAAATTAACGTTGGGTGTGACAAAAGCACGAATCACATCCATAGCTACATGAGTATCAGGAAGAGGGGATTGAAAATATTCTGTATGCTGCTAAATAAATATGGATGTTTTGAAACTTTACGTAGAATTCCTAACAAAGTAGGGATTGAAGTGGAATTTAAACCCATTAACTCGCTTGAAAACTAATCCTATCGGTTGAAGCATTCAGTGCAGTATGCGAAAAAAAGTTGTTTATAGAATACCATCCAGTGAACATATGAGTCTTAGTACTGGACTGGGGTTGCTTATATTCTTAACCAGAATAAATCATTACTTAATAGGAAAATAGACAATAGCTACATTTCTGTTTAAGGAATATCATTGTTTAATAAAGTGGGTGCTTTGCACAAAAATTCATTTGTACTTATTATTACACTTTAGCTCTGTTATCCAGCTCTCCCTTCTGAAGTATCTCAGCTTGGTTCTTTTTAGTATTTTGTGTCCGTCTTTGAAATTATTAATTATCATTGTTATTATTATTAGAAATATGATGGGACTTAGATGAGACTAGATTATTCCTTTTACTATGAATAAAAATTCACTTTCTTTAACGATAGTTGATTGGTTGTTTAATAAGTTGACTGTCCAGTACTTTGTTCCCATCACATGTATGTATGTTTGTTCACAAAAGTAGGTATAATATGTGTATAAATAGGTATAAAGCCACTGTTGGTGAAATACAGTCCACTTAACCTTTAAGGGACATTTTGTAATTGAAAATAACTTGTACACTGAGTATTGAAACAAGTGTCTTTGCAGTTATATACACGTTTAGTTGATAGCACAGTCAACTCAACATTAAGAAGAGGTGGCCTAAGGTTAAGTAAGTTATCTGATTTTTTTTCAAATTTGTTTGATGAGCTAAATTAGCTTAATAAAATGTAGAAGTACAGTCCATCGGTGATAAATATTTTATATCTCTTTACCTAAGGAAAAGTCATTTGAAACTGTCGTTATGTCTCATGACTTCAGCGACACAAAAGTAGTAAAAATAATACTATAAATACGTAGAGAATATTTACTGAGTGAGATCTGTCACTAAGTCACTTCACTTAACATTGTCTGACTTTACTGTAGTATGCAACTTTGCTAATGCTACATCTATTAAGGAAGAATACCTACCGTATGAATATCAGACTTAATATTATTGTGATTAATACTTGACACTATCAATCTGTTGCTTGAAACTCATCTGTGTAGTATTATGTACTATTGCCTGACTGACCTATGATCTTTGTAGCATTTTATTCATGTATAAAAGTATCCAAAGTCTTTATAAAGAAGCCAGTAATAATACTGATTCACTTATCAATCGAACTTGTTTGTATGGCGTGTAAATGAGCTGTTTACTCAGTCAACTTTTGACTAGATGAAATATTAAATTAGGCTGAGGACTCTTTAGTCTGTTATACTTGCTGCTGGTGAACACATTCAGCGGATGGAAGTGTCTTCCTTCTCTACTTCGTTAGTCATTTACATACAAAATGTTATGAGGACTAATAAAGTTTTATGACCGCTTTCCTAATGTGTTTAGAAACTAAACTGTTTTTTGATAAACATTTTATTTGGATATGCTTCTTGGTTTACAGTGTTGAGAAAATACTTAGTAACCTTGAAAAATCTGTTATCTTGGACATTTTCGTATTTCACTCTAATTTTAAAGCATATTATTATTATTGTTTCCTTTAATTCCTAGAGGAACATAGGGCTTCAGCCGTGCGTCTCCATTGCCTTCGGTTCTCTGCTAGAGTATTCACCTGGCTCCAAGTCTGCCCACACGTTTTCATCTCCTCTTCACATGACCTCCTCCAAGTCACCCTCACACTGACGACCAACTCGCCGCTTCCCTTTCGGGTTCCACTCGAGCAATGGCTTGTCTAATGATGTCACTTGATGGTTTCCTCAGAGTATGACCAGCCAATCCATCTCCATTTCTTCCTGCCTATTTGTTTCACAATCGGTTCCTGCTGTGTTGGTTCGCTTATTGCCAGAGATCTCTGTTGCTGATCTTTTCTGGCCGGCCATCTGATCTTGAGTAGTATTGAGCGAAGACAACTGTTAATGAAGGTCTGTAGTTTGTTTGAGATGCTCTTTATGACGTGCAGTGCAAGTCTCTGATCCGTATAGTAGCACTGACTGACTTCACATTGGAGTTGAAAATCCGGATCTTATTTTTGATGCTGAGTGCTGTTGACCTCCACACAGACTTGAGAGTAGTGAAAGCTTGTCTTGCTTTTCTGATTCTTGCTTTGATATCCTCGTCAGTTCCGCCTGTAGTTGAAACGATGCTTCCCAGGTAAGTAAAAGAGGTTGTTTCTTTCAGGTTCCTCCCATTTATGCTGATTGTTGTCAGTTGTTGTTGTTGCTGTTGGTGATGTTGCCCAGGAATCTTCATCACCCACGTCTCTTTTCTCTATGTTTCCCTGAAGTCCTATCTTTGATGCTTCTTCTGCCAACTTGTTGCTTTTCACTTGTATATCTTCCAGTTTGTGGGAAATCAGACATATATCATCGGCGAAGTCCATATCCTCCAAGTTTTTTGTGTGAGTTCATTATATGCCTAATTCCTCATTGCCCGCTGTTTGTCACATTATGAAATCTACTGCAATCAGGAAAATCATTGGCGATAGTAAGCAGTCTTTAAATGAATTTTAAAGCATAAGCAATTTTTAATTCAGTGGATTTAAAACAAAACTGTACAAATAGTCAAGCACATTTGACAAGTATATTTACATATAGCTAACAAAGAACGGAAACAGCATAAACTGGTAAATACTAAGAAGATGAACATGTACAGATAAAATACTGTAGATCTCCTTATTTTCTTACATGAACTGAATAAATCTAAATGTTTCTATTAAATGTTTTCATCTGCTTATACGAATCCTTATATACTATGTTGGTGTTCATTACATACTTCAGTAGTAGTGTGTACAGTGTAATATTTGTCAGTCATTTTAAAACACAATTTATTGACTAACCTCTGTGTAACTATGCTTTCGAATAACATGATCAAAAGTAGTGAAAAAGTGACCAAGCATGACACAGTAGTATGTTACTGAAATAAATAATATATTTATCTTTTTGTAGACAACATTTTCAGAGATAAGTTTAGAATCAGGTGGGCTTTAAGAAGAAAACAATGGTCTTCTCTGACAACCTTGGGTATGATTGATTGTCTACGAGGATTTTTCTATGAAAGTATATACTTTTGTCGACACATGCATTACCCAATATATATATGGCTGTGCCTACTGAAAAATACATAATATTTAAACTGCAGCTGCTGTATAGTTTTACTTTTGTAGTGTCAGATACCCCTGTTAATCATAATTTTCTTCCCAATGTATAAAGTTAAGCGCACCAGACATTAGTGTACAGGATTTTTCAGTGATAATAATATAGAACTGTGCATCTTATTCATTTCACTTGCAGTTTTATCATTTTAAAAACTGCGAAAAAACGTAATTTAAATCTCTCAAATATTTTTAATTATGCGCAATTATTAACTGAATAAATAAGGACTCAAAAATGTCAAAAATACATTTCAGCAGAAAATTAAAACCAGATAATTCCTTTTCTGTATAAGTACTTAATGTACCTATTGCTAGTAAGATGATAAACATCTTATTGGAAGGAATTAAATTCTTGATTGTCTTTAATGGTACCAGGAAGATTACATATTGTCATCTGGAACATTTCGGTTTCCAAAGTAAACTGCGGTGAAAGTCCATCAGTAACTGCGTAAATTGCATATCGCGAATTATGAATTCAATTTAACGCATTACCAAGTAGCTAACTAGAATTTGAGGTCTTTCAACTAATTCGGTTCTCTGTGTTGAGTCAAGCTAAGCGCACCGCTGATGAACTCGATCTCGAACAAGAGAAATGGCTGTCAGCCGTATAGATCAATTCTTTCTGGCTGCTAAGTACAGACTAACTACTCACGTCAATTAGTCAGTAATATGAAGCGTTCTGCATTTATGAAAGGAAATACTTCGATCTTATATCTCAAATACATAAGTGCCAACAGTCAGTTATGTGTAGACATATCTGATTAAATTTAATAAATCTTGATGAAAAGACTATTTTGATGCTGAATGACAGAAAGCAGTTAGTTGGAAGCTCTATATTCCTCGATTTGTATTTAATTTCATTCATCAGGAATGAGCATCTAAAAGTTGTTAAATATGACACAAAAGACGTAATTTTTAGTATTTTCAAATCTGTACAGAGTATCTGTTCACAGAGTGTGTGTTAACTATCAATTAAAATAAATTTCATACTCAAACAGGTCATTTGGCTCAAACGAGAGAAACTGCTGCCCATTGTTTATAATACTTTGATTTAAGGTTACTGCCTTCCAACTCTTCATATCAACTAGCTGTATTTACCATTACAAGTTAGACACTGTAATATAGTTTTAAAGCACCGTTTTTAACACTTATGTCGAAGAAAATGGAGATGGATTGGACACACGCTGAGGAGACAGCTGAGTGACTTAACACTCCAAGCAGGTTCTCAGGTAGAACCCAAATGAAAATCGACGAGTTGGGCGTCCGAGTGTAACATGGAGGAGATCGTGTAAGGAGCAGATGAAAGCTTACGAAAAATTATGAAATCATTGAAAGACAACTTCAGAAAACAAGATAAAAAGGAGATGTGTCATTGAAGCCCTAAGGGAGTAATAATATTAATCTTGAACAATATTTCTTACCATTAAAAAAGTGATTCACGTCGTCTTTTGACGAAGGGTATAATCGATATTGGATTGCGAAACATTGGTAGCCATCTGATTAGGTAACATTTTCATATATGGGATATAGCTTCGTATTTGAGAACTGATTGATTTGAATTCATAATCAAAAAATAATTCCTGTAGTGCTCTTATTACCAGCTATGCCAAAGGGTAACAAAATACTGCCTAAATCATGTAAAAAATAACATTCACTAACTTCAAGGTGTACGGAAAAGATCAAGAGTTTTCTCAAGTTAAAACATTTAAAGTTAACTATAGTTGTAACTCAACGCTGATATTTGTAAATGAATTAGTCAGACTCATCTCAGCACATGGGCTTTTTTGAAGGATGCCGAGAAATTACCACTATTTTCATCCTGACGTTACGAGGCGTCCTATCAAGCAGCACAAAAGCAAAAAACTAAGGTTGATGCATTCGATTAATAAATATCAATGGAGGGTTGCAGGTAGATAGTATCACCTCAGAAACCTAAGGGATAATGCTTTAACGTCTGAAGTGATGGCACTAGGTTGAGTTTCAGTGAAAACGCCGTCACTGTCTGGGATGCAGGTATATCCAAATGGAGAGTCCCAAACAGCACGAGACACTCATACTGGAATTCACCGAGGAAATTAGTTTCAAAGGAGATATGCGAACCAAGACTGGTCGATATTATAAAGAAAATAGTGAGAAATGAGAACTATATAGAAGGCTGTACATATAAAGTATTTTTCTAGATTTACGACACACTGAAATGAGTAGTAATTAAGCCTATGATGAAAGAAGATAACATTGACAAAGTACAGGCACTAGAAAAAAATCAGAACCTCTCTCCAATTTAATTTTTAACAAGACAAAATCTAAAAGTCATACTAGAACAAGAATTGTAAATTCATTGAAACAACTGAGCTACAAATTGTTGTTGAACTATTTAACCGCTGCTTTTTATTCATGACGAACAGTTTTGTCATTACCTAATCTCTATGTATTTTTTTCTTTTAAGGAGTCTTAACCAACTTGGATTTTAGTTAAGAGATACAACTACACTATTGGCATGATAAGAAGTTAGTAAATAGTATATTCATTATTTTAATAAAATTCGGATGTAAAAACGCTTATCAAATGTGTAGTTGACTATTTATGTATAATATTAATCATATCATAGTCACAATGAATGGTTTCTTGATTAGAATTTACTTAAAACGTGGCCCATTTTAGCAAGTGACGCATTACAATAGTAGAAAATGAACTTAATGATCATTTCATACATTCATATTTGCGTTATAAAAGACTACTGATTTCAGATTATAACGTTTGGTGACTTGAAGGGAAAAGTAGGATTCCTCACTTTGAAGGAATATACACCCAACTCAAATTTTCTGCTTAGAGGTGATTACTCAGTCTTTTATTTTATTCATTTACTAGTTTCACCTAATCGAGTCAGTTCGACTCTTCACGAATTCAATTTTCACTCTTTTATGCAATCCCTAACGTTTTTATTTTTGTTCCATTTGCGTTTCGAGTTGGATACAAGGTTTCAAGCTTCAGTTGTGAAGTTTCGTTTGCGTTAAAACATTTTTACATGGTGAGGTTGCTCACACTCACCCTTCTCTCTTTTCCAGGCTTACCACCACTTGTGCAAGACTTAATGGTATGTTGGCTGGGAATCGAACCCGGACTGCGCGCATGATTAGCTAGTCTTCTATCTACATTCCTTCTTTTTTCTACTTTAAAAATATTTAATCTTTATTGTTATTCTCTAAAATAACCGTGATTTCAGTAGTGACTTTTGATGTTTGTGTTTCAGGATCCTGTATGATTTTGTAGTTTAAAATTATTCTTGTTGTTTCGCTTCAACATTTCAGGTGTATATTTTCAGTCTCTTGACTAAAATCGTAGTTTCGTTGTCGAAAACTAATAAGGACACCATGAATTACTATGATACATCCTTTTATACTGCGAACCTGACATTTCATATCTTGTTGAGGGAATAATGAAGCTCAGTATTGCTTATTTCTCTTTACAGTAACATGAAAACGTATTTTGTGAGAAATAACTATTCTTCAGGCAAAGTAATTATGAGTCGTTTATTTCCGTATTTAAAGTTATCCGTATAAATGAGTTTAATACAAGCCGAACTTAATTAACATCAAATTAGCTTTCAGCGTTTCTTCAGATCACGTCTTATTTATTACTGAATAACCTTCAAGTGAAATAAAATTTAGCTGTAATTTAGTACTAACTTTCAAAAATGTATTGCTTATTAGCCGTAGTACACCGAATTTGTGACGAACTTCACTCTAAACAGGCACAAAACGAATTGTTAGTTTATTCTTGCTAAATGCTTTGTATATATAGATTACAAACTAACCAAGTTCACAGGTGTTAGAAGCGTTAGCTTATGTTAAAGTAAACCAAACAGTGACGTCTAATGCAACTATCTAAGCAGTCTGATCAAGACTATATAGGATCACCAGTAAATAAAATGTACATCTCAGCTGTTTACAAATACTTAATCTACTGTATAGAGTTCAAGTAGTCAAACACTGTAAAATATATACCCATAGCTCTACAACCGTTTGTCAACCCATCAAAACTAAGCTAATGGAGTTTTCAGTTAAGCAACACCATGGTGAAGTGGGTCAGCCTGAAAATTCCATTACTATTTCAAAGGTTTTATCAAACTCTTTCACTTACAACTTCGCTAAATAGTGATTGTCTTAAAAACTGATAGACTGAACTGATAATTCACTTAATAAAAATACGGTCACTGTTATCATGAACATCTTCAGTACATAAGTATAAACATATATTTTAATTAAGAGAAGCAGAAATAAATTTTGAATATTTAGAACACTTTTCATGATGATTGACAATATTTATCGTACAAAAATCAGTATCGTAGTATTCATATGACGAAGAATGAAGAAAATTCGAGGTCATGACCATTATTGTTTCTTTTTCCAATACTTTATTTTAACGCAGTCACAGTTTAACTTTCATTTCACTGGGCTAAGTCATCTTTTTCTAAGATTATCTAGACAACAGTCTCATTTGTTGAGTACATTCTTGTATCCTGAAACTATACTAAAGTTGTTAACTTTGAGATGTTCATTACAGAAGACGTTGGAGTTTAAATTATGTCATTCTGAGCAAAAACTCAGTTGACAATGTTGTCGTAAACTAATGTATCATGGAGTTATATTCTTATCGGTTCGAGTTACTCAACAGATGAGAAGAAGACGCACACCTTTGCAAATTATTCCATCAGTTTAAACTGTCTCACACCACTAATTCGACAAAGAAATTAGAATTATGAAAAATTTGAAATATTAGAATCACAGTAGTGCCGCCAGGGTTAGGGAAACGTGTTTGTAAGTTTAAAAACAGTTGAAATTGAATCTATATTCCAGTTGCGATCGATTTTAAGAAAGTTTTGGTGACCTTTATCTCTCATACGCTGGTCAACGTGTGGTTGTCCAATAGGGAAATATACATATGGGTGCTATCTTATTCAGTCAAATATCACTGAGATAACAGGTACTGAATAATCATTCCATATGGCTTGAAGTAATGGTTTCATGTATATTTTAGGATACATAAAGGACCACTGTAATAAAGTGATGAACCAGGATTATAAAAAAACATCATTCTGATATGGCGTAGATATTTAAATGATCATGACAAAATATTGAAATGATTTTCAGTTATCAACTGCAGTTACTGTTATCTTTTATATTACACTAACGTTCCTGCTAATTATCTTCCTCCCTTGGTACCACTAATCCACCTAACTTGTCGTATTGGCATGATATTTCTTCACAGTTACAGAATTCGGTATATGTAATAATGCATATCTTTCCTCTCTACATACCTCCTCGAAATTAAATCCCGGACTGGCAGAAATAGACGGAGATCATCCATATGACATCAGCTCATAAAATGCTTCTTCTAGTCAAAATAAAGTTCCTTACGTTTTCGAAAACACTAAATGGCATTTTCTGATTTTTTATGAATATCTGATATCAGGATACTGGAAAGTTTATATTTTATATGAAATATTGCGCCAAATGATTAAGCAGAATAGTTTCAACTACTTTTTTCAATTAAGTAGTATATTCTATATTTTAAATTTCTCGACCGTTTGTTCTAATTTATTAATTTTAAAGTGAGACTAGTTGCTTTATTGCTTAAATACGTAGTTTCTTCTATGAGATTCACTCAAGGTTGTGTAATTCTGTAATATCATCTTTGAGTTTGAATTACATATCAGACTTATGATGAAATTGTTATGAGAATGTACAGTTTTAAAACTTGAGCATGACTAATAAATGTACCTCATAAAAACGTGGTTTATTTTACTAACATGTACATTTCAGCATTAGATTCAATAACCAGACTCTGTTAGGTAAAAAACATCTAACAGTAAGGCATACTGAAGTGCTACTTTTTTGACTAACAGTTTCACTTCACTGTAACACATTTCCCCCTTAATTAATGAATACAGCTGGAAATGTGCAGAAGACGAACTTCGTTTGTGTTGCTGTATGATATTTGGATAAAGAATAAATAATTATGTGAAATCCCATCGAACACAAAGTAGGAATAACAAATTTTCCCCAGTAATAAAGAATCGTTCTGCCGCACAGAAATAGTTCCCTTAATAAAAGTTATCCTGAACAAAAAGGTTTGAAAGTGACAAATTATAGTCAGCTACTTTGCAAGTAATTAAAGCGTTTTACCATCGATGTAGAGATAAGAATCTCATGTTCATTTTTCTATCAGTGACGAATGTGTGAAAATACGATTATGAAATTATTATTATTTGAACGTTTTAGATAGAAAAATACTAAAAACAACTCAGACGGCAGAGAGGAGATCTGTGTTTGATTGATCTCACTTTAGATAAAATCCCTGCCGTTATGTCTATTCACGGAAATTTAATGATGACGGGATATGGCTATTTTGTTAATGTTTTTGTAGAAATGCAATCCAAAAATATTATATAAGGTTTTGTACTGTTTTAATATAGTCATGGAAGAACAGAAATCGAACATTCCTTGCATTATCATTTCAGTTTATCCGCACAAATCACTGTCTCAGAAACAGGCGTGAAATTTTATTGTCACTCAGAACTACTTGAGTCATAACCTTTTTCTCATTAACATAAATACCCAGTTCTATTTAAGAATTGTTTGAAAGGATTACTCAGATTATTTTATTTTTCGTTTTTTGTACATACTTCTATCTATTACTTTTAACGATGTATATTTTTTACAATCCAGGCACCATGGAAATTATTGAAGTAATTTTTTCTCATTATCTTGTACGATTTGTTCACTAAGGTTCTCATTAAGTGAAAATTCATGTAACAGAATCAAGAACATTTCTGACAAACATTTATCTAAGTTGGGTGTTTGTTAATGATTTGAAATTTTATAATATAATAGGGATTACTGGTAGCGCAGATAAACTCAATCACTATATATATATATATATATATATTATATATATTGGTCTGCATTATTGGGATTCGGTTTGGCCAAAACAGTTGTCTTCAGGTTGGATCTTATCACAAACTGAACATAGCTAGAGAATCTCTGCAAATCAGAAGGTGTTTCATCCTAGTTTTTGACACTTTTGCACTGTAAACAGCTGCATGGCAATGTATTCATCACGTAACCAAACTTTTTTGGTTCAATTTCCAGTAGAATCATGGGCGCATGTTGCTAAAGAGGCCTGAACCAGAAGTAAACAGATGTCTAATAATCCTACCTGGTTTTCAGTAGCTTCTAACACATACCGGTCTGCGATAGAATACAACTTGAAAACAATTAGATCTCACAACTCAACCTTGTAAGACATTTGTCGCCTATATTTGTGTAGAACATTCTTTGAATGAATAATATTTACGCTGAAATGATTTTGGAAAACACCTCGATTACGTAGTAATTTAGGTTCATTTAGGCTGTATGATAGGTGACAGAGAAAATTTCTGAAAGTGAGTTATAATTAATGCATCAGCTTTTATGCCTTGTATCAGTCTCAAATATTTTGACGAAATTCAAATGTTTCATCACATACACCTTAACTATTACTTTTGTGAAAGCTAACAGACCTCTTAACACACAATTAGCTAGAGGAAACAAGAAGCGATAAGCACACATATGTTTTCTGAGATATTATTATATACAGCTAGCCTAATCTTCTGCAAAGACAGTGCACGTCTTCTGTGCCGTAAAAAGCCATTAGGCATAAATAGTTTCAGTCTGAGATGGATATATTAGGAGTAGCAGTAAAATTAGAGATAATCAATGGAAAGCTTTTCAGAAATCCACTGAATATCTTTACTTGAAAGTGCTGAACTGTACAGATGCGGCTGATCCCTAGTGGAGTTGTGGGTGCGTAGGGATGAAGAGGCCCACACTAGGACGAAAAAATGTGTTTTACTTCGTTGTTCTCAATGGTCCGCTAACTGATGTCAGTTTTCGGTGACTTCCACCTTGGAGTACCTTCACGGCTGGTCATATAAGCAAAGCTTTTCCGTTGTTTTGATATTTCGGTTTTATGACTATAGAGAAACAACTTAGTTGCGCAACAATCCAATCATCTAAACAAATGATAAACAGTTTTACAGGTGTATTTCACTTCTTTTTATGACTTAGAAAATAACTGCCGGTTAATTTATTACAATAATTTGAAAAAAATACTGGTGAAAATTATGATTTAAACAAAGTTGTTGTAAAATTCAAATCAAAATTTAAGACGCACTAACTTAAAACAGTAAAACTGAAAATTGAAATAAGTGACTGTATTTAGGCATAAAACAAGTTGACTAATTAATTAAGTTTAAAATTTTTATTCCGTTTTTATATGCAATTAAAGAGATTTTTTTTTCTTGTGTTAATTTCATTTTAACAATCTTTTTGTCTGATATCAGATTTAATTTTGGCTATAAATATTCTGAAGTACTTTTATGTAAAGGAAAGATCCTACGCATTTCAATTGCATCATTAGTTAGGAACTGAAAAATAACTGTATTTTATGTAAGTATAGAATGTCGGTTTGGATATACTGACATGAAACAACACATCACTGGAAGAAGTGATTTTATTGCTAAAGTCTGTCGGGGGTAAAAGTGGAACTATCAGAATATGAGTAGTATATCATATCTATTCTGATTATATATATATATATATAACTTTCAGTGGGCATTAATAACTAACAACTTTATCTTCGTACTCTATACGTTTCACTTTCTGGATAGTCTTTAATTAAAGCTAAAGGATAATAATTATAATCGTTCTATTCCTTGCAGAAACGATTGACATTTGTAGCTCAGGAGAATAAATTTTGGCTTTGTCGTGTGAAGTTGGGCATTCTCTTTGAAAGAGATATTAGTCTTTCTTGATTACCTTAGCTGTGATTGCTCATCTTCTTAGATTTCCTTTAGATTGGATTCATTTGTATTTGTTAATCCGGTGTCTGACATTTAGCTGTCAAGCTTTGAAGATTTGCCCTGGTTTTGTTGCCATTAAACGGTAGTTAGGCTTAACAATCACTATCAGCTGACTCATAATAAATGCAGACAGTTTATTACGTTGGTGTAATTCTACCTCCTAAGGTATTTTGGCCTATGTGCTTGCATATTTTGAATGAAATCAAACGTTGCAACATTAGAATGTTGCGTTACAGTAAATGCTAATAGTAATAATTTTGAAATCACTTTTGTCTTAATTAAAACTCATCAACTGATGACAACTTAAATCGTATACTACCAGTTAAAATCCTTTTTTATATCCTGTAGGATTGATTATTGAATGGAAATGCTCAGGCATAGTTGGCGCGTCAGCTCTTAATATGGACGCCACAAAGATTTTTGAAGGTTAACATGATGTTATTCTATTGATACTGAATGGCAGTAGATGCTGTTTTTGCTTATCTGAGATTCATTGCTTCAACGTTTGAGTCGACAGGTGCTAGGTGTGAATGTCAGTGGGAACACCGTCGTATTTGCATCCAAATAGGAGGAAATGAGTCTTCCCGATTCCATTAATCAAATTACATTACGATTTTAGATAAATATGTGTTTTAAACAACTGTTCATTTTCTTTCATCTCTCATCATATTCAATCCATTAGGCTTGGTATTAATTTTAGTTGCTGTTGTGCTTAGCTATGAAGAAGTGTAAAAATTGTCGCTTTAATACCGACTCACAGAGTTATTTTAAAAAAGGCACAATCATAGTATAATCTTCTGTTTCACAACTGTAAAAGTGCAGATGATTATAATCCATAGACTTTATCTCCATGAGAAGTTTTCACTACTAAAATAGATGAGTGACAGACTATTCCTAATGTTATAAAACGAAAGGTTTCTCTCAAGTAAGGATAAATATAGTTTAGTTTATATGAAGAATTATATTAAAGTAGTTTCGAAATCATTTTTCACTTTGTCTTATAAAGGTTATCAGTAATATTTAATCAGGAAGTTTTCTAAGCAACAGAGTTAGCCTTCTTTAAACCGTTATGTCAATGAAATTTAAACGAAACTCGCCGATATGAGAAAATCGTGCGTAATCTGATTAAAACAGATAAGACTTTTAAGGTCAAAGTCACACTTCAATACTGAAAGAAGGGAACGTTTCCATATTTAAAAGCAAATGTTTATCTAAGTAATCTAGATAGGGCACCTCTCAGGAATTAAAAAAATCTAATTTTGTAGTAAATAAGACTATTTTGCATGTCTCTAAGTTGAAAAATGATTGAAATTGATGTGAAAAGAGAATTTAAAACAGTAGCCTATGGATTACTAGTCCCATTCCCTGCCGACTAAGCTATGATGATCAGGTGAGAAACACACCTTCACTTAGCCTTTATTCACCCATTACAATATTAGTAGCGTGGCAATTAAAAAGAATCCTAGAAAGTTTCTGCAGCATTTAATTAACAGCTTCGATGATTACTATTATTCCCTTCTGTTCTGAGTGGTAAATAGGTGTACAGCAGCACATCCCCACTTCACTCTGTTCCCTGTGGTCATTCTTAGCTCCCTCCACGATTACCCATAAGCTTCCACCTCTTCCATACACGATCTCCGCCATATCACACTCACACCTACACCTAACTCGTCTTTTCCCATTCGGTTTCACCTGAGGTTCTTCCTGGTGCGTGATGTCACTCAGCCATCTTTTCAGTGCATGTGCAATCCATCTTCACTTCCTTCTGCATATTTGATGCACGATTGTTTCTTGGCTGATTTGTTGCCAGAGTTTCTTATTGTTAATCCTTCCTAGTGATCTGATCTCCAGTATGGAACAAAGTCGGCTGTTGATGAGAGTCTGAGGTAGCACTTTTAAAATGCTTTCAATGGGGCTTCAAGTTTCTAAACTATGACGAAGCACTGCCTTGACACTAGTGTTAAACGGAAATCAGATCTTGTTTCTTATTCTGAGTACAGTAGACTTACACACTGATTTCATCTATTTGAAACGATGATGCTCAAATCAGTGAAAGTGGCATTCCTCAAATTTCTCCCAGTGATGGCGATTGGTTTTCATTGTTGTTGGTTAGATATCTTTATCACCTTCGTCTTCTCTATGTTCACACGAAGTCCAGCCTTCGCTGCTAACCTCTACTGCCAGTTTGTTAGTTTTCGCTTGCAGATTTTCAAGTTTGTGTGACATCAAAAATAAATCATCTGAGAAGTCCAGACCTTCTAGAATATACTTTACTGTCTAACCTATTCCTGTCTTCTCGTTTTCCATGGTCTGTAGCATGACTTAATCCACCACAATTAGGAATATCATCGGTGATAGTAACCAGCCTTGTCTTACTCCTGTGTTTATTTCAAAGGCTTCTCTAGCATCTATGATGCGTGATTAGAATTGAGATGATACGATTTGCCTAGCCCGTTACTCTGATGATATTGAACAAACAGTTTAGTACCATTCATTTACATAAAAGATAGGCAAGACGCTTAGTGATTACCGTGAAAAGAAGACTCAATTGCTGGTTGGGACACTAAGGCAATAGGGGCTCCTTTGAATCCTATCGTAGTTCAAGTTTTCGTGTTTCACGTTCATTTATCACACATGGAGTTTAAGAGCAACATTATCACCTCACTTGGATACTTTTTAATGGTATATAAAGTTTGTTTCCCTTGAGTAGAATGATATCATCCTGAATAATATTTACTTTCTTGTATAAATGCAGAGATCATTAGTTTTATGTAAACATGCAACCCTGGTTTTTTTCATTTTATAGTGCATAAATTAGTAAACACGCGATAGAAAAATACGGAATTTATTAATTATTTCGAATAAGTCCCAAATTAAAGAAAGTGTGAAACAATTAATAATTCAGAATTCAATACTAATGTAAAATAGTGAATACATTAGGCCTTCAAATGCTAAAGTTATTACAGGATAATTCTAGGAAAACAAATTCATTATCTGTTAATAAACTCATAACTTATCTGTTTTCGTGTTCATGTTGTTTTTTAAATTTTTCAAGTGAAATATTGTTGTCATTAAATAAATAAGCACTTCGGAAGCAAATGCTTTTATCTTTTTACTACTTTGTGTAAGCGGTTTTCTTATGTTTAAACTTAATGCTTGTCTGATTTCAGGTCAGCTGAGTGGCGCGGATGGAGTAATCACACAAGATCACACGACAGACGACCAATAGGAAGATTCTTCCCCTTTCACTCAATTGTAATATTTTATTATTATTGTTCCCTTGGGTTCCGAGTGGAACAGGGCTTCAACAACACATCTTAACTTTATTCTGTTTTCTGCTGTCCTGTTTAGATGGGCCCACGGTTGCCCATAGTCTCACATCTCCTCCCCTCACGACTTTCCTCATGTCACCCTCTCATTCACAATCCACTTGTCGTTTCCCATTCGGATTCCATTCGAGTAATGGCGCCGCGCGCGATGTCATTCGAGGGTCTTCCCAATGTATGCCCAATCCATCTCCATTTTTTCTCCTACATATTTGTTGAGTGATCGGCTCTTGGTTGGTTTGCTACCATAGTTTCTTATTGCTAATTCTTCCCTGTCATTTGGTCTTTAACATGAAGCGAAGGCAGATGTTGATAAAACGTCTACAGTGGTCTGGTAGAAATGTTTCTTGTGACGCACAGTGTAAGTTTCTGATCCATATTGCAGCAACGACTGACTTAACATTGGTGTTGAAAATTCGAGTCTTGTCGTTTATGCTGAGTGCAGAAGATTTCCAAAGTGATTTCAAGTTGATGAAGGTGTCTCTTGCATTTTCGCTTCTGACTGGCTTTGACATCTTTCTAGATAAGTGAGCAAAGTGATCTCTTTGAAGTTTCTCCCATAGATGGTTACTGATGCTGGTTGTCGCTGCTATTGGTTGGTCATCTTCATCACCTCCGTCTTCTCTATGTTCACCGGCAGTCCTGTCTTTTCTGACTGTCTCTTCAGCTGGTTTTTTGCTTTTCGCCTGCAAGTCTTCGAGTTAGAATGACATTAAACATAAGTCATCCGCGAAATCCAGATCTTCCCGAGTCTTCTTATTGGTTCAGCGTATTTCTATCTTCTCACTCCCCATGCACAGTCTGACGTTTAATCCAGCCCACCACAATTATGAATATCATCGGTGATAATAGGCAGCCTTGTCTTACTCCTGTATTCACTTCGAACGCCTCGCTGAGTTTTCCGTTGTAGATCACCTGACATGTGGCATTATCATATAGCCAGCTATTGAATGAGGTTGATAAAGATTTGGGAACTGCACGATATTATGTTGAAGTTGTTTCCAAATTACTTCTTGGTCTACGCTGTCAAAGGTCTTTTCAAAGTCGATGAAGTTGAGGTGGAGGTTTGACTGCCATTCTATATTTTGTTCTGTGATACGATGCGGAGAGCTGCAACTTGATCAGAACGTGATTTGCCTTTCCTGAATCCAGCTTGTTCCAAGCTGGCGGAGTTCTGTATCCAGTGCATCTTTTATTCTCTTCAGTACTTTACTTGGCATGGACAAGAGCATTATTCCACGCCAGTTCTTGAAGAGGCCTTAGTCATCCTTCTTTGGTAGGTTAACTAGGAGGCCAACCTTTCTTCCAGTCGGTAGGCACCTTTCCTTCTTTCCGAATCTTTTACAGTAATGGCGTCAGCACATCTGCTACAGTCTTTCATTCCGTTTCCAATGCTTTAGGGGAATTCCGTCTGGCCCTGCTGCCTTCCCGATCTTCAGCAGCTTGTTCAAACGCAGGATTTCCGCTTTCGTTGGAAGGATGGTATCCACTGGCAGGCACTTCCGTGCGTGTTGATGATGGTATTTCTGGATGACTTGCAGGCGGTGGTTGATTCAAGTGTCCTTCGAAGTGATGAACCAGTTGTTGTAGTTGTCTGTCCTCCATGGTAATTAGGTTCCCTTAACCATCTTTTATTGGTTTCACCTGTTTTGTTCTGTTCCCGGATAGAGGCCTGGTTATTTGATACAATGTTCTGAGGTCTCTTCTACCTGCGGGATGGCTTTTCTGCTCCAGTTTCCGGCCAGTGTGTCGTGGAATTGTCTTTTGTCCCTCCTCGCACTATTCTTCACTTCTTTTCTCATTCAGTGCTGTGTGCATTTTACTCAGCTTCTCCTTCTGTTGTCCATCTTTGCATTGAGTCATCTTCTCTTTCAACATCTTTCTCTCCTCCATTAGCTTCCAGGTATCCGTTGGGAGTCATTCCTTCTCTTGTCTCTTCTTTCTTCCTAGGATAGTTATACAGGTTTCCTTGAATATCGCCTTCAGAGAGTTCCAATGTTCTTCCACGCAGGTTTCCTCAGTAATACCACGTAGTGTCTCAGACTTTGCACTGGTCTGATCTGTAGTGAAGGTGTCCCTTTTGGTTTAGTCCTTCAGTTTCTGACTGCTGAACTTGAATTGTGGTGTGTCTTCAGGTGTTCTGAAGGATTTCAGCTTCACCTTTTAGGTTCCTTGAACTAGATGATAGTCTGGGCCCACACCTACTCCCCTTCTCGAGTTTGTGCCCAGCAGACTGCTTCTGTACTCTCTTGAGCAGCATTTAGATTAAATGCATCTGGTTTGTGGTGTGTCCTTCAGGCGAAATCCATGTCGCCTTGTATATATCCTTGTGTTTCTACACACTGCCTCCGATCACCAAATCACTGAAGGTGCAGAAGTCTGAGGAGATTTTTCCACTGTCATTCATTTCTACAAGGGAATCTCTACCATGATGAGTTATCTTCCTGTATTGTCCGCTCCCAGTTCGGATGCCATTCATATCACTCATAAGGATTTTGATATCACCATTTGGGACGTTGTCCATGACTGTTTGCAGTCGTCCGTAGAAATCTTCCTTATTCTCTTGTTCTGAGTTGTTTGTAGCACTGTGCGTAGCATTGGATGATTGTGAACTTCCCTCCTTCCTTTTGAGTTGAATTTTGCTGCCATTATCCTGGAGTAGATTGGTTCCCACTGTATAAGAACTTTGTATGCATTATAATGAACTTTGGATGCAGTTGGTGACATCATGATAGTCACTCCCTCACTGTGCTTGTAGCTGTTGTTTGGGTTACCGGAGTAGATTACTGACTGTCCACTTGACTATTTGGCTAGTTCACATGCATAGTCTCTGCTCTCACGGATGCCTAGCACTTCTTAGTCACATCTTCTCATTTGTTTGGCAACTTGATGAGCCTTCTAAGACTCGTACGTTGTACGAACATTGCGCATCCCTTTACTCATTTTTGCTTTATTCGAAAGAAGACACATCGGCTGACTCGCTTCGCGAAGGCTTTCACCAGCCCGCGTCATTTCATTTCTCCGAATCCAACAAGGAATAAATTTGTTTTTTTGTATTTTTAATATTTTTCCTGTGCTTTAAAGTTTCTGTAGCAGTTTGACTGATTTTCCGGGATGGGGTCGCTAGCCCCGTGCCCAGCCCTCTCTCTTTTCATGGGCTTGCAACGGTCTAGAAAACTACCGAGGTAGTAAACTGGGCGAGGTTAATTGTAATATGACTGTTTGTAAATATAATCCTTAACCTTGAGTCCTCGTTCTCACAGGCACGTGGACTTGTGTGATCACCCTGCTAACGTGCTCTTTGCTCTCTGTTTCAGATCATCGCTTGACGATTGGCGCTACATTTGTAGATTTCACTAAAACCGCTGAAATGAAGTCTTTATTACAGATTACATATTGCCTTCTGGTCTATGGTAAGATCATTTTTGCAGATGGTAACAAAAATATTTTTTCAAAATATTTAGCTCCTTTGTGATCATTTCACATTATTTAATGCAGGTGATGAGTATTCAGGTGTTGTGTGAATGAATGATAAGTCACTGCCCATCCGTTCATCATCAAAACATCTGCCCAGTTACGTCTTCTCCCGTCAGTTTTGATCATACTGAACTAGGAGGAGAGGTTTAGGTTGTTAATTGGTGTTGAAACTATCCTGGATGGTCGTGTAAGTGTAGAACTTGGGCATCGTGGTGGAATGTAATTCCATATAAGTTAATTTTAAATATCCCACAAGAATGCAGTATTAACAACTTCTGAGCTATGAAACTCAACTGATAAACAGGTTATCAGTTCACTGTAGTCACCACAGTATAATGAATGCCAATTTGTCAAGTGAATGAATGATACAATCCTATCGATTTTTCACTACCCAGACTGGTAATTTTGAGGTCACCGGTCTGAATCCTGAGGCAACCCAGATTTCTACTTCATCTACAGTCGTCACCAGTTACATTAATAAATATATCGGCTTACTTGGAGCTATCTGAGGTGGCGTCGTCATCTGTTTTCCAGGCAGTTAATTTCAGTTTATTTATTATACGGTATGAATTTGAAGTTATGTGATTCAGAACATATAAGTCAACGAAGAGATCTCTTTTCGTAACTTCATTTCAATGCTATACAGTTATTTAGGGCTTCGTATATGCAACATTAATTGACAGTTAGGGCTGGACGTAGGTGTCAGTTAGTAACAATTTATGGAAAACAGTGAATAATCCTGCCTAATCCAGAAGGGTGACAACAAGTTAGTTAACTGATGAATTTATTGGCAATAATTGATAGGAAACAAATAAACAAATGACTGAGAATGGGCTACAAAAATTAAAGAAAATAATAGTACTACATGGAGCTTTTTATGAAACAATTCAGGAAAATAAAGTTGACACTAAAATCATGGTAGAAAAAAGGCTGAATAAAATGTTTCTGAATATAAAGTTCCGGTTTTTCCTTATGGATTATTAGAGCTTCGACTGTATGAAAAAGATGTATGCGAAATTTGCTTGAACTGCTTGATCTTAACGCATATATGACTCTGAATGAAGTCTTCACAGACACTGCGTGACTAGATGTAATAATATGCTTCAGAACTGAGCTGTTGACTGTTTTGTCTTCTCCTCTCAATGAGGTATTCATGAGCGCGTTTAGATAATGTACTGTTGGTATGGTTTATGTTCTTAACTTCATTGGAGTATGGAGTAATAAATATGATTCCGATTATAACACTATAGGACATCCACGTTCTCACGTTCTGCTATGTGCTAACGCTGTACACAGCCAAATACGAACAACGCTGTGTTAAGAAACGCACGTAAAATCTTGAAAAGATGTATTGTTAAAGAAATCATATTTTAAAAAGCGCTAAACGATGAAGTGTATTACCGCGCAGAATATATATGTACTAAACCAAGAGAAATGTTCAACAACACAATGGCAAATATTCCGCAAGCATTTGTAAAAACTTGTTTCTGTATAGGTACATTAATTAGTTTTATAAGCGTACAGTTAGAGTTAATAAAGGGGCGCTGTAGGAGCAAGAGAAATGGTGATTACAAATTGAAGTTGCCAACAATGGGATTTTGGATTTAACATTTTGGGAAAAAATGGGTGTGTAATGAAGGTGAGGCCTAGGGATTCAGCAAAGATCGTCCTTCGAATTACTCTCGACAGACAGCTTCGGAGAACTTCACTGACTGTATTTCCCTTGAATTCCCAGCTTACAATCAGTTGTTTTGTCAGCAAATCCAGATTCCGTGCAGCATCGGCCTTTCTCTTTAAATTTTTGTTGATAAAACAGGCTGGATATTTATTTTTGGTTGGAGTGTTTCTGAACGATTCCAATTCCTTACTCAGTGTATCTTCGGAGCAAGTGCGATAGATTCTTGTCGCAAGACAGGCCATGAGGTTTCTTCTTTTGCTTATTTGGATAAAACTTTGAAAGTTTATTAGCTCTTAACTTTACTTTGTCATTTGGTAAACCGATCTTTGTAATGTTCTATCTGTTCGTGTTTAATGTTGAACATTTAGGAAGGATAATTTACCTTCTGATTACACTCCAGTTTTCAATTCTATCGACCGATTGGTGTTGTCGTTGTCGTTGCAAATAATAGCGAGAAAGCTCTGAATTTCCAGACCTCCCATTTGAAGAATACCCATTCCTTTACCAACTAAAAATTAATTGTGCTGTGTAGAAACTGTTTTGAATGGATTTTATATTCTTATGTTGAGATTAGCTGAGATACCTCTAAGTTGGTTAGCTGTTATCGATGTAATGATTGATAACTGGAGATGGAATGGACACCTGGTTCTTTCGTTTAACATTAAAACATGAATAACCTCTTCACTTTATTATAATGTGATTTAAAGTGAAATCTTATCACCTCATAAGAGATTAAGCAAATGTTATACATTGAACTGTTGGGGTTATCTTACACTTATATATAATATAAACAGAAATCAGATAGTGATGTGTTCTGACCCAGTAAAAGTGATTTATTGTGTCAAATAATAAAATTTTGATACAGATTATTCTTCCCCTGATAACATGCTTAACTCGGACGACAATATCTTTATGGAGAAAATCAACTTGGTAAAAACTATTGACACAATGAATTTTCTGTTTCTGAAAACTCTTTCATGATTTGAAAAACACACATCCTTTTGGTATTTCTCATTGTTTGTATGCATAGATGCTATTGTAGTTAACGAAACCGTATTTATTTATTATACTTTACACTATCAGAAAACGTTAGTTATGTTAGCGTGTGAATTTTATGCGCAAAAAGTAACGCTATGTGGTGTAATTTTGTCTGCTACTGTGGTATCAACAACAATGGTCATGTTAAGGTTTGCTTTTAGCCAGCATTAAATCATTTTGATGTAGTTACGTCCTCTGAGTTGGGTGATTTCATTACGAAGCTTGTAAAGATGTTTCAGACAAAATCATCAGTGCAAACTTCAAAATGCAGTGGACTTCTTTGAATTCTCCATGTATGATATATTTGTGTCTCTTGAAAAACTTCACTGTGATTGCTTGTAAATTTGCATTAGTATTGATAAACGTTTTGATATAAACTTTGATCATTTTGTCGTGTGATTTGCTCTTTATTAGCTGATGAATTTGATCTGTAGCAATATGTCTATTAATCTCTAGTTCATCTGATTACCAGACTTCAAGAAATTCTCTGGTATTTTTCGTGCTTCCATTGTTTACAATTTCTGCATTTTCTCAGTCGAATCGGTATCCGTAGTTGTCTACATGCATCAATTTGAAAGAATACATGTTATGTGTTTTGACAGCTAGTTTATGTTTTTGAACTCAAAGTCGAATATAGTGTTTATCACAGTTCATGCAATTTTCTACGTAGATGCTATTCATATTGTCAACTTTTGCTGTTGGGTCTTTCGGTTTGCATAGTGTTGAAAGAAGTGTTTGTGTTATTTCGTGTGCTGTATCTATTCCGAATGGTTTTAGTATTCTAGCTGTTATTTCAGAGACAGTCTTTAGGTATGGCAGGATGGATTTTTTATCGGCTTCTGAGGATAGTTTCTTGTTGGTAATTTGATTCGAGCTTAGACATATTTTTGATCACATAGTAAGAGTTAGTTGATAAATAAATATATAAATAAATAATGTTCTACGAGCTCACCTTGTAACCAGAAGGTCCTGAGTTCGAACCTCGATGGATGGATACTGCTGAAGGATCCCAAAATAGGATGAAATAGCTGTCTACTACTCGAACGCTGGTTTTCCAATGGTTCTCTAACTGATGTCAGCCCATGGTGAAACCCTCAACCAATCAAATATTTTTCTACTGTTTTTCTGATGACTGGAGTGCTGCACTTTGTTTCAGTTCTTTTTAGTAATGTTTGTACACAGGGTTTTTGCATGCTGTTGAAGGTTGATTTCTGTTTTTAGATTCCCTGCATCTGTTCTCCTAACTAAAACATAAGAAAGGACTTGTTGTCTGATTCTTCTTCTATTGTGAATTTATTGTCTTCATTTACGTTGTTGATTATTTTGTGAGTACTTTGTAAATCATTTCTTCTAATTACGGAAAGCGTGTCACTAACAAAACGTATCCAGATTCTTGATTCGATTATGGGTAGAGATATCATTTTTCAGTCTTTACATGATAGCTTGTGCAATTAGTCGTGATATGGGCGATCTCATTGGTATTTCTTTTATCTGTTCATTCGGTTACTATTCGGTCTATGAATTGAAAATATGTTATATGAGCTCTATCCATCTCTAACAATGTGTTTTTATATGTTCATCACTATAGAATAATTGGTGTATAGTTTCTCCTGGTAGATTTTGTCCACCTGAAATGTACAGTACTGTGATGTCAAAGGACAATATGATTTCACTGCCACCTAGCTGAATGCTTTTAATTTTTTCTAATCATCGGTCAGTACAAACGATCAATAATAATACAAATTAATAGCCAGTCACAACAAAAGTTTTCAGGAGACACAATTATATCATTCATGGAGAAGTTATATACGTTCACTTCATATTGAAGGCTTTTCCTAGAAGCACAGTGAGAGCTCAAAATGATCCACCTGAGTACAAAATCTTTTCTATTAGAATTGAATCAAGCACAATGAGTGACAGTTTGTATGAGATCATTTTTCTTATGGTGTGATTACCTGAAATGCTGCATATAAATAATCGTAGCTGAATAAATGTACAAAACAAGCAAGTATCTGCGGTAGGTGAAATCACCAAATGTACAACCACTGCTAGAAACGAAACTGCACTACAGTTTCCTTTGGCAATCCAAATTATCCGAATAAAAACATGTGATCTGTTCACAGCAGTAGACTGTACCAAGTGGTCTAGTCAGTGTGTATTTAAGAAAGAAGTGAATAAAACTGTATCTAATTCCAGCGATGATTCTCGTCTTGAAGAAGTTTGATATCACATTCAGTCTGCTTTACAAATAAAGTTAAGAAAGCTCGATAACTTCCAGGATATAGATACTTAGAGTGAATAAAATTCTTATACAAAATTTGGATTTCGAGAACAACAAAGTCTAAGAAAGAGGCGGTATTGAAGAGAGATATACAGCAGTGCATTAATTATATCTTACTGTTGGAACTCATTAAAGTTTGACCTGATATATAATCTGAAAACTGTATTCGAACCTGAGGACTGGGAAATTTCGCGATGTTTCACTGTAGGTGGAGCGTCGAAAATGAACATTTTATCGAAAAGAATATTCACTCTCTTAAAACTTTTAATGGACATCTCTAATCAACATTTTGCAAACCAAAGTATGCCAGCTGAACTCAATAAGTCATATTAAAGTGAATGCTATGTTGTAATCTTAAATAATGATAAACACTGATGTAGCTCAAGACAGGTTACTCTCACCATTTATACTCATTTTTGCTGTAGGCATACTGATAGAGTTGACTATCATTGAATTGGATATCTTAGGAGTAGTCTTGCTATTACAGAAAGGCTTACACCACTTTAACTACTCAGATAACATATTTCTATCAGACCAAGATTCTAAAAAAATGCATTCGTCTGAATGTATCCAGAAAGAGTCTTAGTGCGGAAATAAAAAAACAACCAGAGTTGTCCCTGTCTGGTGTCATTTTGCAATACACATGACAGTAGACTCTTCAATGGTATAACACTTCTTAGATCAATTTCTATTCATTTACGTCTTCTTTAGTTAAGCCTGCTTTCACGTAACTTTTTTTTAGTTGGTTATTTAGATCAGGTTCTTATCGTACGCATAAAAAGTTGAAGGCAAATTTTATGGAGTGGAATGAATGTTCTCAAGCATATCAGAATAATTTAATTTTTGAGAGTGTGTCATTTCGCAAACTGATGTAGACTAAAGTATATCTGTGAGGAGATTAATTTCCTGCCCACTAAAACACTGAGACCCATCTTGAACTGCCATAATTAAAGCCTAGATACAAAAAGATTACTCTCGTGTTCTTCAGTTAGAAAGTCATCATTAGAATACTAACAGGCAATATAAAGAGTTTATTATAATTGAAAATGTTAACTATTTGACTTGTATATTAAGAGAAAAATATATTAGACGGGGAACTTGAAGACATGATATTTAATGTGTGGAAGGACGTCGTGTTATATTCCACAAAATGATCTGAATCCTTGAACACCATCAAACATTAGTACTCTGTTCACTAGCATTAGAGGGTTCTCAATCATATTGTTTCGATAAGCACAAGAAAACGATTCTTTTGAAATATATTCAATCGAATATATTGTTACCTTTTAGTTGGACTGCCTGTTCATCAACATCGAAGCAATTATTAGGTTGATTCGTTAATGAGTGACTGAATCAAAACATTTCCGATCTGTGTGGGATAAATTTAGTTAATAACGCTAGCCTCTTTCTGAAAAAAGGTAGTGTGATTCCTGAGCCTAATAGTGTATGGCCAGCTATTGCGTCACAGTTTTGCTTAGGCTGATTGCATGATATACACCTGGAGGGTTGTATAAACAAGAATGTATACTATTTACTCCAAAATTCATGCAGATAAAAAACCCTATAAATTTTCTTGCAAGACTACTATTTACCTAATTTAACCTGATTTAAGTTACCAGTTTCTCTTTCTATAAATGTGAAACTCATCCTCCTGTTTGCATAACTTTTTCTCATTGCATTTCAGCTTCCTTAACCGATTGTTTGAAGCATATACAGGACAGCGAACCTTTATATGAAGTATTCAACGATGAACCTGAGAACATAGACACATTCAGTCGGGAAGAGCGTTCTAAGTCATTTCCTAGAGTTGGAAGATCATATGTGAGCAATGCAAACAGACTAAGACGAATCCTCATGAACAATCCAACACTTTTGACTGGTGAACCAAAACGTTCTGTTCGCCTTATGCGTTATTATAAATGAACTGTTTTAAAGTGTGCATGTGATATTGGCGAATGATTCATTTATTCTACATAAGATGCATAGAATATAATAAAAATGAACAAACAATCTCGGCTTCTGATTCAATTTATTGTACACTGAATGGAATCAACGATAGGATTTCAGTCAGTAATTCTTCCAGTATGTAAATTCACTAGAAATATCACTATTGGGATGCCAGGGTCTAATAATTTGAAATGGAACTATCTAGTGAAAAGGTACGAGAATGGAATTGTTAAGATATTGATTTAATCATGTAATAACATGAAGCAGATAATTACATAAGATATATGCTTCCTAAGAAATTGGAAATTCGGCTAATCAGTTTACGTAATGTACTAAAACCACTAGGTCATTGGCTCGAACACCACAACCCACTTAGACAGATATGTGCAGCCAGGTGGTATCATTAAAAGCCTGAAAATGAGGGTGCCTAGCAAGTGATAGTCCCATTCATTTGGAGTTGAGCAACTGGTATCGAGAGTTCAACATAAGAAATAAGAAATTGTAATCTTGATGGAAGCCAGTTATCATTTATAAAAATCAACTTAGAATAGCTTTGAAATTCTTGATAAGTATTTAGATATCGCTTAGCATCCTTTCACTAATGATCACTAGAAATGTTCCTAGTCCACACTGTGTTGATGCTGACTGGATTCTGTCAGTGAATTTTGCAAAACGGTCAACAAGCTGGGTGACTTATCATCGTGGTGCAATTTGAACTGGTGTTAGATTAGTTAGACGCAGTTAGCAGGAAGCTCTGAAATTAAGTTGGCATTCATCCCCATCAAATCTATGAGGGGACATCAGTTCCTTCAAGTTTGTAAATACGCCTTGTTCATGAGTGCCAACAAGCACGAAACCGAGATCCAGAGCTACCTATCTATTGCTTCCAGTAACCTAACATCACTACTGTTCATTAATAGACTTATTGAATTGGAATATCCTTTCAATGAAATAATTTCAGATGTACTTTTAAATAGACTATTGGTGTCAATAGTGCTGAAGAATAGTGAATTCATTCACAGTAGTTGCTTTTTGTATGTTTAATATGTCGAAGTCTAATTAGATAACATTAGGAGAACTTTTCATCGTGTGCGTTTAAGTAGTAAAAAACGATTCGGTGTTTGAGAAACAAAAAGTCAGCCATATCTAGGGGCACATAGTATTTACTTCATACTTTCAGTGATATATCCCAGTGATACAGTAAAACAATTTGAAACAACACATTCACGGATTGATCAAATAAATAACTTATGCGTTAATAGAATAATAGCCTATACAATTAATAGTGCATCTCTTTTTAGATAACAGATGTGAATATGGCGTCGAACTCCGTTTACAACTGGAAATGGAGAGAATTATCCTTCCTTATTTGTCATAAGAAAAAGACGTAAACAGCGAAGAAGATAACATTGCGTTTTCATACGGATCTGTCCATTCTACACAATCTTATTGATTAATCATTATCTCACACTTATTACGTCATGCCATCTTCTGCCTCTTTTCTAACTTTCAGTTAGTCACTATATCTAGGTTACACCTTTCATTACGTAATGCACTTTTCAAGGACAAATTTTACCAGTATCTGATTGGTCTTGTGATTTCTTTGTTAAATATAATTACGATTGTACAGCTTATGAAAATAAATCGTCTTCGCTGTTTACGTCTTTTTCTTATGACTCAATACGGGAATATTTCGTTCCTTATTTGTCTTATCACAGTTCAAACATCTTTTTACAAATGGTCATCCTGTCGATTTCAATAAGTCTCATTACTCACTTATTAGTGTGACAACAAACAAATCGCTTCTTTAGGCATTTCACAAAGCCCTATCAGCCAGCACTTGACATTTCCCATTTCTCAAAAACCGTCATCTGGGTGATTCCTTATTGTATTAAAACCAAACAGATCTTTTTAGAACCTCATAAACAAACTACAGATCCATAGGATGTTACTTGATTCAAAGAAACTTAAATAAACAAAAACTGATACCCACTGTACAACAGGTATGTGGTTCTCATTGTCCAGTCCCCTAGGGGATAGCACTTTGACCTTTGAGACGATGAATAATGGTTTCCAATTCCACCTGCAACATCAGCACTCACTGAGAAAGGAAGTACATCTAAGTGACGAGTCACAGGTTGGGACCAATGAGTATCCTAGATTCCACTGCCAGCCACCATCAACCAAGTAATGTGATGTTAATCTCAAGGCATCGTTGAAACGTCCCTACTATCAGCCGACAAGTGAACAGAGACCGAGCATTTTGGCCCGATAAAATCAATCAAAGGGAAGATTCAAAGTAAGTTAAACAAACAAATTTTTTTGATATTCAAACAAAATTTATTTAATAACTTGAAGGTTTATGCATTAGATGACGATAAATAATCTTATTCTATTATTTTTATTAATTGAGAAATACAAACTTCGAAAATTAATGAATCATACTTTCCAAAACTCTAGTTAATCATAATGAATTCTGCACTAAATTGAAGATAGCTGAATCATATACCAAAACTGGTCAATTGTTATGCGTCGCATTAATACACACTTGGTGAAAACAACCTTATTTCTATCGTTTCTATGTTCCACATAACTAACACACTAATCAGAAGGTCTTCCTGCTCTCTGAATTCTACTGGTTTTTCACTTTAGTCTGGGCATCTTATTCATCATTCTTCTTAAGAAACTGAGTATCAAACTTTTTTAAATGCTTAATTATAGTGCACCGAACAGCATGATAATGTTTAATCAGGTTTGCTTTATTCTGATTGGTCTATTATTTTATACTACGCTTACGCGATTTTGTATGTCTTTGCATCTTCTGCATCCCTGAGTTGATTTATTGGAGTGATCTTTGAACTGATTCACTTTTGACCTTTGTCTTTAAAAATATCGATTTTTCTCTCTGCTTTTTATGATGTCTTTCTGCATGTTTGGTTTTTTTTTACTTGAAGGAATAGCATGACACTTATTAAATATAGCCTCGCTTCATTAATGATCCCTTATTTAATAGGGGAATCAGTAAGACCATTGCAATGAATGGAATTTCCACTATAAATTTTGTGTAACTCTTCTTATCTGGTTACTGAATAAGTTCCAGATTCGATCACGAGCTGATATCAGTTAGAGAACCACTGGAAAACCAGGGAGTACAGCTCGTGATCAAGCCTGTAACCAATCACATCTTTGCAAACTACTACTTGAAAATTAATCTGATGCTCACGGGTGACTGGCTCTATACAGGGAGTTACCTGGAGTTCTAGTAAGAAACCATAAACAGCGGCAACCACCGAGTCGGGTGCGAGAACAGTTACCCGACGATGATAATGGTTGGTGGTTGCGCTATACATCATGACTTCGCGGAACCTAAGATTTGTGGGCGTCCCAGTGGCTGAACAGTATGCAAGTTCGCCTTGTAATCGGAAGGTCCTGGGTTCGAATCCCGGGGGGTGAGTACTATTGAAGAGCTCTAAACCAGGTAGAAACAACCGTCTAGTAGTCCCTGGTTTTCCAGTAGCTCCCTAACTGATGTCAGCTCGTAATCAAACCAGTAATCAGTCAAATCTCTGCAAACCATTTCTACAAGTCTCGTTTGGAATTTTTCCGTTAATTTTTATTTTAGAATGTGAACTCGGTTTGACTACCCTTCCATTACAGAACATAGACAACGACAGCTCGCATAGTAAACCAACACTCTGAAAAGGAATACAACACTGTCGTACCCTAGTTTACTAGCTTCCAGCAATGCACGCATCATTTAACATTTTGCTGATCACTCACTACTAAATTACCCTTGAAAATCATGCACTATAATTCGAATTTTGAAAATATGGGAAAAGAGATGAATGAAAGACAAAAAAGGAATGAGGTGTATTCTTCAAATAAACAAAATCCCACTACACCTAACAAATACTAGAATTAAAAAAAAGAATGTTTAAAAGCAAAGTTTTCTGAGTACAAAAACAACTTCTCAAATAATTATTACTAAAATAGAATGATAAATAAATAAATCCTGAGTTGAAAATTAAATAAACATAAATAAGCATAAGATCAAGAGATCTTTTTTTTGATTTAAAAACGTATACCGGCAGTAAATTCATCAAATTTTACATAAGAATCTGGTGGTAATGGAATTTTTAGTTTATGATCAAAATAAACTGAAAGACGAGCTGCACCATAAGCTGCACTAGTTTTCAGTTGAACTAAAGTTAAAGTGCCAGACCATTTATCCTTTCCAGTAGGCTTTAGAAAATCACAGAAACCTAGGAAAAATAAAAACAATAAAATTATTATAGTAGACTAATTAATGCGACACATAGTGGTAAAACTGATAGATGAACGGATATAGACGATCATTATAATGGTGTTTTGTCATGATTGCACTCATATAAGATCATGTATTCCTATGCAATAACAAAATGGACAATACTCTAAGAGATAATGTCAGTCAACTGTTGACCCAAGGTGACTCAACGATTCGCTAAGTAACTAACGGAGATTGACGTTAACTATACTGAAGATCAGATGGCCGGAAAGAATCACCAACAAGAAACTATGGGAACAAACAAAACAAGAACCAATCGCCCAACAAATATGGAGGAAAAAGTGAAGATGGATTGGACACTCACTGAGGAGGCCGCTAGGTGACATCGCGCGTCAGGCCAGTGCTCGAGTGGAACCCGAAAGGGAAGTGGCGAGTGGGACGTCCAAGGGTGACATGGAGGAGATCGTGCGAAGAGGAATTGAAACTGTATGGATTAACATGGATGCAGGTGAAAAGTACAGCACAAGACAGAAGCAAGTGGGGACGTGTAGTTGAAGCCCTATGTTTCACTAGGAACCCAAGGGAACAATAATAATAATAATGTTAAATTCATTGAAATATTACGGTTTAGAGGTAATCGCCTTAGGAATGTTTATGAACGACAATGATATGACAGTATAATATCACTATTTTGACAATATATTAATGGCTTTTCAACACATAAATAATCATAATGTAACTTTTCGAATCATTAATAGGACAATAACATTTGATATGATCAACGTATGAACTTAAGATGTAGCGATTTAGCTATCAGCATTCACTAATCTGTAGAACAAAAGGTTCCAATCTCCTCTGCGTACACGAATCTATTTATTTACTCATGTTACCTTAGGATTAAACATACTGGTAAAGTAGATCGAATAACTTCAAACTTTGATTACTTGGAAATTTCTACATATTGTAGTTGATACCCAACCACATTTAACCCAATAAACCACTGATTTGATGACTGATAGAATTCAGCCTACGCTAAAGAAAGGACTAGACACATCACACTAATTATCATCATTATTGTTCCCTTGGGTTCCTAGTGGAACATAGGGCTTCAACTACACGTCCCCACTTGCTTCTGTCTTGTGCTGTACTTTTCACCTGCATCCATGTTAGTCCATGCTGTTTCAACTCTTCTTCACACGATCTCCTCCATGTCACCCTTGCACCGACGAACCACTCGCCGCTTCCCTTTCGGGTTCCACTCGAGCTATGGCCTGACGCGCAATGTCACCAAGTGGCCTCCTCAGCGAGTGTCCAATCCATCTCCACTTTCTCCTGCATATTTGTTGAGCGATTGGTTCTTGTTTCGTTTGTCCCCATAGTTTCTTGTTGGCGATTCTTTCCAGGCATCTGATTTTGAGTAAAGAACGAAGAAAGCTGCTGATAAAGGTCTGCAACCTGTTGAAAATATTCTTTGTGATCCGCCAAGTTTCTGGTCCGTACAACAAAACTGACTTAACGTTTGTATTGAAAATCCGAATTTTGTTGTTGATGCAGGCTGAGTGACGAAGATTTCCAGATTGGTTTCAGGTTGATGAATGTGTTTCTCGCCTTCGCGATTCTCGATTTGACATCCTCGTCTGTTCCTCCTGTGGTTGAGACAATGCTCCCTAGATAAGTGAATGAAGTAACCTCTTTCAAATCCCTCCCGTTGATGGTGATTGGCGCTGGATGTTGCTGCTGTTGTTGTTGTTGGTTGGTTATTTTCATAACCTCCGTCTTGCCTATGTTCACCTGCAGTCCTATCTTTGCTGCTTCTTCGACCAGTTTGTCGGTTTTCGCTTGTAAGTCTTCGATTTTGTGTGACATCAAACATAAATCATCCACGAAATCCAGGACACTAGTTACTAGTGTCCAATTAAACTATCTAATACAGTCAGTCCTACAGGAGGTCAATCGCGAGCCCAAATAGCTCAGTGGTAACGTCTCTAACTGCAGCACTGAGTGACGCGGGTTCGAATCTCAGAAGAGACATGAATCCCTTTAAGGTTCCAGATGCGCCCTGCTGACGAGTGCCAACTAGCACGAAACCTAGGTCCAGGGTTTCTTACCGATTGCCTCCAACCATCTAATACAATAAACTATGTTTATCGCTTGTTAATTTATAACAGAGATGAATTCTCTGGGAAATATTTCATCCACATTAAGCAAATGATGATTAGAGACAGATCATTAATTTAACATGAATGTAAGCTGCTTTAAAGCTTAACCATGAGGATATTTATGAATTTAGTAAAGATTTTCAAAAAAAAGTCAATCTGCAGGATCACCAGTCGTAGCTATAAGCCATAAAAAGGGAATTTTAGACTATCTGGTTAGAATCTAGATGATAAGAATCAATAATTGGTGATTCGAGAATTTTTCCACAATAATGTATTAACAGTATTCATTTCTGGTCGCCATCCAGATTCTAAAAAAGCTTCAATAGGATTTATATTTAATTATCTTCTGTCTGATACATCCTCGTCCATCGTGATTTGCTTACATTTCTTGTTTATTTGGTTTAGAAATGTGTCAAACTGAACTAATTTACTTTTGCGTAAAATTTTGTGTTATATCATCACGTAGTCAGTACCATTAATACAAAGAATTTTAAATCACGATGACGACGGTTTTTATTGAGTGTTTTCCAAAATCAAGCTTTGATATATAATCGTGAGCGTTTAGTTATCGAAATAAATGACTTCGTCAGCACTAAACTAATGAAGAATCTAGGTGTTTTCAAGCTACATGGGACCTTATCTAGAGTATTTACTGCTCTAAGACTCACTACAACATTATAAAAGCTATAAAAGGCATGAGAAAATCACTTTTACAGAATCCTTCGAATTAATGATTTTTCGATAAACTTTATTGAAAACAGCCTATCCATGGAACATAAATCTAAATAATCACTCTAACTAACAACGAATTGAACTGTCTTCCTGACTTTCTGAAAAGTTCTAACAATCTTTTGTTTACATACACATTCATACACTGCAGTATGATTATGTTACTCTTCCCTATTTTGTATGCATCTACGAAGTGTAAGAACCTTAACTGATGCAGTTCCTTGAGAAGTACAGAGTTTATTCTCCAGTAACCTAGTTACTGTGCACCTTCCCTTTAATTGGTTTTGTAACTGATATCGCGTTTTGATTAAATTTTCCCCAAAAAGGTAAGTAATTTCAACCATCTTGAAAGGTGTCTTCAAACCAGTGAGGCGTAAACTGCTTATTCCACGAATGCATTATTCACAATTGGACAAAAACAAAACCATGCAACTTTAACAATGAAAATATTAACTTGAGAGTAATACAGAATCAAGGATTAAAAATGGAGATTACCATCTCTGAATAGATCCCAACTCTTGAATGCTGAACCACAACAGATAACTGTCATATTTGCATTTTGTGGTGTTGAATCCTTAAGAGAAAAAAAAATAAAAGCATTTAGATGATTAAAGTTGAAAATATAAATAGGACGGTTAGTAAGGCGAGTGAAATCAAGGAGATCACAACAAAATTATTCACGAAAAAGTTATTTGTATTCAGTGTTAATGCCTTTAAAGTGAATTTAATCTTCGAGGAACCTCAGTATTTTATTTACTACTTTACTAGTCCAGGAGAAAGGTAAGAATAACAGTTATATGTGATTTAATTTGGTAGTTGTGAAAAGACAAAAACAGAGTGATAGCGGTTTATGCTATCACTACCTCCTTATCTATGCAATGCAACTTCGAAGACAGCAGGAAAATGGGCACTTAAAATCTGCAACAAAGTGCACCTGTTGACCTAAATCAAAGATGAAAGTGATATTGCTAAAACAAGTATGAAGCTTTTACAGTCTACCAGTGTGGTTAAATAAAGGTGTAGTGAGAAGCATCAATAGCACAATATTGAAACATCTGGTCCAAACCTGCCACAAAGCTAATATTGAAGAGTCCTTCTCCATCATCCATTGGGTACCAAACAAATTGCCAAAACATCCAGGTACCGCATACTCCAAACAGCAGAGGCTATTGCAATTCGCCTTTAACAACCGGTGCTCTGTTTGCAGGAGAGCCAAGTACAGCCACTACTAATGCCCTGACCTTCAGTAGTGACTATAAATTCATGAATTTGTATTATTATTTTTCTTAATTTTTCTGATATTCAGTATATTGTTATGTTGATGCTATCGAACTGTAATCCATTGATATTATTGTTGATTCAATGTTATTTAAACATTAATGTTGTCAATAACATTAAGTCATTCACTATTATGTATATATAACTGTAGAACCTGATGATGAAGTTATCGAAAAGAACATTCTTTGTTCAGTAACCATTCTTCTAATTCCTTTCAAAGAAGTTCTCCGTTAACAGAGTTACAAGTTGAAATTCTGTTGTTACATCTAACCCACCTAGATATTTCTTATCTGATTATATTACCAAGTACTGTGTCATCTTTTTTCATTGATTCTCATAATGAGCAGAACGCAGGGCTTCATGCTTGAGCTTTGAATTTTCATTAGCGGTATGAGGTGGCTAGCCTCACGCACAACATTCCTTGTTTTCCAGGCTTACTACTGGCTAAGCGAGGTTTAGGAGTATGTCAGCCGAACCTAGTGCATGGTTGACGAGCATTCTACCGCTGAGCTACCAACTCACGAACTAAAATGACTTCATGACCTCCATTATTACCTTTCTTACTTGTAAATATTCTATTATTTTATTCGTTTTTAACTCACCCTCCATTTTCTTCTATCATACAAATTAAATTGTTTTAATGGAGCAGTTTCAAACTAGCCATGAAATAAATCTGCCAAGACTGGGACTAGTGGAGAACCCATAGCAATAACATCGATCTGTCTGTAATAAACGTTGTCGATTGTGAAGTGTATATCCATAGTGCATCTTAGAAGCAGCTCTTTAGCCAACTGGACTCTTAAACAAATCTATTGAATTCCTTAAATAAACTACTATATTAGTACTACTTGCAAAAGTTTTCTGGTTAGAAAAAGAATAATGTTTTAGCATTGTAACAGCAGAAATACTTAAACCAATTGACTTTGATTAAAACATTTTCGAAATTACTGCTGGAATATTAAAAATCCTTGGTCTAGTTACCACTCATAAACTAACATAGTATCTTTACTCTAAAATATGCAAACCATAAGAGTCGAGATACACTCATTCATATCAATTCACGTGGACAACTGCGAATATCAGTTTAACTGTAACAGCGTAAAAGTTTTAGACAGAGGCTGTGGCTTACACAGAGAAACTTTCATAAAAATTTCATTTTTTTAAACACGCTGGGATTATTTAATTTAATTTATAATGTTCAAGTGTTGGTTTGTAGGGATTTGATTGATTTGTTACAGGATTTCATCATGAGCTGACATCGGTTAGAGAACCATTGGAAAACCTGGGAGTACTGGACAGCTGTTTCGTCCTAGTTTGGGACTCTTCGGCAGTACGTACTCACCGGGGTTCGAACCCAGGACCTTCTGGTTACAATGATTGAATCTGACTCGGCGCTCAAAATATCCCAGGAAATCTGTAGTATTTACCATCTGGATACTTAGAATTCCTATACGCCTAGTACTCGAATCATTTTATAATTAATGGATACGTGCATACAGATCAAATTTATCGATCAGTAGAAAATAGGTCATACGAGCAAAAGGTCAAAGAGAGGATGGAGATCAATAAAAGTGGACACAATCACACAGGAATCTACACGAACAACCAATCACAGCGAAGCTATTTCTAGGAAAGACAAATATTTCATTCATATAGAGAAAACACGACAGCACTACTCACAACTATGATGATATAAAAACTAAGAGATAATTTACCAAATGGATTGACAAAGTCTGCTACTAAAATGAAGTTTAGACTGCTAAACGACAACTAAATCACTTTATTTACGACTAATACAAGAGGAGCTGATCAGTTAATTTTATATAATCACATGAGCATTTCATTTCTACAATCAACTGACGTCAAAATAACACTCAACTACCAGTTGATTGAGTAGCACAGTTTAAGAAATGCACAAGTCATCTCTATAAATGGATCCACAGCATAAGCATCTTTTTTCTACAGTGTAATTCATGTAGAAATATCTGAAAGTACTCAAATGAAAATCGAATTCCAAATGAAAATTCACTTAAGAAAAGTGATCAAATATATAATTTTTTTTATTCCTTTACATTCCCAGTGGAACACAGGGCTTCAAGCTAGAGGCTTGAAGTTTCGGTAGCAGTGGTGTTTACTTTTACGGAATGGGGTTGCTAGCCTCATGCCCAACCTTCCTTCTTTACCAGTCTTATTACTGGCTTAGCGATGTGAAGGAGTGCGTCGACCTGGGACCGACCCCCGAACCACATGCATGGTCGGCGAGCATCCTACTGCTGTGCTACGGACGCATGACACGGTATGATAAGAAAACATAAAAACAAAGAATTCAGCGGGGAAAATTCTCTTTTCGATGATTTCATTTTCATAGCTGCAGAATCATACATATAAATATGAATTACAATGGACAATAACCATCAGTTTTTTGTGTGTATGCTAGAGTTTGACAGTGAGCGGAAATATAATATGGTTTATGTCATTAAAACGTTTGAGCATTGTGGAATAGATCAAATAAATTATAATTATATCTCAATAGTTTACACACAATGATAAGTTTTTGCTTTTGGTAATATTTCGAGCAACATTACTGCCCGTGATAACACCGACTGTTGGGATTGCTTTGTTTTTAATTCACACTTTTATAATTTCTACTCACATATATGGATCATTTGTTTTTGTTCATTAATTTTTGTGTATCCAGGTTGTTGACAGTTGTGCTGAGTCACCTTTGTTACATGTATCCGGCGTGACCTTAATTAATATTAGATTCTGTTATTAGTCTCTCTTTTCACTTGTTCATATTAGGTTTCAGAAAACAAACATTGTTCCAATCAATATTGTGGCGTTTGTCCCATTGTTGTGCAGCTATAGTGGGATTGTTTTCTAAATTGTCTGTCATAAGCTTATGTTCCTGTGGGATAACCTTTAGTTAGGCGTTCATTCTTATTTTGAATGATCTGGACGTTTCAATTCATGTATAATCCCCATCCAGGCATTAATCAAAACCAAAACTCGTAGATCTGGACGTTTGACCCATATTTTTAGTCGGACACTCGGTACAAGATATTTTGTAAACTGAATTATTTTTATCCATCATTTTTATTTATTTTATTTTTAATTAGATTCGTTGGTTTAAACATGGTGTGAATCCCAATATTTTCGAGTTTTTTTTCGAATTGTCTTTGATGTATCATTTTTGTATGGTATTGTGACCATTTTTTGCTATCCTCCTTCTTTTCATTCTTTGGTTTCACCCTCTCTTTTTTCTTCTTTATATTATTCCATTATGGATAAAGTTTTATTTTGATAAGTCACACAGTGTTACACAATAATATAAACTGAGTAACTTGATATGATTATGAGCAATAATTTGTACTCGAAACGTCATCAGTTAATATTAATTACTGTACAACACTGTGTGACTTATCAAAATAAAATCTTATCCATAATGGTGTTATACTCTACCACAGTGCCCAAGTTTTATTCTTTCTATTATCACTGACAAATTATTTTGGGTAATTGTTGTCGAATAACATTTTGAATAAGATGTTTATTTCTTTTCGTTGGTCATTTGTTGTTGTTGTAAGTCTAGGTATTCTGTCTGCAAGATCTTGTACTAACCCTCGTTTTACCGTGAGTGGATGAGCTGAGTGATAATTAATCAAGGAATCTCCCGGAATGTGTAGGTTTTCAAGAAACCGTCGTTTTTATGCTACCATCCGTTACTCTCTGTACTTTGCAGTCTAACATAGGCAGTTCTCCAATTTCATTCTGTATTTCCATAGTGAATTTTATTGAGTCCACATGCCTGTTTATGTGTGAGAAGAATTTTCAACATTCTTTTTCATTATTACTAACGTCATCTAAATATCTCCACCAACACTTGATTGATGACCTAAATGGTTTAAGCGTATTCTCTTCTCAAAAATCTATATGTCAGATATTATTGGTGAGATGGGTGATCCCATGGCTACTCCTTCATTTTGCTGGTATATTTTTCCTTTGAATGTAAAATATGTTGTTGTTGTTAGACAGAATTCAACCCTTTTTATTATCTCTTCTACGGATAATTGTGCCACATCTTTTAGGCCATCAACTTTTAGTTTCATTTTCAGTGCATCCATGGCCATTTGAATGGGTATTTCAGTATAGAAACTGTTTACATCAAAGCTGACTAGTATTTCCTCTTCGTCTATTTTAGTGGCTCTTAGTCGCCTCAATAATTCATATAAATCAACTATTCTAGTTTTTGAATTGTCTATTGTTGGTCTTAGTATTGTTGAGAGAATTCTTGACAGCATATAAGTTGGTGTGTTTCTGAAATCTACAATAGGTCTTATCCGATATCTTCCTCTATGGAACGGTGTTTGTTTTCTGAAACCTAATATGAACAAGTGAAAAGAGAGACTAATAACAGAATCTAATATTAATTAAGGTCACGCCGGATACATGTAACAAAGGTGACTCAGCACAACTGTCAACAACCTGGATACACAAAAACTAATGGACAAAAACAAATGATCCATATATGTGAGTAGAAATTATAAAAGTGTGAATTAAAAAACAAAAACAATCCTAACAGTTGGTGTTATCACGGGCAGTAATGTTGCTCGAAATATTACCAAAAGCAAAAACTTATCATTGTGTGTAAACTATTGAGATATAATTATAATTTATTTAATAATATTGGTGTACAGGATGGAGTCAAAATTGATTAGACATATGAAGGAATAACTGACTAAATAAATAGAGATCAAACTGAAGTTCAATAGACATGTGTGAAATGGATGGTGGGAAAATAAAGTACATTCGAGAATGTGAATATGTGAATGATGGAGATATAGAATAAAATGTTAGAATATGATAACATAAAGTAAAATAAAACAAAAACGGAACATGGAGTAAAGAAGGATAACGAAGTTTTCATGTGAATTATGTAGTAAAATCAAGACCATAGTAACGAAAGAGATCGTACAAATTGTTTTTGTACACAAAGTTCTGGTTTTATGTTATGTAATGCCAAAGCCTGTGATATACAAAGTAAATGCACTCGTGTCCCTGTCAGAAAACCTTGTAGGCTATATTAAACGATGTGTCAGATGCTGCGTCATGGTCAGTGTCTACAATATGTTGCAATATCGATAAATTAATACCTCTACGCTCTCTTTTGCTTAGCCAAGCTGGGAGGTGTTGTGGAACGCGGTGGGATATATTTCTCAACGAAATTCCTATATACCTAATTCTGCAAGAGCAGGTGAACATATAAAATACACATGGAATTAGACAATCGAGGCAACATTTCCTTGACATTAAGGTGCACCAATGGACGGCTAGAGTAGGTTATTCTAAAAGTGGCAGCAACGAACGTTTTTCTCAATGATCTCGTCGGATGATTTTTAAGTACCCCACTCGCAGTGTCACCCCTAAATTCTAAGTTTAGATGCAATATGTTTTTAGTTACCTTGTCAGTCTATATATTTCTTCCACTTAATTTGGTATTGGCCTCAAAGAAGCGTAGTGGATACCCGTTCTCTATGAAGGTTTCTTCCAATTGTTTGAGTTCATCATCAACACTGTCTTCACTACAAGTTCTCCCAACCCGTGTCGAGAGAGAACGAATCAGATTTCTTTTTCTGTCTATAGGGACAAAACTGTGAAAATTGGTCAGTTGTCCTGTCCACATCGATTGTCTGTAAACAGACCTTCTCTAAGACCCATCAGCTCTCCTTATGAGTAGCTCATTAAGGAAAGATATTTTCCCCTCAGTTTCTTTTTCCAAGGTGAACCGGATATCAGGATGACTATCATTGAATAGTTTCAGGATGTCATGCAACTCGCAGTTTAATTAGATAAGAAAACAACAAAATCAATTACCTGAACGGCATAATATAAAGCGCCTCTAACATGACGGGCTAACTGTATACCTGCCTCACGAAAAACAGATTTAGAAAACTCATCACCATCCCGAGCAACTGAAAGAAAAAAAAAGTCGTATGGTCACAAGAGATTACTAAGTAAGGAAAACTTATCATCATGAAACAAAATTAAAAAAAGCTTCGTCATAAGATAAATATAGTACACAATAACGATACACGCATAAGTAGTAGAATGGCAAGAAAATCTACTCAGTATGCCTTATTGACAGGTTTTGCATATTTCTTGAATTTTTTGACAGAGAATTCACAGAGTGACTTAAATCATGAGATAAACTATAATATGAAATGTGTTATTGTCTTATCGATACAAAGTTGCAAACACGCAAATACAGTATTGAATTACGAGTGTGCCTAACATGCTGCAACAGTCGTTTGAATACAGTTAGTGAAAAATCCCTATCGACCAAAGGGCGTGTGTACTGCTCATCAGTCCGCTCCATCCTCCTATATGGCTGTGAGACCTGGCCATTGAGAGTAGAGGATATGAAAAGGCTAGCTAGCTTTCTTTGATCATAGATGCCTGCGTCCTATCTCCCATATGAAGTGGTATAATAGGGTCAGCAATATTTAGGTTAGGCGTCGAGTGCTAGGTAAGGAGGGGAAATCAATAGACGAGGTTGTGAAGCAGTTACATCGACTAAGATGGTTAGGACATGTGTTACGCATACATGCCTACCCATCACCTTCCTCGACGGGCAATGTAAGCTGACATAGGATCAGGCTGGAAAAGAGCCAGTGGTAGTTAAAACAAAATATGGCATCGATCAATGAAATCCACGTAGGCCACGTAGGAAGGTGTAGACTTCCTGGTTAGGGTCCTTGGGTTAGAAAAAAACCAATGACTGGAGACAACTGGTGATGTGACTGGAAATCATCCTCAATGGCGCAGCTGCATCCACTACTTGAGACTTATAATATTCAATAAAACTACATTGTTCTTTGGTATTACCATCCTTTTTGCCTCATTTTTCTGTTTACTGTCTCTATTTTTCATTTCTTTTTACTATCTTCTCTTGCTTTGTGTGCTACATGGAGTGTGGTGACTCGAACTGCTGCACATCAGTGCAAAGTTCAGTGTTGAAACCGGTCAGTCAGAAAAATCCCTACTTGTCAATAAACCCAATTTGAAGGCGCAGTTAACCACCTATGATAGATCAAACAAAAACACACTCGTGTAGATTCCTTGAAGATAAACAATCTCAGTTCATTTTGCACTCAGTTAACCAGAACAAATTTCCCAAGTACCAGGCTATGAGCAACACTTATTATGTAAGGGCTGATGCAACTGCCAGGCTGCTCAGTCTGAAAGAGGTAAAGTAGGATTCGAACCCCTGGGTCATTGACTGAAAGCTGAGACCTTATACGAATCAGCCACACACACACATAGTCTAATACAAATCAAAGCGTAAAATGACTTGAAAAAACAAGCGACAAGGTACCCTGAACTATAGAGCTAAGTGAAGTAAATTCGAGTTCAGAACAGGAATAAGGGCCTTACTGAAAATGTAGATATGATTAACTAATAAGTGCAATAACGCTTTCTGTCGATCAATATGTAATATCCCTTACAGTAAGAAAGAGATCAATTTCTTTGTTACTTAAAGCGTTATATAGATACGTAAATTCATCAAATACTGGCGCGTCGGTTTAACTTTCTATATACAGAGTTTACCTGATAAGAATTATTTAATAATCATCTGTAAAAAATAAAAATAAATGACTAAGTAGAAGTCATGTGTTATACACAAAACAAATATTAAGTTACTCACTTATAGAAAGATGTTCACACAATCCAGCTATTTTATTTTTACTGAAGTTTGTATAAAAATGTTGAAGTAAGTCTAGATTATTTTCTATGCTGAAATATGAATAGACCACTTTTCGTACATTTTCCATGTTATACTCAGTATCAATAATTTTGTCATCTGATTCAATAAGTGCTTTTACTGCATAATGTGCAATCCAGTAGGCTAAAATGGGAGAAAAAAAGTAATAATAATATTGAGAAAATGGAGCATTTGCTTTATTTGCACTCTGTGTATAATAACACACTAGATACGAAAAGCAAAATGTTTCCAAAGGCTTACAAAGCCATTAAAGAGGAGTCATATGGACGAAAGGTCAAATATCAGGTCAATCGATGAAAGTGAATATGAGAGTGAAAATCAATTTCGTTGAAGGTCATTGGCAAGGGCAGTCACTACGCTCACAGACAAATCTAAAAACTCATTTCTGATTGAAGTTAGTGCCAAATATTTAGTTTGGAAGGACGATGAAAGTTTGACAATTAAACAATCTAGCTCATTCACGTGAGCTAAAAATCACCATCATGTCTAAACTATTTCAAAGACCAGTATTATAATGATAATAAACACTGTCTTTAATGTGAATAATTCGTCTGTAAACTACAATCAACTGCTTTAAATGAGTGCAGTGAATACTTACATAAAATTTGGGTGCGTGAAAATCCCCTGACTTTCGAATAAGACAACAGTAAAGCTGTGGTTCACTGGTCTAAGCGCTTGACTTCCATATTTAATAAAGAAGCATAGTTGTCATAGTAACCGATTGTGATAACTGATGCCACTAATTATTTATTCCCAAATCTAGAGGTAAATTCACTAATTCTGCAATACACGACAATGTTTACACATTTGAGAGGGTGGACAATATTCAAGAATATAGGGTAGAACTAAAAAAAACTTAGCGTTTAGATTCTCAATACACAATTGTTTTACTAGACTATTCTTTGCACAGGCGCCTAATACATATACTGCACACTACTGATCACCTAGACATCAAAGTGGACTACACATTCTTCCGGATGCTTTAACATCGCAATTTATATTCACTAATATGTTAGATACGTCAATTTAGTTGACAATCAATAAGACAAAACGGTACTGAGAAATATCTCCATTAGCAGCACACTGTGTAAAATACAATTCTGGAACAACGGGATTCGAATCTTGACGTGACTTGAGTTACCATCTTACTTTTGATCCCCAGCATCCATTACGTTAGTAGAAATCTGTCAAACTACGACAATCTAAGATAGTCTTGACGAAAACAGCAATAATGCAAAATACTACGGCAATGCTATGAATTCTGTTTACGACTCTAGATGGCAATTTATAACAAGAGAAAACAACTTTTTGGTTGATGACTAATCAGCCTAAACAATCGATATGTAAGGTAATTTAAAATTAGTAGCTAACTAAACAAAAACTATGATGTGAGAAGAGAGAGAAAAAAGAAGTTTGTTTTTATAGCAGACTATCAATTCCATAAATATAAACAGTTTAAATGTGTACATATATGAAAGAACAGTATGATCACACGTAACTACCTTTCGGTCAAATTAATACAAGGCATGAAGGAATAGAAAACCAATTAAAATTAGTAAAGTAATATAATAATTAGGAATTTCCAAGGTAAGTGGTTAAATGTAAGCACGAATCATTGCTTTATATACAAAGGGAGCTTATATCTGCGAATTTCTCCCCCAAGATAATAATAATAATAGTAACAATAACACTAATAAAATATTTGAATGACGATGAAATTTACCAGAACCATTGTCCCCAAGTATATGTCCATATCCTCCAACCCGTTGAAAAGTTAAATCCGATCTTATGTAATTACATATTGAACCAGTTCCGCACACTAATACAATAGCAGCTAGAAAAGTAACAAATTTAAAATTATACTATTTTTTTTGTTTCTTTTTAGCCAAAGGGATGTCAACTAATACAAGAAATGGGAGCAAAGGTATATCGAAGTGTCAAATAATTCCCCTCTGTAAAAGTCAGATAATTATTGCAAAGACACCACTTTTGCTCTCCATAAATTAATTTCCGTTATAGCATTTTCTAAAGTTTCTGTGAAGGTTTATCAATATGCAAAAATGTTTTTGTTTGAAATCAGGACTTGGAACAGGTCTTTCATATCCCAATCTATCAGTTACATTTATTTCATGGGGGCTAATGATAATTTTGCAGTTATAGAAAAGAAAAGGCGTTCAGCAAAGAGTTACTCTTTTCGGCGATATCATTCTCAAGCTGTACAAACCGCAAATTTATAGTAATTTTTCTTGCCAACAAAAGGAATATTTCCAAAGATGCAATTGTTGATTTTTGACAACAAATTACGTAATTTAGAAGGCGTTAATCGGTTAGAAACTAAAATAAAGTTACAAAAGTAGGTTGGGTGACGTAATCTAATTGTTAGGGTTCAATGAAAAATGAATGAGAGTCAAGTTAATAATCTGAGTAGAATTCACTTGAAAATGGATGAGAGTTAAGTTGATAAGCTGAGTAGAATTCACTTAAAAATAAACGAAAATGGAGTTAGCAACAGTCGTCATGAGGGTAGAGATTTAATAGAGGGTGGGGGTAGAAAATAATGCAATTAAGAAACAGACAAACAAAGAAGAAAGAGGTAAGACAAAATTACGTATTTGGTGTTGAGATAGATCAGGACCATTGTAGATTTAGTGACTGAACAAACTTCTTTTGTATGGTTTCAGCGATTCGAAGGTTTCAGGATCGATGAATGATTCAGTCTTTAGTTTTCGATCCTGAAACCTTCGAATCGCTGAAACCATCGGGCTCAAATATACCCCGGCTATATGGACTACCAAAAGTGCACAAGAAAGACGTACCTCTCCGACCCATTCTCGATATGACTAATTCACCTTATCACAGTACCGCACAATGGCTAGTAGACATACTAGAACCAGTCAGAAAGCAAATCTCCCGCCACTCACTTCGAGACTCCTTCGATTTCGTCGATTCCATTGAAAACGTCAGCGTTTCCAATCAAATCATGTTCTCACTAGATGTAGTATCACTGTTTACAAACGTCCCACTAACCGAAACAATATGCTTTATATGTGAATATATTGATTCAAAGGAGATGAACATTGGTATACCCACGGACTATTTGAAGGAACTCCTATTAAGATGTACTCTAAACGTCCAATTCACTTTCAATAATGAAATATATAGACAAAAAGATGGTATAGCTATGGGCTCACCACTCGGCCCGCTGCTTGCAGATATTTTCATGTCAAAACTAGAAAATACACACCTAAAGAAGACAATAGATAACTTCGGGTTCTACAAGAGATACGTGGACGATACTTTTATTATCGCCAATAATGAAGAAAATTTGGAGAACATATTGGACTTCTTCAACAGTTGCCATCCAGCAATCCAGTTCACACTAGAGAAGGAGTCCAACGCAACAATATCTTTTCTGGACGTGCAACTAGCAAGACGTGAACAAGATGGGACACTCAAAAGATCCATTCACAGAAAACCGACATGGAATGGACAACTCATCAGCTTTTACAGTTGGGTGCCTCTATATACAAAACGAAATCTAATCCGCTCACTGACTCACAGAATCCACAACATTTGCAGTCCGGAAACCATAGAAGAGGAGCTGAAGACCCTGAAAAGAATCCTCCTTGAAAACGGTTACCCGGAACGTTTCATCACAAAAGCCATGAAGCCCAAAACACAAAAGCCGTCCATGCTTACTGCTCCCAAGAAACTTCTCTATTTGAATCTACAATTCAACGGAGATTCTTCAGCAGAAATACTGAGAAACCGCCTGTGCCGCTCACTGAAGAAAACCTTCTTCGCAGCTGAACTCAGACTAACTTTCTCTACGAAACCAATGATTCGCACGAACGTGAAGGACAAGCTTCCACTGGGGGCCTCATCAATGTGCATCTACCAATTCACCTGCTCATGTGGAGCTAGGTATATCGGCCGTACCCAGCGTTTGCTATCCAAACGAATCAGCGAACACTTACCTTCATGGTTTTATAAAGGAGAAAGAAGATCCCCCCGCCACAGCTCTATCCTAGAACACTTGATCGAATCCGGACACCAAGCAAACCCACAAAACAACTTCTCAGTTATCTACACAATACGTGGGAATCTTGCCAAAAGAGTACGAATTAAACTTCTTCAAACTGCAGAAGCAATGGCAATTCACATATTGAATCCTGAACTCTGCATACAAAAGAAGTTTGTTCAGTCACTAAATCTACAATGGTCCTGATCTATCTCAACACCAAATACGTAATTTTGTCTTACCTCTTTCTTCTTTGTTTGTCTGTTTCTTAATTGCATTATTTTCTACCCCCACCCTCTATTAAATCTCTACCCTCATGACGACTGTTGCTAACTCCATTTTCGTTTATTTTTAAGTGAATTCTACTCAGCTTATCAACTTAACTCTCATCCATTTTCAAGTGAATTCTACTCAGATTATTAACTTGACTCTCATTCATTTTTCATTGAACCCTAGCAATTAGATTACGTCACCCAACCTACTTTTGTAACTTTATTTTAGTTTCTAACCGATTAACGCCTTCTAAATTACGTAATTTGTTGTCAAAAATTAACAATTGCATTACACATCTTTGGAAATATTCCTTTTGTTGCCAAGAAAAATTACTATAAATTTGCGGTTTGTACAGCTTGAGAATGATATCGCCGAAAAGAGTAACTCTTTGCTGAACGCCTTTTCTTTTCTATGACTGAATGGGAATTTTCAAATTTTGCAGTTGCCCAGACTGAAGTAGGCTGAGCGGGATTCGAACCCTGGACCAACTAGCTGGAAGTCAAATGCTTAAGCCAATGAATGAGCAACGTCTTCGCTGATTTCTAACAGTTGTGATAAATTATAATATATTCTTATTTTTTGTAGATGAGGGACGCTAGTTTACAGGTATCATCAATATGATAAATAACCTATACAAGGAGTAAGAATATTTACAATCATCCACTTACACAAGATATATATAAGAAAAGGTAATGTGGTAACACCTATAAGATCACTTTACACAGGCGTAAGCAATGTACACAGTATAATACAAAGCCAGCGCCATTGAAGAAATTTAACCAAAATGCGCGTCATATTTGAGGATTGAGTTACTGGTGATGGGTGTGGTAGATTATTCATAAGGTGATAAAATTGTTTTTTAAAACGTCAGTTAGTTCACCGATATTAACGCTTTTTAGTAATATTAACTGCCAGTGACTCACCACAGCAGTAAGTGTTTTTTTAAAAAAAGCACATAACCCTATTGAATATTGATTGTTGACTTATAAAGAGCTGTTTATATAACCTAGGTTTAGTTTAAAAAAAGAAGCTTTTGTTCACATACTGAAAATCTAAGTGTTTTAAAATATTCAATATTACAGTTCGAAACGAATGAATGTCTGCCTGTTTTCGACATAGAACTTTTCACATATGTGCCGCAGTTCAAGTAGCCACACTCCATGTAGCACACAAACCAAGAGAAGAAAGTAGGAGAAATGCAAAATAGAGACAGTAAACAGAAGTGTGAGACAAAAGGAATAGTAATAACGAAGAACAAAACAGTTTCATTGGAAACCATAAGTCACAAGGAGTGGATGCATCTGCGACAGCCATTGAGAACGATTTCGAGCCATGTCACCGATTGTTTCCAACCATTGGTTTTTACCGTCCCGAGGACCCCAACCAGGAAGTCTACACCTTCCTACGTGGCTGACTTAAACTAACTGTTGTGGATTTCATTGACTGGTGCCATGTTTTCGTTTTACCACCGCTAGCTCTTTTCCAGCCTGACCCTATATCAGTTAACATTGCCCGTCGGGCGAGGAAGGCGATGACTAGGCATACGTAACACATGTCCCAACCATCTCAGTCGATGTAATTTCACAGTCTCGTCGACTGATTACCCCTCCTTACGCAGCACTCGACGCCTAACCTCAGTATTGCCCACCTTATTCTACCACCTCACACGGGATATAGAAAGCAGGCACCTATGATCAAAGACAGCTAATCTTTTCATGTCTTCCACTCTCAATGGCCAGGTCTCACAACCATAAAGGACGATAGAGCGGACTGATGAGCACTACACACGCCCTTTGGTCGATAGTCGGACATCACATCTACGCAGAGACGACGTAAACTGGCATATGCGAAACTAGCCCTCTGTATTCGTGCTGAGATTTCAGAAGAGACCAACTTACTTGGGAAGTACCATCAGCCCCCCCCCCAGAAATGAATATTCAGAATTACTAGTTTTATAGAAATTTACTCTTTATTTGGATGAATGTAGAGCATCTTTATTCTAACTCCTCGGTTGTATTCTCTTATTTCAATTCCCAAATTGCCTTCTCAAAACATACATTTGTGTTGACTAGCATAAAAAAAGACATGAAACTGTAGCTAAAAGTGTTGATATAGTCTAACAAACAGACCGTGGTTTTTTAAAAAAATTATCAAATGGTATGTATTAAGATAGTGATGAACACACTACATGCAACATAAATGATTGTACTGATGCCAAAGTAATGATATAACTCAGTTGGGATATCATCTAACATTTGCAGTTATAATTTAAATCTTTTAAAGATCACTGAACTACATGACTCTTACGTAACTTATGCAAGATTAGGTGCCTGATATGTACAGACTGATAATCATGCATATATTATTGATTGCCCTAAACTAGCTATCATCACGATATGATAACAAATTCATGAAGTCTACTGTTTTATGAGGGAATAACTTTACCAATCATTTTTGAAACACTCTTCCACAAATATCTTTGGCGATTTCATTGTCATTACAGTTTTATTTGTATTTCCTGAAATATTGTGACGAAAACTACTGCCTTATTTTTGCACAGTGTTACGTTGATTTGCCTACCTGTCTATATGATAAGACGCTGCTCGTCTACACTTTGTCGTAAATAAAAAGAAAGCCTTGAATAAGGGTTGTTTTGTCCTCGGATGCAATTAACCGGCTGGCATTAGTATATTTAGGATAACGAATATGCTAACTAGTACGCCATCATCAACTTGATATGATTATGAGCAATAGTTTGTGCTCGAAACGTCATCAGTTAATATTACTGTACAACACTGTATGATTTATCAAAATAAAATCCTATCCATAATGGAGTTATGCTCTACCACAGTGCCCAAGTTTTATACTTATATCAACTTACACAATAATCATTTTTCTAAAGAAATTATTAGCGAATTAATGTTAATATTATTACTAGAAACCAGCTACTGTCATATGTTTCCCAATTTGAGAAAATTGAATTCATGATTTCCATTAAAAACTATTATGTTCACACTGATCAGTCGTCGCTAGTCCTTGATGTTTCTGCTGACTAAAGTTCTGCTAGTCTAGTTTACAGTGTGGTAACTGAGCTAAGTGATTCGGTGTTTCAGAGGTTGGAGACCATCAGCAATAATCGCTGGACCTAGGTATCATGCTTGCTGACAAATGTCAGGAAGGCATATCTGTAACCTTGTGAAAATTGACTTTCCGTGTGACATTTCGTCCTGTTGACTGCCTCCAGCCACCTAAAACTAATTCAGAAGTGCGCTGAAATGGCTTTCTGTCAGAGATTTGTGAACATATTGCAAGCTTGCCTCTTAGAATTCAGTCAAATTCATCACCACCAAGAACTACATATTCTCCAGTCACTTTATCCTTAATAGTCCTGGAGGCAGTCAGTTATAAGGTCTCTGACTGTTAGACTACTTGACGCGGGTTCGAATCCCAGAGAGGACATCAGTCCTTTTAGAGTGGAAGAGACGCCTTGACAACGAGAGCCAACAAACCTATGTACAGGGCTTCCTACTGATTGCCACCAACCATGCAGCATTGTGATGTTCGTTTAGATACATTTAATATTTTCACAACCTTGGATCAACTGCCAGTCGCTTATATTTCGTGAATTCTTCATAAAGTTGATTCATACACAGTCTCCATCAACAGAGTCATTCGTCAGAAATAGTCAGGTGAATTGGGAACAGTATACTGCTATTTTCTCCTCTTCAAGATAGACTAATTTGGAATGCTTCAGAATCGAAACAAAAACACATTAAAGTAGAAAGCGCATAGAGGACACTCAAGTATGAAAAGGGTGTTGCATAGATTTAAAGCTTGTGGCGACAAACAACGTCCCCAGACACCCAGAAATTGAAGTCTACAACATCTGCTGTTTGATTAAACCGTACTTTATGCAAAATTCTCAATCACATTGAAAGTAGTCCTAGAATTCCGAGGCATAAAGTGTATATAAATATTTTAGCTAACACACACATAAATAAACAAACACAAACAATGTCATATATAACACTGAATTAAATTACATCAGAAGTGTCAGCTTTTCGAATATCACGAATTTCCTTTGGAAATAATTACAATATAACAGTCACTTTATATATATATATATATATATATATATATATATATATATATAACTAGGAGTAAATGTATTTTTAGGACAGTGTTTGGGTTAGTTAAATACAGCACATTACATTCCACTGGTTATTGACATTACCGCTGAGTCGATATGTTTTGCATAATATGAAGAAAAACAAAGAATACAGTACAACCTTTATAATCGATTACAGCTAATATGCAAAAAAGAGTGGGAAAAATATGTAACTACTGAACAGTAAACATAATGTAAACAAGAAGCAATAGCTGGTAGTTCTAAAACTGTTCGAAACACAAAGTACCATAAACTATCTACCTAATGGATTCCTATTTTCTAACAAAGTTTTTTTTTATTTAGTATTCAAGTAGTAAATTTGTTTACCTGACAAGCAGTTTTCCCTTATGATATTCACTGCATTCATCTTGCAATACAACAGGCCACTTGGTTATGGCTGTTGAGCGGGAATTCATTTAATATACGATTAAAAATTGCATACACTAAATCTTCCGCAGCACACATGGATATTCATACATACTAACTTTTGGATTGCCTCGAACAGCTCATCGTGAAAAGGGAGTGGGGAAACAGACTCTTACTGCGTATAACCATTATTATTGTCTCCGTTAGTTCCTGGAGGAACTTAGCACCTCAGCTGCATGTCTCCGTTGCGTTCAGTTCCCCACCAACGTTTTCACCTGGCTCCATGTCTGCCCACATGCATAACCATACTCACAGATAATGGTCACGAACTGATTACATCTAATGTGAGCAACCTTGTGTAATTAAACGACAGTGTCCGCATATCTATGGTTGAAGAGTGTTTGTTGCGAGCACCAGGATGCTGGTATAAGTGAAGTGCAGTAATCAGCGTCTATTATTAAACCTAGTTTCTGCCCACTCAGACGTCGGTTTTATCAAGCATAGATAAATTTCTGTACCACCTCAACTATCAATGTAAGGAACTTATGAAAACCAGTGTAACTCAAGCAGGGTAGGAAGGGCAAAGGAACGTTAAGACGTTGAAAGGAGCAATAAAACAACAAGTTACCGTAGTCTCAATATTTATGTTACACTATGTTCTTTCAAAAGTTCAGAGGGATCAGTATTTGACTTGGTGTCTAAATTAGTTTAGTACAAAATTACAATGTCAGACGAAACGGAAATAGTTGAGGATTTTTTATTAAATTTCTTCTAACATGAGGCTTATCAGCTCCTGAAAAGTGAACAAACGGATAGACGCTACTGGATTTGCTTCCCTATTCGTTCCCCAAAACGTTTTACTAATTGCAAAGCTGCTTATTTTGTCGGACACATAAACTGGGAAAAACTTGAAATGTATGTTAAGTAGTTTAGTTGCCGGTAAACCAAAATGATTTCCATAAAGTCAATCTTGAAAGTGTTCAAAGCCGATACAATAAAAGAATAAATACATGAATGCACCACGGACAATCTCCCATTACTAACTATCAACATTTGAAGGACACTAGACAAGCGGTTTATATACATATTTCTGCAGATATGTTGTGTAATCAATAATGTGAATCACCCAGGCACTTAATACGTTAATCTTCTCACCCTATGGGAGGTAAAAGGCTAATCTCGCACTTAAATCGATTTAATGAGAATACGTCTAAAAACTATTGTCCAAAATTACAGCAGTTCAATAAATTACTAAATAAAATTTAACAAACTGACTAAAATAATAGTAAAGTTAGCTTGAAGTGTAGACGAAATAGTGCCTGTTGAAAAAAATATAAAGTTTATATTCAAAGAACACATCAAAAGTACTAATCACCCATAAACAAAGCTACTAATGGAATGGGAATCACACAGGAAATAAGCAAAATAGACTGATAAACTGGAACCCCTAATGTCAAAAATAAGCAACTCTTGATTTGTTGCCTTGAAAAGAGACAGTCCATCTGATAAGACATTATGGTGAAAAAAGTACTACAAGAACCGGTGTCAACACGGTCGCACTAGTACCATCAGATCTGCCGTTCGATAGAAATGATGTTTATGTTACTAAATTTATTTACAAACTTGAATATAAGTAATTTTCACCAAACAACAAATGAATGACCTAAGGGAAGAACTTCTATGCGATGTACTGAACTTGATGTGAAGATTTTATACATAAAGTAAGGTAGGCTTCTTACCAATGTAACAGCTAGATACTCAATGATACAGGTATTAGAAATTATTTTAACAGCTTTTGAAATAATGAACACGAGAATTCTACGTTTAGAAAACAGAAAGATTGAGCGAAGAAATATTTACTTTTCAATTAGATCCTCATCTCTGGCTATACTGTAATAAATATAGCATTTTTATTACAATACACAAGTTTACCAAACGAGTGGCGATAAGTTTGTTAACAATAATTAAACAGTGTCAAAATGTCAATGGGTTGGTAATTAACGAAGAAAATCAATACAGACAGTTGAAGCAATCGGAATTCACCTGAAGAAACCAAGCCTATGTGTTCAGAAAAAATTTGTACAGCCACTTTCCTAACCGTGGCCATCGTTACAAGAATGCATAAACAGGACTACTTCGCCCCCCTCCCCCTAAACCTTTAAAAACTATAAAAATTATAATTGTCCAAATTATTTTGTTTTATTTATTTTGACCACTTCATCTTTAATTACGTGTTATCCTTGTAAAATTAATTTATTCTAACCTTTTCTACCTTTTAAATGTGTATTGATTTTTTTCGTTAATTATCAACCCATTGACATTTTGACACTGTTTAATTATTGTTAACAAACATATCACCACTTGTTTGGTAAACTGTTGTGTATTGTAATAAAAATGCTATATATATATATATATATATATATATATATATATATATATATATATATATATTAGAGTAGAGCCAGAGATGAGGATCTAATTGAAAAGTAAATATTTCTTCGCTCAATCTTTCTTTTTTCTAAATGTCTAAATGGGGATTTTTTCTATATTGAATTCTACGTTTACTTGGTTCCTAAAGACCCTACTTTCATAATTTTTTCTTGGACAGGCTTATGATCACTGTGAGAAAGAAAACGGTAAATATGTAAGTTATTAGGCAGGGACATTCAGATACTAGTCATAATCCGTATTCATCACTGCTTTTTGATTTTAATTAATTGGGTTAACAGTAACATCACAGTGATAGCCTTTTCTAGATCAAAAGACGTAGACTTGGGATCTAGGCCTGACAACTAAAGTCATATGAATATAGGCCTGATATTAATAAGAAGAGTGAACTTACCACTCTCACATACTGTTAGATATGTACCAATACTATCATTGCAAGCGTGTATTTCTTGTGCAACATTTGGACGAAGAGTTTTGATAGCATTTGCCAATTCATTTTGATTTTCTTTAGTATCAATACCACTCAACGATAAACCCTGCGAAGATGATTGCAGATAATTCAGTAAAAATTTTCATAGTATCAAATATTTAAAAAAATATTTTCCTGATCTTCCTGAAATCTGACTGATTTGTGTTCCTAGAATAAGCAAATCCTACTGAATATTGCTTCATGTATATCAAACAGAAAACTGATCAGGGTATTTATGTGTTGTTTAATGACCTCTTTTATTACCTTTGGTTCACACAATCTGTTGTCTGTAGAATAGTTGACCTTTTGAATTATCTAGGTTATATTTTTTTCGTACATGATAATTTATTAACCGAAAAAGGGTTCATAACATATGTATGCACTCGATCTGTAATGTGACATCCGTTCACTTGGAGCTTGTCTGCATGTGAGCAGCCATTATCTAGTCAAACTATAATTTAGTACGATGAACAATTCACCTAGTTCAGTTTTATTGATCAAATAGTTTGTGATAAGAATCATAGTAGTAAAACAATTCCAAGGGTTTGAATAAGCCAAATTTCGCGAGATGGTATCGTCATTTCGCAGTTTCTTTACAACTAACATGGTTCACAATGATAATAAAATAAAACGCATGACAATTACTCAGTCATGTGAAACAAAAATACATACTAATGACCAATCATATTTAAATAGGTCAAGCAGGCCATGATAAGCGAAGATTGAAGTCTATTGTTTTCTGTACACATAGTTTAGGATGTGTGTGATTAATCCAAAGTGCTTCCATCACCTTCAATAACCTTGACTTAGAGTTATGTGAAATAATTGTGAAACAGTCATTAATACTGCAATGGATGATGCTGAATTTCTATTCAGATTAATGACATTGTGATTTTCTATATGATTTAGTAACCATTTTCGAACATGTTCTTTTCGGCGACATTCGGTCATTCTATTGGTTCTACCTATATAGGTGTCACCGCAACTGCAGGTGAACTTGCAGATACAGCTTGAAGTAGAGTTAACAGAATTTCGTCCTTCAATCGTAAGTATAGGGATCGAAAATGTTCGAGATGAGAGGGAAAGAGATGCAGCGTAAAATGTGTGCTTGATGGCTAACCGAAGTCTTTGAGCTGTCCACTGCATAATTTGATCACCCTTGAATGGTAGGTTAACAAAAATAGCTTTCTTTTCAAGATGTGGTCTATGCTTACTGTGGCAATTGATAACGTTTTTTGGATAACCATTAGCTAATAAAACTGAATGTATGTGTCGAAGCTCATCCATCAATGTGTCGCTTGTACATATTTTGCGGGCCCTTGAAAACAATCATATCATTAGGGAACGTTTATGCTGGATAGGAACAAAAGTGGTATAGTGAAGACATTGTTCACTCCAGTCCGTTTACGAAATACAGATCGCTTAATCGTTCCATCGTCTCTCCTGGTCATTGAAATATCCAGGAAATCGAGTTTGTTATTCAGTTAGAATTCGGAAGTCACTCGGATAATCGGATGAATATGATTAAACAGAGGAATAAGGTTTTCAATAGACTTACTATTATTACTAATAATAAATGTATCATAGTAGACTACTTGACTTATTTAAATATGATTGGTCATTAGTATGTAGTTTTGTTTTATGTAAATGAGTAATTGTCATGCACTTTATTTTATTTTATTATTGTTAACCATGTTAGTTGTAAGGCAGTTGTAAAGAAACTACAAAGTGATATCATCTCGCGAAATTTGTCTTCAAAATGCCTTTTTCAGATTTATCAAAGGGACTGATTGTTTTAATTCCAAAGATCACAGAAAGGGTACTTTGAAACTTGGAGATAAGGGAGCAGACGAAAATTCAGCAAATTTAATTCATCTACAAATTTATAGCTGTGATTTTTCAGTCACTGTATTTTATTAAATGCACTAAAATTAAAATATTAAGATAACTTACATATGCATTAATAAACTTATGCTTACATGCAAAGCATATATTATATACGACGGGTAAACTTACTAAATGGCTAAGTGGTTTCGCAGACTTTTCACCAGAGTTCAAAAATACTGAGTCCACTAAATCCAGAATACGTTTAGCAACTTCTTCTAAGCCCAATAACTAATCATTTCAAGCAACAATAAAAAAAAGGAAACAACACAATAATAACTGAAAGTTATACAAATTGATGAATAAACAATTAAATCCGTTTTGAACCAAAAAAAAATAAGAAGTTAAAACTACTACTTAATTCCTTTTGTTCACTTAAATAATATGATTAGAAGATAAGGGTAGTCTGTGATAAATACATTAGCAGTCAATATATGCTCTTAACACTCTCATCTCCTTTAAACTTGTTAAACAAACAATCTAACAATCCCGTAAAGATAATATCAAGTCAACAAGAAAGAAATCTACGATGGAATTTTAAATATATCATTCTTAGTACTAAAATTGAATTCACTGTTAACTTTAAACTGATTTGGTGTAAATAGAAGGATGGAAAGAAGTAATTATTGATGGATGATACAGGTTTCATTTGATCTGTTAACATATATCAAAACCTGTGTGAATATCAGTCATATGATATTATATTTTAGCATATTTTGTAATGAGTGATGAAATCTGTTATTAATAGTTACCAAATAATCACTTGTTTTCGAAACCATTTGCAACCATGCAATAATGTTAGGAATTTGAAGGTTTTATCCCTTGGCTGAGAGTTATTCAGATGGGAAACAATAACTAAGCTCACACGTCATCAAACCATTACTGCTAGTAAACCTTAAAAGTTATTCATTAAGTTCAGCAACTAGAGTAGTACAATCACCAAGATGACTAAAAGCGTGTGAAGAATGTAGGATTATGTTAAGTAAGTGATGAATGCCACCATTAAAAACTAAATAATCACCGGAGTAAGTAAATGTTAAAGAAGTTTATCAATTAGATCTGGAGAGTTGATATGCTTACACACTGAGGTAATGAATTAATCATACGGAAAAGAATTAATCGAGTTACTGTCTTAGGTAAATAGGTATTATTAGTGTATTTACATAATGCATTTGTGGAATCACAAGCCTGCCAAATACAGTAAAAGTAAGGTTATAAAATAAGGACTACAAATATCTTTTGTGAACGTCAGTGTCGATTAAATATCTTTATATATTTGATCTGTCCTTTTGTGCTGGTAAATCACTCCCTAATTTCCTGTCACCTTTAAAGTTGCCTCCTGAGTACTTCACAGTGGCAAGTGTATGATGTTCTATATCTATGCTTCACCTAAGTGGAGATTACATGATGGGCAAATGATAAGTCGCTTTTTGAAGAATCTGGCCAACCACTGAAAAAATTTATTTTTTTCTTGTTTTGTTCGATGTCATCAAGGTAAACGGGTGTATAAATTATTCTTAACTAAGTAAATTTCATGATAGCTTCAATATACATAAATTTATTTTCCACCTTCGCAATATGACGAAAATTACTCAATCATAGCATTTACAGTTGCATGTACTATTTGCTTAAGTTATTCAACTTATCCTTTACAAGTATAAAGTAACATTTAAAAACTTAACCGAGAATTAACTTCGTTTTTCTTCTCCACACTACTAAAACTGCCTACAGATTTTAATTTAAATTGTTGTTTTATGTACGACTTGAATCCGTGAACTTGCTTCCAGTATTTCCACTGAACTGGTATAAAGAGCCAGTATTATTATTATTATTGTATCCTTTAATTCCTACAGGAACATAGGGCTTCAGCCGTGCGTCTCCATTGCGTTCTGTTCTCTGCTAGAGTCTTCACCTGGCTCCAAGTTTGCCCACACACTAAGTGTTTCATACCTTGCATTATATACTTACAACCATAGCTTGGAGAGTATTTTTGTTATTTACGGGATTCCTTTTACTGTGATATGTCTAACAATTTTCCTCAGCTCCAGTTAGTATCTTATCGTATTTACATGATTTATCCATTAAAGGTGATGTGTTTTGAAACAAAATACGTAAAACTCTTGAAAATACATACCCATGGGTTTGTTGAAGGACCCTCTGCACATCCTATTTGGTTTCCCATGGAGTCCAGTAAAACCATCCGTGAACCTGTTGATCCACTGTGTATAGTAATAAACAATGAATCAACACACTGAAGAATATTTTGAAGTTATATACAACGGTTAAATTAGTACTACTTATATAAATGTCAGGGAGAGACTGAGATAAATTCACTCACCCAAAGATGGCTTATAGAAAACTCCCTACGTATGTTAGCTTCGTAGATCCTAACTGACCATACAGTGAGGACAGTTTTCCAAGTTCAACAGCTAAAAGGTACATGAAACGTCTTAAAACGATTACCAGGTTTATTCAATCATTTGTCTAGAGTCTACTATGTATATGATATAGGCTTTTTGAATCTTCATATTCCTGTCAATTTTGAAAACAGTATTTCAAGTTTATGTACTTTCGTAAACGAATTCACCTCAGAAAATTTGAATAAAGCACTAACAACACATGGATCAGGATAAAACTAATCCATTTCATTTTTGTCATCCGACTAGCTGCTTAAAGTTTCAAAAGTTTTGTTACGATTTTAACATACTTAATTAAAAACAAATCATCGAATAATAATTAAGAATTATCATGGCATGTAGATGAATCGAAATGTTAATTTAGTAAAATATAAAAATATCGCTATACTTGTATATGTAATGCAATGGAATTTTCTTGAATAAACCAAAAAGTGGGGGGCAGGGTTACCTACTGTAACTAACCGTAAAAAATAAGGAACCGGTTGCTACTCTGTTTGAGGAAACAGATACACAGGCGCTACGGTGTGGCACTAGTATAACAAGGAAAAGCACTTAAAACTCTGTATTGCACCAGCGATATTACTAGCTGACCATAGAAATATCTTTGTTAAATATTATATTTTATGGTATTGATATATATAAAAACTTAAACAGTTGTATTTCGGAGAAAATTTTCTACCACGGAATTATCATTCACTTTCACTGAATTATGGTTACTCGGGAGAATTATTTTTACTGATGTGCATCTGTAGCATAAGTTGGTAAGTTAAGGTTAGTGTGCTTATTTGTTACGAACTAAATCGTACATTTAGTTCCTTTAGAATGTTACCTTCAAGCAGCTAAAATGTACCCCTGAAATTGTTTGCTAGTACTAACCACTGGAAGTAATAAAACATATGATAAAGATAGATCGATGGTAGTGCACTATAATAGGCATAGGTAGGATACTAAACTGTGAATTAGAAAGGGTTGATTTAAATAATACTTCCTTGTACATTAGAGATAAGCTGTTTCTCACTTCTTATTTATACGAGTTTTCCCGAGGACTCATCATTTACTGCTTATGCGTGATCTAATAGACACAACGCACCATCGTATATCGGGCTTTTCAATAACCTGGCATCACAGGTTCAAACAATAAGCTGGGAAATAAGAGAGAAGTAACGTAAAAACTTCACACGAACTCGTGGCCTGGTGGAAAAAAGTTAGCATTCTACACACGAGATACGCTATATGTAATCCGAAGAGAGGGAAATTTTAACAATTTCATCCGTAGTTCGGTAAAATAAGAGCAAAAGAAGTTTTGTCTCACTAGAGTAAAGTGAGTTTTTAGCTAATGTAGTAGATAATTATTCACTCACTGATGAGATTAGGCAACTTTGAAAACAAGTTTACGATTATTCATAGTCAATGTCTAAAAATTCCCTTGAAACATGTATGTTTCACAAAATTATCTTTAACAGAAGAAACACCAAACGCAAAACCTAGAACATACCCTTCTATGCCACCAATAAAAGCCATAAGAAACTTAATCAGGATACCAAAAGATGATTTCTTAAAAACGAAACTTTCTCGTCTTCTCTGAGGAGTTATTTCCTGATATAGAGAACCACTGTTCACGAAAAGTTGCGAAAATTCTAAAGCGAAAAATACACGATAAAAATCCACTTAGAAACTGTATATATACATGAAGTTATTATTTATAGTTCAAAAAAATCCACTTAATAAATGTTGTCCAGCGGCAGACTTACATACACATTAAGCTTAAGCTTACTGAATTTTTAAATTCTTTAGCAGCCATTGGAAGTCGGTTTCCACCAACTTCGGTTTGGAGGACTGGCGATATAATAAGCCCTCATACGATGCGCATGACTTGTAGCCTTCAACATGAGAAGTATGTTAGGTTTAGCTGAGTGTCAACCAAACATGTATGTGACTGGTCTCGATCACTACATGTAACTACTTTGTGACAGGCTCAATATCAATAGCGGCTCATATTTTTTCACAATAAAGAATTGACCCGAAATAAATGCGAAAGAAAACACGTACGTGTCAAACTTAAAGACTTCACAGGGAATTTGTCTTATATGCCACCAAATTGACCGTAGATTTTCAAGTCTATATATTTGCATTTATCTGACGCATATAGATACAAACTGCTTAGGAAGCTGATCAATTAGCGTCCTAAGATAACTAGCACTAGTTTTGCTTGAGACATGTCTGCTAGCACTGTCACAAATGAAGTTATCTCTGCATCTGCCCAAAGAACTTTGCTCTCTTGGAAATCTTAATAGGATTTTTATCTATAAAACTTTTCAGTCGAATGCTTACGGTAGGGAATCCCTGTATCATTAATTAGTAATTTAAATAGTAGGAACGTATCCCGACCTTGAGGATTCGAAAGTCTGCTTCAATCATTACTCGCGAACTGACCGGAATGCGCCAACTTTGAAAAGGGAGTGAATTTGACACTCTCTTGATTCAATCCGGAGTTGGTTGTGTTATACTCGCCAAATGCCTATAGATTAACTTTAACTCAGTTTATTCTGACTGAAGTTAGTTTTTTATAAGTTTATAGTTTATTTGCCTATAAAGTTACTTTTAATAACATTATCGTATTCACCTACCTGAACGTTTTTCGAAATGGATGGGTTTTAATTGATGGTTATCTGTTAGGTCATATTTGGGTTATCTACTCACAGTTCATTCTGAAAGCTACGTCTGTAATGAGAAACCTTCGCAGAAAACTTATGTGTGAATTTACATTTCTACGAATGCACTAGGTTTGAGAGTTGTAAGTTATGGTTCCACAACATTTGCACCAACTTAACCGCTGCAACATACAGATAGTGCTGCAGAACCCTAGCGAATGACTGTGTAATGAATGCTGCAGCACAACTGAGTTCCATATCAAAGAAGATATTGCCACGCTCAGTGACTGAGTTCCATATCAAAGAAGATATTGCCACGCTCAGTGAGACATTAAAGCTTCTGAACTGCAAAGGTCCTTCACCACAAGAGAAGAGCAGATATTTCCCAGTCACCGATTATGCGGCTAACGTCATTGACAAAATACTAAGAACACTTAGTTTCTTACCATCGAGGAACGAAAGCCCCTTGGCACAGAATAGCATCAACCATTGCTGCAGCACTCACACTATCCCTAATATACCCAGCAAGCTCTTTGTTACTCGTAACAAAATAGCGATAGGGAACTACAACACTAAATTGCATATTGCTGACTCAATGAAACGGCGTAAAAAGGAGTTGTTAACCCTCAGATAAAGTTGCCCTTGGTCTTACAGATTGAGCCTCGCAAGTGGATAGTAAATAGCCAAAACTAACGACAGTTCGTGAAGAGGACGCCAGTGGATGGCGTATTGATGTTTCCCACAAAAAGGGAGACCGTGATAACTTTTAAGCTGCGGTGTCCACGTAGGACTGGAAGAGGTTTTCATTGCACAGCAGGAAAGTTGCCCCAAGAAAACCTGATATTCCCAGTAGGTCACTCATTCGCCACAAAGTTGAAAAATCAGTGAACTCGTATACCATGACCAGATTTGAACATGACCTCAAACTAGTCAAACCAATCTTAGGCAAGTTACTACCAAAAACAGAATCAGTTGCAACTGTTCATAGCTTGTACAAAATCAGCCAATAGGTCGTTTGTGCATTAAACCAGCCGGTACATCTCGAAAGTCTAACTGAAATCTAAAACAGAGAGAAATGCTATGCCAATCAACTCTCAAACTCCCAAGGCAGTAGGCATGTACGTCTGTGATGAATTATGCTTAACAGACCACGTCAAAAGACAGTCTCTAGCTGATGGTTTAGGTGAACAGTACACGGATGGCAAGAAAAGCCTTGCGATTGATGGTTTTCATATTGTCAATGTCTGAATTCTGATGATTTGGAAACCTATCAAACTCCACTGTGCGCAGGGGGAACAAATAAGTCGCAAAACGGGTGGCGTAATCATCTGTCTCAATAAGTTCCTAACAGTGCTTAGCACTGAGGCTCTTGCACACGAAATTGGAACACACTAACTTTGTACTAAAATGTACAGGCCAAGATACTGACCTCGTCACTCTACAGCGTAGTCCCAGCTACAATGCAGACGACTTGCTGTTGGAGAAGCTAGGCTCATGGACACCTAAATGTTGCAGTCTCATAGTTGTCGACTTCAGAGTCCCAACGTTTGACTGAAAAGAAACTAGGGGCAGGGAAATCAATGGGACTTAATAATTTTCATCCAAGGCCTCTTACTGAGCTATCAGTTCATATGGCCGGCCTGCTCACTGCGACCTTCAAGGTACGTTCCCTGAATTGAGTGCTGCCACGTGAGCGGAAAGACCCTATAGTAACCCTTATCCAAAAAGGAGGATAAAAGCAATGTCCTCCAAACTACAGGCCAATCAGTGTCACCACCAAATTAATTGAGGCACCGAAAAGAATCACCAAGAGACCTATCATGGTATATCTAGAAAACGACAAGTTGTTGTCCAGAGCGCATCATGGCTTCCAAGGAGACCTCTCATACCTTACAGCATGAGAAAGCTGGGTAGAGTCAAGGAACAGCAGAAGGTTCGTAGACATCGTCTTCATGGACTTCATCAAAGCCCTCGACAGAGCACCTGACATAAGACTGCCCACGAAATTGATAATTCTTGGAATCAAAGGCGCCTCACCAAACTAGACTAGGGAATTCCTGACAGGTAAGAGACAGAGAGTCAAAATCAAATCAAAACTCTCCTCCAAGACATCGGTACGCAATGGAGTGCGACGAATCACTTTCCTCAGGTCCCTCCTAATTATTTTGTATATTAGTGATTTCTGTGCTCACCTACTCCCCTGCAATCCTGTGAGCAGATGACTTAAAAATTTGATTGGAGCCAGTACCCTCATGTTGCAAGGAGAACTCACCAACTCGTCAGATTGCCCCAAAGAATTGATGTCCTAGGTCAACAAAGCGAAATGTGTGACCACGGGAAATGGACACTCAAGTGTCAGTTCCTATGAACTAGAGGTAACAAAACTCCCATCAGTTCGGACTAATTTGGTTTTAGGTTCCATAGTGGGTCACGACCTAAAAACTACTTCACAGTGTCATGAGGTGGCAGCATGTAGTTTCAGATATATACGGGCGACTGGCAAAGTTTTAAGTAGAATCTCCAGATATATATTCACCTCTTTATGTACGTCTCTGGTGAGGCCAAGACAGGCAAACTGCGAGTCCTAGTCTTAAAGGGCACTTGCATATTCTAGAATGGGTTCAAAAGAAGGCAGCAGTACGATTTATCATACGACGAAAGACTAGACAGTTTAAATCTCTTTCCCTTATCATACTGCGGGCAGATATGAGATCACATTACAATGTCTAAAATTCTAATTGGTGACTACGGAATTGTTCAAATCTAACTTTTTACTCAGTAGGTCGGAACGCCTTAAAGGATAAGCAAGAGGGTTCAAAGGGCAAGGATATGACATGGCAATGTGGAGTATAGATTCTCACAATGGGTTATAAACACCTGTTACCAACTCCCAGAAGAAGTGGCGTCAAAAACCTCAATCGGCTCATGCAAAAATGGTCTGGACAAGCGCAGAATTTTACTTGGAAGAGATTATCATAGGCTGTAAAACTTCTTTCCTCATTAGACAAATGCGAAGTTAGAGCTTTACACTCAAGGTCATTCTAAACGCACATTGTTAATTTGCCGTTAAAATTCATCAGCGGTGACCTAATGCTTACTGGAAGGCACACCTACTACTTGATATACAATATCGATGCATTCCAAAGCTTCCAGGACTGTATTTCGTCGAGCACAGGGGGTCTTACGTCAATATTAATAAATTCGACTCAGTGTACAGTAAAGGTTGATTATAGATAGAAATGCTGTATTGATTGAATTCTGTCCTACAACCCAAATGTGTTTGCTTGACATGAACCGGAAGTACTTAATGAGTCAGATGGGGGAAACGATATGAATGCCTAAAGTTCAAACCAAATTTTTATGTCTCCATGGAAAAAGAGGGGTGTCAACTTGGCTAACGAGGAATTATGGACGACCAGTAGAGCACAATAGGATTGTGTGTCAGTAGCGCCACTAATTCTGGTGACTTTCTGGGGATTCACCTCTGGTTTCTACATTACATTTTGGTAGACTGTTTTATTTTTTTTATTTTTTATTTTTGATTTACAGCTTGATTCCACACCGTATTTTCAGTACAAGTGTGGAATTTTCAGCATGGATATCGGTAGCCCAAATTCAGGCCGACCATAGATATCGGGTGTGCGCCGGTAGGGGATCGAACCCCGGACCATGTGCATGGTCGGCGAGAGTCCTAACCAAATAAAGTTGACTGCAGCCAATAAGTATATGTTTCCAACCATCGGCGTCTAGTGGTTGTAGGAGACCTCAGGAATAATAAAGTCGTCAAACACTGATATGCAAGTGTTCTGTGGAGAAAAATGAAAATGCCTACTATATATGCTCATCAATTGTTTATTTGGCACTCGGAAGTTGATTCAGGAAACATAATGTTGTTCAGTAATGATTGCAAGTGATAATATTTACAGGGGCTACATTCTTTAAAAGGTTTTGACCTTGCTAGAATGCCACTAGGCATTTGGAATCAGAACGGGTATAAATAGCACACACTCCACTTTTAGCTGCATTACTGTCATAGCTATAAATATCATGTACTTCTGGATTAATAGTTGAATTTAATGCAAAGGACGTACACCAGGTTTCTGTGATCACGATGTAACACGGATTGGAAACGTTAGCTGAGGACCTCAAATGAAATAGTTTGTTACACATAGAACAAGAATCAAAGAGAAGGTAAGGAAACTGAATATGAATTAAAATGAATTTAATATCCTTTAGGAGTAGACAGGTGTGAGCTCAAACAGCCGTTTTTAGTGGTACCAATTACATATATAGCTTGCGGCGACGACAGTTTACACGAAGGAGTTTGTGCGACTGCAGTGTTATGAGCATTTGCATCGTCTGGGATGCCATGTTTCGGACCTGTGTGAAAAATTCTGAAAGGGCACCCGTTTTACCAGTTGATATGAATCATATATTTTGTGGCGAGGAATGCCTTTCAGTTGGAGGATCACCAAGGAGGCTCCACTCTCGTGGTCTTTTGAGATTAGTTCTTAGTCCTATCTATGGATTAGAACTAAATCGTCTGATCATTGTTCCCAACTCTTTGTACCTTGTGGTTACACCATATGACTGATGTAGATTTGTGGGGGCGGCAGAACTTGAATGATTGTTTTTTGCTCCGAACTCACAAAAAGGACCTTAATTATGGAGTGGATGCAAACCTATTAGAAGCTTTCAGTTCACCGTTAGCCAGTGATAGGAAACCAGCACTATGGTTTAACATTTTCAGAGGTTTGTGTAGGTAACTCGGCTGGGGACCGAAATCACTCATACTAAGATCCTAATGGGATGGGGTAGAAATTTTCTAGGAAGCAATAACTCCTGTAGAATAGTTGAAGGTTGGAACTAATGGATAGTTGAGTGTGCTCTGTAAATCAACTTTCTGTAATCTTCCTGCTTTAAAGCCTGATCGCGATGTAAGTTCCTTACTTCGGTTGCGTAACGGTTCAGAGTGCGATATACTATGCCCCATTATCATATCACAGTCTGCATATGTATTAGCGTTATTCTCTAAGTATTTCTAGTAGCGATTGGCGTTCCATGATTCTAGTTTGTCAACTTTTGGCATCGGCTTATCACCACGTGCTGGTCTTTCCTGACTATACCCTGAGCGTTTAAAAGACTTTAATCTTTTGAAAAAGAAATCCGCGTCTTTTGAGGCATCAAAACTAACGTAACCTAGCAGCCATTATTTTTAGACTATTGTATAGTACGTCGGCAAATTCACCTTACTTCTGTCGTACAGCTTGCTTTGAGGGGGTGCCTTTTACAGTACTTAGATGGGGTGGTGAAGCATTTTTCACTGCCGCGTGCTTTTTTCTCGTCAGACATAATAATAATTTATACTTCGCATAAACGTGTGTGTTTACAAGAAATACATGCCACTTTTACAGGCACGATCAGTTATGTTATAAATTACAATCCTGAAGTATCATAAATTATTACTTTTTCAAAAGTTCGAGTTGTTCAATTAAGCAATCAGAGCAGGTTTTCATAGATGCTAAATTGCGAACCGTTTACTAAGGTCTCCATCAAAGTTGAGCGACAACCCAAACTCCGTTCCTTTTCCTGCTGATAGTTATGGTTACCAGTGAACAGCGTATATCTGGGTGAGTGCGCAGCTGCTAAATGATATAAAATGCAATTATGAATAATACATTATTGGAAGTATATTTACACGATAAATACACGAAGAAGTAGCTTTATGGTACTTGAAATGATGGTATACATTTGCAATGTTTAAAGCTAACCATATTGGTCTAAGCATGGAAACTATGATATTTTCGATGAAGATATAGCTATGTTCAAACACTGGTGTTGTTGTGTTTTTCATCAAAGCAACCAGACTTTGGGCAAGCAACAAGTATGAACAAAGAGCAAGTTCTGGCTTCAATAATAGCAGAGGTAGTTAACATAAAATAGAGTATAATAATGCGTAGATAAACAGATCATCATGGGGTAGGTAAGTGATATTTAAGTGAGGAGTGAATTCAAAGATCTGGAAAATTAGAACCTGTAGGAAAAGCTGGCCTGTAAGATGTCTCACGAATTTCTGTAGGGCCCAATAGGTAGCACCTTAACAAGAAGCTGAACAGGCTTGTAGATGGTAGGAGCAAAAGCACTCTTTTATTCACAATATAGATCTGTGCAACCCTTATTATTATTTTTTGCTGAGGGTTCAGACTAATGTTTAATTCTCGAGCTGTCAAAAAATGCATGTTGCTGTCCTACAGATCGGAGAGATCCACATTTGTGACCACTACCATATCTGCTGATCAGCATGCACCACATGGATGCACTTCTCTGCCCACAAAATTAACTAGTTTATCTTGTAACGGTGACATCACAGTGTCGTTTTTGATTTCTCCTAAGGTTATGTGTGAATGGCTTCAAAACTATCCTTGTATTCATTATAAATTATTTAAATTAATCCAAGCGTGTTAAGAAAATCTTGTTTTGATTCCAGGAAGTTCGTAACACCTACGGCCTGGAAACCTATTTCCTTGTATTCCTTTCACTCGCATGTAAATCTCGTTTGTCTACTCCATGAAACATATTTTCTCATCTACAATGGGATTTGAGGTGCCAAAAATGCATTCACCCTATAATTTATCTCCATAACTGCTTTATAGTCTGTCAGGATTTTGGGATTGTCCTTTGAGGTGCATCTATGCATGTCCTCAACTAGGTTGTGGACTGACGGGTAAGATGGTGGGTTAATGATAGGTTAATGAGTGGCGTCTGAGAAGTGAGTGTGATTAGAAAGCGATTTGTACCTAATCGAGGCTTGATTGGTGGTTGATTGCCCTCACCTTTTCCTAGAGTCTATGGGATTAACAGACCTCACCATTTTGTTCTGATCTAAGGACATCATGATGTAGATTAAAAAGGAAGTTGCAGAATTTGGAACCTGGCAGTAAAATGCAGGAGTTAAATGAGGAGTTTGCCGATAGACAGTGATCATTGTCATTAAGTACGTGTAGGCTTTCTAGTGAGAATCCCCGAAGCACAGCTTACCGTTGGGCAAAGACTGAAGTACTCTCCCATTTCCTTTCACTGAGAGTTTGCCTCCACCTTAACGTTTTAACGGCAGATGTAGCTATGCCACCGACTGTGGACAGCTTTAAGCGAAGACTAGACAGTCACGCAGTGAAACAAGTATTACGTGAAAGCTACCTGTCCTCTTAAAATCTCATACACTCTTAGTGGGTAGACATCTACACTCATTGCTTTACTTCTTCACATTTTCTTTTGTTCTGCACTCCCTACTACTCCAACAATTACGTCACTAACATCACTATTATTATTGATATTTATATACATGTACGTTTATGTATATATTTATGTATCAACTTCAAATTTTATTAGCTGTTTATTTTTGCGGTTACTTTCTTTCTTTTAGTCTACACAATCTACATTAATTATATCTGTATTGTTATTATCTCTTTTCTCTTGTCTTCGGTGAGCGCAAAGAAATAAGATTGGCTTACACTAATTGGTAAAAACAATTTGGATATTGGAAAACTGTCGTCGAAATCTCATGAAGTCAAGTATTTTGTAACGTGATTTTAGCCATATTGTGATAGGTGTCAGATCTTGTTGGACAACTAGCAGCACTTGGTACTTAAGATAACAGAAAAAATAAAACTATGTATAGGAGCGCGTTTTAATTCACACTGCAAACCCTCATGGTGCCTTTTATTAGTTTTGTTAGGACTTTGGAAGTCATTTGGTCCTAAAGAAGTTATAAATTTCAGAGATTGAGTAATACGATTTGACGTCATATACTGGTACATATAAACAGTTAAGACATTGTGAATTAAATGCAACACGTACGGATGGTAACCACGTAGCTCAATGCCCGAACAGGCGGCCAGATGGTTCACTGTTGTTAAGTAAAACTGCGATTTATGAATTAAGTATGGGAAATAATATCCAAATTACTGGGAAAAAACCTATATTGACGAAAATCAGAGGAAAACATGCTTATCAGATAGCACATAAATAGTAAAGCGCAAGCGTCAAACGTACCGCGCCATGTTTGAAAGAATATTTGGTTTATTCTGAGTAAGGATAAACGTTATCATGATATATTATCGCGCACTGTATGAGTTATCGCCTTCACCCTTATAGAGGCGTTATAAAGCGCTTATTTTTATGAAAATAGATTATATATGACTGGTTTTAGGCCTCTATAGCAAAAAAGAAAAAATTTCCTAGTATTCTGTTCGTAATAATGGGTAAAACGGTCATGATATCCCAGATGATATATTACTTGAAAGAAATAATCGTATATAAGAAAGACTATTATTTGCGTTTTAGAGCCTTAAAGGTTTTTCATTTGCTATTTTTTTGAAGATATTTAGGTTGTAAATTAACTACAGGCAATGGTTGTTGTCATAGCAGTTATTCTTTCATAATCAGTCATTTGAAAGAGAAATAGTCCACAGACACAAGTGAGATGTACGTTTTGAGGATGTTAAACACTTTTGTTATCATCCGTGATGGTTGAAGTATTCCATAACACTGCGAAGAGATCATGCGATGAATGAGGAAAGCTGCTGGATTTCCTGGTGATTATATCTATTTCGATGAAGTTCCTAGTTAACATTGCTCAGGCGAAGATGTGATACAATCAATATTACACCCATGGCATCTAGAATTATGGAAAGAACAGTTAAAGGTGATGTTCTCAAACATATGCTCAGCCGCAATATTGCAAGGTGATCTTAACGTAGCTTACATGTCCCACCGTGATAACTTAGGATACTTTCAGAATGCTGTTCAGAAAGAACTAGATAGAGTAACTGCATGGTCCTCCACATGAAACCTAAAATTCAACCTTAAAAATGTGGTTGGATCTGTTTCGGTGCACCCTCAATAAATATCAAATTGGTACTTGACTCTATTGACTTGCCTAAACTCCAAAGTGTTGTTGACCTAGGACTCGGGTACTCTAGTGACCTGACATTTTCTGAGCAAGTGGCAACACAGACGCGTAAATAGAGGATGCTCTTAGGATGCATACTCAGGAATTTCCATAACTACGAAGCGAAACTTATACTATATAAAACATTTGTCGGACCACTACTAGAATATTGTCCATTTATTCTTAACAGCACTCGCATAAGTGACAAACTTAAAATAGAAAGTGTCCAACGATACTTCACGTCTAAAATACTAGGATTTGACTGCGAAAAGGACTACACATCAAGGTGTATAACTCTAGGTATCGACCCACTCTGGATGAGACGACTCAGCATCAGTCTAACATTCCTCTTTAAATTCTTGCATAAAATAGCATTCTCAGACAGCAAGGAGATACAGTTCCCACCGGAAGGCTCCTACAACCTGCGTAACCAAACGTGCTCAGTATCTAGGAAAAGCTGTAAGACAGCACTCCGTACAAACTTCTTCATAGTCATCTACTCTTAGATTTGGAACAGTTTACCCCTAGAACTAAGGGCCTATCACTCTATTATAAGCCTTAAACGCTTGCTGTATAAACTGTTTCATCCCAATGATCATCCCAACCAGACCGCACCACTTATTTTTTAAACGCATCCGCTATTAGAACACTGTAACGCTTAGACTCATTAACATATATTATGACACTAAATAAACTCTAAGATTTCGCAAAAATACATGAAAACACACATAGAATATGGGTAATGTTTACTATACAGTGACATGCAATTAAGATAAGCATTTATACATGCACAAAGCATTAATGTTCTTTTCATGTTCACATGCTTGCTCTTTCTGGTTTTCTACTGCTGAGCCTACTCTTCTATTTCCTTTCCGGTTAAGGTCGAACAACCCTACATTTAAACTGAAATGAAGCTGGACTCCTGACCATTTAAGTAAATTAACACTCAATTCCATGAACGATCCGATGCTACCATTTGAAGACGCTGGCAAACATTCTGTACAATGAGTATTCGTGATCTGAAATTAAAAAAGCAACTGGTTTTCAAACAGTTTTCAATGTCTTACTCAACTTAGGTGTACAGTCCGCCATACTGACACAAATGGCGCCAATGGAGAATTTTGGAATCCACCTCGACCCTATTTGATGCAGTAAAACAATCCAACATGACCTTCTCTAGTTTTCGCATTCACGATCAAATTTCTTTCCTGTTATAAAACTACGATGAGACTGTTGTACAAAGTGGAATGAATATATCACTGATCTCAACATAATACATCAATAAACCTTAAGCCAAGGATGCTGTTCACAACAAATTTATATAGGAGAATTGACTTCAAGCTTTATTTTTCCCAGATATTTGAATTACATTCATCTGATGTCTGGGTTTTTTGTTAATGCGAAGACAATATTTGTATATCTCTTTACACAGACAGACTATTTAGCAGACTGTTACGACTGACTCTAATGTCAGAAGAAACAACCAAACTGTAAATTCACCAGACATCCATGCCTGTAAAATTGGTATGTTGCTGCATAAACAGGAATCAAATATATATAATATAATGCATGGAATTTCGGGAAACCATAATTGCTCAGTGCATAACATTGCATCAGATTATGTTGATATCAGTGTTCATTTGGGCAAGAAGAATAGTATAGATGGTCCTTCTAAAATGTCAGACTGCTTAAAATTAGTATCAGCTTTCTGTCGAATAGTAGCTAGCAGCTGTGTCCTACAAGTACTACACCTGTGACACAACTTTTTAAATATAACTCCTCAGAAAAAGCAATATTGAAATACATCACTGAGCAATATCCATCAAGAAAATGCCACACGTATAACCTAAAATCGAGAAAAGCCCAACGAACCCTTGGGTTCGTTGACATCGCCAGTAATCGATAGGACAACCAATGGAGTGTATGGTTAACAAAGCCTTGTACATGCACAAAATAAGTAAAAGAAAACGTTAGAATAGTCAAAGTTTACATTCCTTTAATCACATCTGCTTGCAAACAACGCTTGACGCAACCACACAAAGCTGCACCAATTGAATATCAAACTAACCGCCACTGTTCTAGCCAATCAAAACCGAGAAAACCCTTAGGCGCAGAAAATTTAAAACACGATAACTTTTATCCTCACCCGGAAATCCTTACTTATACAATATCTCTTCTGTTTCAACAGTGAACGCTACAGTACCTGCTCCGAATCGCGAAAGGGACCATTAAATTGATTGGTAGCAGTATTCGGTACCTGTAACCCACATACATCTCAGAGATTTGCTATTTCTTATAAATAGGTGGATGATAGAGTCCTTAAAATTGTATTCCTTACTTATAAGGACACTAAATACCTGCTCATTTATTTATATCTATTCAGTAGACTGTGATATTCAGTTAGCTGTCTCTTGCTACACTCATATCTACTGCTTGCCATTTTATGGTTCTGGCAGGTTGTGGCATTCATACTTACATGGTTGTCTTACTTCAGAGTGACCATTTACTAGCCTGGAGTACCGACTGGCTAATTTTGGCACTCATGTAATTTACGGAGTATGCACTCACTTAAAACATCTGAATTCATTGTCACGTATCTTCTGTAGATTGCCACCAAAGAAATAATAATTATATCGTTTTGGCCTCAGCATCATCCAGTACAAACAGCAAATGGTTGTTTGTTTCTTCATAATAGTTGCCACAGAGCTCATCGCTCTTCTGGAGTATTGCAACCAACCAGATGCCTCATTATATCATAATTGATGTGTGACACTAACGTCCGTCAATATTTCTAAAGCTTTAACTGTTTTCAGTAAGGGTTCGTCCGGGACTATTAGCAATTCTATATATTATAGGCCTTGTCAATCTTAAGTGAGCGCTAATTGATCAGGGAAGACAGTTCTGCGTCGACATCTGAGCAGTTGTACTGAGAGACCACTTTCACCGTAGCTAGGTCTAGTCTTAAATTCTTTCAAGCGGAACTAAATTCATTACCCACTTTCTCTAAGACAACAGTGTTATTTCCATAATATTGTAGCAGTAAATAATTCCCAAAAATTATTGGCCACAGCACTCATCACTGAACATTGGATGCCGACCCTCACTGTTTAAGTCAACTTGTTTAGCTGAAGGCTCCCGGTCAAGCATCCACGCCATTTGGTACTCCATCGTGTCACGTTCGTTCGTTCGTGCACGATCTCTAGCTAGCTAAGCAATCATCTCGCACTCCGATTTGTTCTCGAAATATATCTCAAAATTTGGATGGTCAATTATTGTGTTTTGCTTTGCCTTTGGTCTACGCGGAACGAATACTAAAGAAGTTGTTGGTATTAGATCTTGCATCAGTATACTTCGTACTATCCGTGAACGTCAATACCGTCCGTCTCTAAAATATCATCTGTGAGTGAATCATACTTCAATCTTTTCGTTGTCTTTCCTCAACAGAGGTGCAAGAAGTCAGTGAATATGTATACTTTATCGAAAACGTACTCTCAATAAAACTGAAGGACCAGCTAACAAATGGTCTGCAATGATAAGCCTTCCCACCGAATTACACCACACTGACTTTGCGCACGCACAAGCGATTCACGATAAAGGCCAACCACTTCCTAAAATATGAAGCACAGTAGCTTCGGCTTCTGCTTCCGAAACTCTCACTCTTGGTGTTAGGTTCAACATTTAGTCGTGTACTGAACAATCTCAGTCACTTCTAAAGTCTTAGCTTCGTCGCCGGTCTCGCCTTTTATATACAGTTAATCAGAAAGCGTTTGTCAGAATCATGATGATTACACCAATCATTCAAGGAAACGTGAATATCATCACCACGCTCTTCAGACCCACTGCTGTCAAGCAAAGATTAAGTCAAATGGATTATTCTGAGTTGTGTTAATCTGCCATTCCAAGGTATTTTCCGCTCCAGATTCGGCGGATATTGTTGCAAACCAGAGCACAGGGCTTACTATTACAACCAAATACACAAACAACTCGCATCAATTATGCCAACTTGCAGAATTCGACTGAATAGTCAAGCCTAAAGACCGCACTGCTCCCAGTGAGAATTATGTTCAATAATGAGGTAGATTGTCCTTAATAATTGTTCTGTTCAGTAAGGACGTCAAGTGACCATAATAAAACCCTCAGTTTTGTGGTTATCCGACATCCAAACGCCAAGGACTCAGTGGCTGGACACAGTCACCGGCGTTTAACAAAAGTGTAGATTCAAACAAATAGCATATACAGCAGTCCAAGATAAACAAAAAGCATTATAATCCACACAGAAATGAAGGCCGAAAATAAGAAAACAGTGGTATTTGAGAGCAAATTGCTATTTCTAGCAACAGCTAGGCATATTTCAGAAACTGGCTACACTAAGGGGTTTTCACGATTTTGTTGGCTTTGCTGACCGAAGACGTTGATAGCCTTCTCAGTGTATTTAGATAAGGATAACATTTTGTACACGCTTGCAATGGTTTTTCAGTGGTCAGTAACACGTCAAGCATGCTGGCAGATCTATAGCGAAATTATTGATGACGGTAAAGGAAATCGACCGAAACTAGCGACCTGCCAAATGAACTTGAAAGTCCTATTAGAATGGTCGCACTGTGAAAGGACACTGTCGATTATATGAATATGTCTGCAAAAGACAAGTGGACTACTCACGTCTACGCCGGAATTCAAGACATTAACTTATGCAACAAAATAGCGTATTTATGAAATAAATGATTTTTTATTGGTTATAGCTTGATTCCACACTGTATTTTTGGTACATGTATGAGATAATAAAAAAGGAGAGTTTTAACTGGTTTGTTGTCTTTCAACATTTTATAAAGACTTTTTCGATTTCTTACTGGAGTGTAGGCTGAGAAACCAAACAAAACTCCAAATATACATCCGGGTGACCGTGTATCCTGTCGTTTAGAGATCGATTTATGGCTGTTTTGCTGTTTTTCAGTCAGCTTCAGAATCCATCTGAGAAGTTCATCAGTTCCTGCGTTGGAGTCGACGAAAAACACGACATGATTGGCCGAGTGACGAATATATCCCAGAGGAAATTAACTATTATAGCCAGTTCATTCATCTGAATGTTCAATTGCACATCGTTTCTCCAGTCTCCATATTAGAGGAGCTTAGGTCGCCGGCTTCCGACTAGGTGTTTGTTCAATAATTCCCTTTGCAGGCACGTATTGTATAGTCCAAAAAACCGAACTATATTCACTTTTGGATATCATCGACCATAATATCTTCTTATCGAAAGTGTTTCGTCAATGTTTACGACAACATCAGTCTATTTTATTGATGATGCCAGATTATCCATTTTGCGCGAAGCTATACCCCTTCAGTTTTGGTATCACTTTTCTGTCAAAACGAGGAAATTGTCAGTGTCACAGCCACTGCACGGATAACTTCCAACGAAGATATAAACTTGGAGATTTCAGCCACAGATCCAAATCAAAAACAAAATCTTTTCAAATTGAGTTGTATTAAAAACCAAAATGATGAAGACACTGCAAAATTATCCCACTTAAAGAAATAGATTAAATAATTGTAATGCGAACCCTTATATTATCTGGTCACCCGGTTTCCAAATGCATACAGCGAAGTGGCTGGAAAAATGTCTTGCGCTTAAACATAAAAAATATACAACAGTCGAAGATGAACCCCAAAATGGCCCAATTTACATTGGAATGTAAAATGGTATAAAAAGAGCAGTCTCAGTATTTGGTAGTACACTTGTAGACGTAACAGTCAGTTCGAACATCATGTTTTGGTACAAAACAATGGCAGAGACACAACATTTAAGTGAACGGAAGCTTGAACTTCAACATGAGCATATTTAAATTCTTCCAATTAAGGCAGGATACAAACAGTAATAGTAGTCTATATCCTGGAGAGATTTGATCGGTAATTCCTGAACAACATTCATGAATAATGTTTCACTCATTAAATGCTATGCAGCAGCTGTATAGTTCAGCCGAGAAAGACTGGTAATTTCAAGGTCATTGGTGAGATGTTTGGTTTAGCGTCCTCTAGTTTAACTCACTTTGCTCAGTTTCGCGCCAAACATACTGTTGTAAAGCACCTGTTTGATTTTCGTGAAAATTCTCTCATGACTACAAGGAATTATGGACATGGGCTTAAGACATTCCGTTTTTGAGAACTCACTTTAGCAAACGACAGCCATATTTCTATGTTGTCCGGCCGAATTTTTACCACCAGGTGTAGTTGAACGGTCAAAATTTCAGTGTGTATGAGCTTTAGTGTCTAGGTGAACATGATGAATTTTACGACAAAATAGTATGTGCGAAAAACAAGCAAGACGGGAAAATCATTACTGGAGGAAGTCGGGGCCACCTCACGAGTTTGACGGACTATGTTACAAATTGTTATGGTTCACAGATATTGTCTTATAACCATGTCATGCTCATAAAATGGTTAGTGTGAAGAATCAAGAACTTCAGTATGGTCAGCGTTGTTACCAAAACAAGATATATGTTTAGTAAAATAGAAATTGTTCATAAACAATCAATACGACAGCGTGATAAATAGTATGGATGTTCAACCGATCGTCTTCAGCCGAAAAAGTTCGATGTAATAGTTGAGAATATTACCAAATATAGATTACCTCTACGGCTTTGGGTGATTTATTTTGAGGAAACCATTCCTAGGCTCACAATTGCTTCCAAAATTTCTATCTGTTACGGAAACTGAAATTCTGTGGTTTTATTGCTCACTCATCAAGTAACCTGAGTGATTCTGTTTCTGTGTTTGACTGCATAGAGTAGCGGGAAAAATACAGTTTTCGACAGCTGTTCAAAAACAATTTGGACATTATTACTTACTCTAGCCTTATATATATATATATATATTTATGTCTAAAATACCAGAAACTATATTATCATCAATTTCATATACGAAATTTCTCTCATTTTTCGTGTGAACAGATGTTTGGAAATGATTATTTTAACATCATGTGAAGTCATTTTCATCCAAAAATGTTCCACATTTATTGTGATAAATTAATGGTATACTGATTTGTAATTGTATAATCTTCAGTGGTCGAATATCAGTCAACCATGGAATAACACGTAGAAGATAGAAATCAGAAATTTGTATTCGGTGGAATTAATTGGATTGTGTATATACCGATTAATTCTTACAAACTGCAATGAACAATAATGCAATACTATAATGAGAAGAGTCAGTCAGCACAAATAACTCATAAGATATTTATAAAAAGCTATTTTAAGAGATAAAAAGTTGTTTTTGTATTATGCTTTGGTTATCATTAATGCATAGAAGTTAATATCCTATTTCATAAACAGTCATCAGGATATTACAACTTTATTCCTCTCGTAGGTTAAGATAGATGTAGAAAAGCATTTAGATAATGGAATGTAAATAAGCAATGGAGATGTATGAGAAGTATTCAGTGCTATTTCTTGGTACATTAAAAGATTTTCAGGAAAGTAAAATACTATTCCATAGATTGGTTATAGCATAGTGTCCCCTGGCAGTGATGACAACACTATATGTCTAATTTTTGTCTCCATCTTTCTTATTTCCCTTTATTTCCTTTGCTTTAACTCTTTTCGTTGATGAATTCCCCCTAAGGATACTTGTCTGCTATGATTTCGATTTCACTCTTCAACAAAAGTATTTCCACTGATTTATTTAGTCTACTTAATATTATTCCCATGGTGTCTTTCCGTAATGTTATCACTAGTGCCTATTAAAAGGTCCACAACATATCTCCGATAAAATGTAATCAAGAACACAAATGGTTTCAAACAATTTTCTTTTGAATATCCTGTCTATTGTCAGCAAGATAAGTAATCTGATTAGTGTTGCTTCATTTTGTTCGCAAAAGTAATTGTGAAAGATTTTCCTACTAAGAAGAGTTAAATTCTCCTCAATAGGTCTTTTACTAATAGCTGGTTGTCAAACATTTTGTACATGTTTCAAACGTACTAAAGTCAAAACATTTTTGCTCCATCAACTATAGTGTCTTTAGTTTGTTCGATTACTTTAAATAAATCCGTTAACTTTCATTGTGGATATCCTTACCTTTTTCCCAAATAGGACGAAATGTGTATCCCGGATTCTACTTGTAAATTCTGCTGACATCTAGGCATTCATTTCAGGAGCCTATGAGACTGATAGACTCTGTCCATATATGTCAACGAAAAAGCAAAATACAAATAAATAATTTCAAGCGTTAGTTTGCAGGAATTAGACTGGTCACATATGTGATCTTGAACCGGGGTCAGTTTTCCAGTGATTCTCTAATTGATGTCGGTTTGTGATCAGACCTGCAAGAAATCTCAAAAGATGCTTGCTATACAGAAGGTGACTGCTGTGGCCCAGTGGATAGCGCTCTGATGCATGAAGCGATGAGTACTGATTTCGAGTCTCAGTGGAAATACCATCACTCACTGGAGAGCGGGTACACCAAGTTGACAAGTTCCAGAAGGGGAAGAAAAGCGCGTCCTGTATTCCACTATTAACCACCAACAAACTAATGACTTCAGTTGCAGTACATAAGAAAAGCATTTTTGTTAATTTCTATGTTGGCATACTCGTAATGTTTACTATCGGTCTCAATGGAAGTCATTTTTTAATGTTATTTTATTAAACTATATATATATATATATATATATATATAGGGAATATTTAGAAACTCAGATAGGATTTCAAACTATTTGAAAGTAACGAGTGTAGGGTTCACTTCCACTTACCAGTTTTGCTACTTCTTTCATGTTCCTGTTCACTGACATTCCATACAACTTGCCCATGACTAAGGTTAATACTGTGACTGCACAGTAAATTCTTGCCTTATGCATTATTTCATTCAGAATTACTATTATATTTCATTAGCCTGGTTAGCAGATGTGTTTTTCAGCCTTTTAGGCATAACAAAAGACTAGAAACCTATAGACACTGGTTAGAAACCTTCCACACCTTAGTTTCTTAATTCACCTTTAGTCATCAGTTATTACATGAAATGCAGATGTATCACTTCTCGGAATCAAAACTTTCATGTTACTATAAAAATAGCTTGGTGAGATGATAAGTTGTTACCGAGAGTTTCCAAAACTAAAGAGGCTTTTTTGTGACAAACATGTAATGCAGGAAATTAGACGTCACTATAAGAGTAAGAAGAATGTTATCCTGAGTTTGTTGTATTTTAAACTAAGATTACAGAGTCAATATTTATTTGCACAGTTTGTTATAATCTTTGTGAAAACAGAGTTCACTTTAAATGGTCCTAGGTGCCTAATACTTCGATCAATGATTTAGTCAGTAAAGAAGTTGGACAAATGTGATCTAAATGATTTCTCGGATGGAGTAAATCTGTGTACAGGATTAAAACTGATTTTGAATTTTAATTTAGATTTAATCACGAACGTACATGATTTAGCAAAACATTAAAATCCATGGGACGGTAAACACTTGCTTTGTTGTAGTTTATAAATCTTCAGCAGTGTACACCCAAAACTGCACCAGGGCTCAATGAAATTACTCAATTCACTTAGTATTGCAAATGTGACATTAAATTACTGAAAAGATTTTTAATTTTAAATGATTTCAAACGGAGCGCTAAACTGTCCTAAACCGTGTCTTCCTATCCCGTTATATCCAAAGAATTTTCCCCACTTTTAAGGTGGATTCCTTCTACATGAAGTGTAATTGCATCATACCGAGATACTGCTGTCAAATCCCCTGAGTAGATGTCTAACATATTTTTATACACTGTGTTATAGTCGATACGGTTTCTACTCTCATCGAAGTAGCTATCAGTCGTTAGCGATTTTGATTTATACGAGGGTGACACCTAGGAAGAAGCATGAAAAAGTACAGAATATTCATGAATAAAAATAAATTTCTGTTTATTGGCAATGAATCTTTAAATAGAGGTCTTAAATATTTTGAAACCTTTTGAACAATAATTCTCTCTAAAGTCACTGTCTTCACAGAAGTACCAAACATAATCGACAGAAATGTTTTAAAAAGGGAGATTTGTTGAATGATATATTCGGGTGAAGTCTTGAAATCAATTACCTGAATACAATATCTGACGTAATTCAAAAGCTTGTATGCTGGGACAATTTAAGAAGAGTGGAAATATCGTGTGGTAATTTTGCGTAGCCAACCAGCACCAATCACCATCAACGATAGAAAATTGGAAGAGGTCACTTCCTTCACTTATCTAGGAAGCTTGGTTTCAGCCACAAGCGACAGCACGGATGAAGATCTCAAGGCCAGCCAGAATCGGAAAGTCAAGATACGTCTTCATCAACCTGAAACCAGTTTAGAAAACCTCTGCATTCAGCCAGCCGAAACAACAAGATTTGGATTTTTAGTGAAAATGTGAAGTCAGTTAGTGCTTATATACGGGTTAGAAACTTGGAGCCCTCATCATGAAAAGCATTTCCAACAGGTTACAGACTTTTATCAATAGATGCCTTCACCAATTCTATATTGAAGATCAAATGGCCAGCCCGTCAGTAAGAATTAGCAACAAGAAACTGTGACAACAAACCGACGAAGAGCCGATCTCTAAATAAATATGTAAATGAAAATGGAGATGGATTGGACATAAGTTGAGGAGGCCGCCGAGTGACATCGCGCGCAACGCAGGTCATCGCTCGAGTGGAATCCAGATGGGAAGCAACAAGTGGGTGATCAGTGCAAGAATGACATGGAGGAGATCGTGTGGCGAGGAGCAGGAGATGAACGATTATTGCCAGTCGGGGACCCAGGTGAAGAAGACAGCAGAGAATAGGACGAAGTGCAGATGTGTTGTTCAAGCTCTATTTTCCACTCGGAACCCAAGGGAGTAATAATATAAAAATAATATTGTCATTTTGCTATGAACATAGGTACATATATACTGATGGACAATAAAATTAACGATGATTTACCTTAAAGTTGTACACTATGGGAGTTAACTAGGTATTATTCCTTTACACATTGATTACATCATGTTAAATAGCTCTTCGTCAGGTGGCTTATATCACACTGAAAGCTTTGAAAATAAAGTTTCTTAGCTAGATTACGGGGGATAAGTCTATATTATGAAACATTCTCTCTCCATATTAATATATTTACACCTGATATCAATGGTCGGCCTACTAAATTTGGGCTACCAATATCACATGGTGAAAATTTCATAGTTGTATCAAAATACTGTGTGAAATCAAGCTATAATAAAATAAAATAAATAAAAAAAATAAATAATATAGTTGACCATAAGTTTTCATCAATAAGTAGCCATTAACTGGATAATATAATTGATAGTAGATTGCCTACTATAAAGCTTACTAATGAATTTCACTTTTAATATATACGCAACCAGTCAGTACTCTTCAATTTATTGACTGGTTACACCTTAGTTACACGGGTTCAAATCTTAGAGGGGATATCAATTCCTTCAAGGGTTTAGATATGCCTTGCTGACGAGTTCCAACAAACACTACAACTAGGTCTAAGGATTCCTGCTGATTGCCTTCAGCCAGCTAACACTCTTTAACTAATCTTAAAGGGGTTATCAGTGGGTGTGCAAACCTTGTCACATGAAGTTTTATCTTTTCTTTGTCTTTAACTTTATTCGACACTTACAACAGATTTTTGCCTAGCCGATTTCATCTCTGAATAGGAGGAGGTTACTCTTGGATTCACTACAAATTTTTTACTTCACCTGGTCATACAAGACTGAGGTGAAAACCTCTATATGTTTGGACAAAACGAATTTTCCCACACTTTCTGTATGTTGTCTCAATAAGTGATTAACAGCAGATAGTACACCGAATGAGATTAATGCAAACATGAATGTGCCATTCCATGTAACAGGTCAAAGACAGAGAATAACCAGTCTGTCAGATATTACCTAATTACAAATCGATTCAGTCTGAATTTAACATTTTGAAAGATTTTATCGCGCGTGGTTATAGTTGGATATAACCTGGAGAAACAAGCGGCTGAACGGTAAACTGTCTGGACTCCCAGCTTGAAAGTCTTGGGTTGGACTCTACTAAAGAGTCCCAAAATTAAAATAAGGGTAAGCAATCAACTGTCTTCTCTCTATACTGAAGATCAGATGGCCAGAAAGAATCACCAACAAGAAACTATGGGAACAAACAAAACAAGAACCAATCGCTCAACAAATATGCAGGAGAAAGTGGAGATGGATTGGACACTCGCTGAGAAGGCCGCTGGGTGACATCGCTCGTCAGGCCCTCGAGTGGAACTTGAAAGGTAAGCGGCGAGTGGGACGTCCAAGGGTGACATAGAGGAGTTCGTGTGAAGAGGAATTGAAACAGTATGGACTAACATGGATGCAGGTGAAAAGTACAGCAGAAGACAGAAGTAAGTGGAGACGTGTAGTTGAAGCTCTATGTTCCACTAGGAACCTAAGGGAACAATAATAATAATATAATCACTAAAATTTACAAATTATTATTATCTCTTAGTATTCTTCGCTGTGACAATTGACATATTGTAAACAACATTCGTTTTACAAAGTATAATGTGTAACAAGTTCAGAGACATGTGAAACGACAAGGTCAATTATTGTATTAGCCAGTTATACACTGAAGTTTCTATGTATATCCATTTATGACAGGATAATACACCAGACAGCTGGCTGTTGTTACTGCCTATAAAATCAGTTTCCAAGTGCATATTACTACATAACTATGTGAAGTTTTTTGTATAATTTTTTCAAGCCATGATATCTAATATTATCTGAGTGAAATGTCTTCCCAATAACTAGTTCCTCTATATCATACATGTAAAATGAAGCTACAGCGAAGCATCTTTAATACATAAAGTTAAATCAGATATTCATTAGGGTTTCAGAGAACAATATGTTCTTTTCTAAAACATACTGATACACTTTCCAATTAAATACATATATCGTTTAAACAATTACTAGAGTCAGTGTAACCTAGAAAATATTCGTTTGATGTCCAGATAATTTGGATGAAAAGCATAAAGTGTAAGGTATCTAGAGTTCTTGGAGAAGACGTTTGTTTAATCTTCACCTAGTTAAGGAATGAATCTTCCGACTTAGTGGGCTGATGAATAATGCATTGTGGTGAGAAGAAATTAATTCAGAATTCAAATTTCCTTAAGGACACTGTCACTTATGTCGCTAAACCCAGTTGGTGAGTACAAAATTAACGGAAACACAGGTTTTTAATTCATTCACTAGCCATTATGCAGTAAACAACATGTAGTTATAATCAGAAGCAATACGATAGCATCAACCGAAGTTGGTCAGTTTAAAATGAGACTAGAGTAATAACTAATGTTTTCGCTTTACTTTATATTCAACTAAAGGTCACTGTTTTCATTCATCAATTTCTTTGAAATTTATATCTCATTCAATACCTTACTTCAGAAAAATAACTATTTCATTTATGCTTAAGTCGTTTAAATGTCACTTTGTAAGAAAAAAAAACATTACATATCATATTACATTTATTTTATTTGGAATTTAAATGCTCAACAATTCCATCCGCTAGTTTAACCAAATTGTGTTCAATATTCCAATGCACATTAAAACAAAAATAAATGGAGAAAAAAATCAATCACCCATTATGTTAATTCTGTCAGTCATGTGAACTTAATCTTTTGAGGTAATAAAGATAAGTTTTTTCATGAAATATTTCTTTTTTGATGACATAATGAATTAATATGCACTTTTAGTTCTATTTCAAAAAAATATAAACAAACGTATAAAACACTGAGATTAGTAATATATTATCAGTGTTAAATATGAACAATATTAAATGTCACAATCAGAATGAATAACAGAGAACAGAACAAAACGTATATATATATATATATATAATGAAGATGATTAACAAAGTGATTCAATTTATGTATCGGTCTATTTGTATTACAATAGTCCATATCTTTCTAAATGATCTTGAATTAAAAATCTTTGACAGCCTTGTAGTATGTGATGCATCATATTTGTATTCACAGCACATGTATAGTAAAATAAACAAGTTCGATTTTGACAATATGGAGCTGTACTTCGTTTTGTCAATTCCTGGATAATGAAAAAAATATGTGTATACATAGAGTATCATAGAGTACATGTTAAGCCTTAGAATATGAAAAAGATGCTTTATGATGAAATGACCTCATATATTACGTCATTGGAGGTTACTAGTAGGAAGGGCTGCATCTAAGTTTCGTACTTGTTGGAAGTTGATAGCAAAGCCTATCTGACACCTTACAGGAACTGATGTTCCCTCAGAGATTCGAACCCATATCACAAAGTGCTGCAGTTAGAGACATTACCACTGAGCTATTTGGGCTCACGATTGACCTTCTGTAAGGCTGTAATAAATACGCTGAAATTACATTGTTTACTCAATAATAACCAATTACTGTAACTATTTCATATAAAGAACTTTGTAAACACTACTGAAGAACAAACTAAATTCAAGTATTGGTTTTGTAGTGATTTTTGTTTGATTGTTTGCAGGATTTCATCATGAGCAGACAACAGTTAGAGAAACATTGGAAAACCAGCTGGGAGTACGGGGCAGCTGTTTCGTCCTAGTTTGGAACTCTTCACAGCACGCACCCGGGTTTGAACCCAGAACCTTCTGGTTACAAGGAGAGCTAGCTCGTAGAGCGTTAAGCCACTGGGACCCAATCCAGTGGCCCACGAATTCCAACTTCTGCCAGCTCATGACACAGCACGACCACTTGTCAATGTCTTCTTCGATGAGTTACTGTCTCACCTTCAACCTGATGTACCCTACTGGTCACGGCTTCCCATTAGAACCTCAGGTCACTGCCTGAATAGGGCCAGTCACCAGTGAGCATCAGGTCAATTTTCAAGTATTGGTTCTGACCCCTGTGGTGGTTGCGTACTGATGAAGAGTCCCGAACTAGGATGAAACAGCTGACCAGTACTCCCAGCTGTTTTTTAATGGTTCTCTAACTGATGTCAGCTCATGATGAAATCCTCCAACCATTGAAACTAAATTCAGTTCACAGTGTAAGGAACGGAAAGTGAATACTGAAAGCTTTGCAGGCAAAAAGGAAATCTTGAGGAGAAGAAAAGCTATCAAAACTTTCACAATATGAGCTTCAAACATTTAAGTTAGTATTATCTTATCTATTCGTCAGTTTTACTTCTAGGAATTTCACAATATTTAAATTTCTGCTCCCTATCGCTTTTCGTTAAGAAGAAATCCTTATCTGAAGAAAATATTTAGTCGTGATGTAACAATATCCTGATAGCATTTTTTAAAAATTCCTATATATTTTGTACTTCGTCACAGCACTGCATCGTCTTGTTTGTTAACCGGCTTTCATAGACTCAGTGAAGTACAATTTCTTAACCTCATAACGTCTCCTTATTCCCTAGATATCAAGACTCTCTCAGTACTAATAAGAATATACAATAAAAAGGACTTATCATATGATAAGGAGAAATTCGTTCGAATATAAAGTGCAATGCTATGACAGGTTTCCCAGACTGCTGAAAATGTTGTAAACTTGATTTGACTTGAAATCACTTGGCAGAAGAAACGGAAAGTTTTCTAGTGAGTGATAAAAATAAAAAAAGATGCATATTGTACTGCTCCAATGTTCATGAGTCTGTGTTTCCATAGTAGAACGCTTACCAGCCGTGCAGCTGGTTCATGTTCAACTTCTAGCTTATGTACTTCCAAACCCTGCCCATTTGATTAGGTGATAACAAAATAGCTGTTCCCTTCTCACTGGATTTTGAGGTATTCTCTAAATGATGTTGGTTGGAGACGAAATCTGATTTAAAATCAGTCAAATTCCAGAGATTTGTCTACTGACACTCTTTAACATGAAGAGTACTATCGATAATTACTGGCCCGTATTACCATCTTATCCATAAGGATAAAACAGTTGTAGATGTAAGTAATCGTTTAAATGTGACAAAGTGAAAGATAATCAAAGTGAGTTTCCTCAAAATAATCTCAGAGAACACTTTAAAACACCCAGAGGTGCTTTTCAATAGTCCATATTTCATGTAATTACAGCTACAAAAGAATAACTCATCAGGTCTAAAACTTACTTCAAATAAAAATTTAATATAACAGGCAGTTCTTATTGTTTCTGGATGTGTGACAATAAACTTCGGTTGTTGACTGTATGGTCTGCAGTCTTCATGGTCTTCTTCTTCTTGGTTCTTGTTGTAGCCCGCGTGATGATTGATTCCGTATTTGTTGTTCCCATTCTTATGGTTAATATGTTTCATAGGTTTGGTTGATGGAAGTAGGCAAGTCAAGAATTCTGCTCTTTGTTGGGCTAAACGGTGAAGAGTGAAAAATAGTGAATTCAGTTAACTGACTTATCAAGAATACGGTAATATTACTCACAAGTGTAAAGAAATACAAACGCAAAGTGTTTTGAGAATGGATTTTAAATAAGTGATTGAGTAGAAGACGACAGGTGAAAGCTAGAAAGCTGACTGAAGAAACAGTGAGGACACAGCTTCAAGTGAGTAAAGAGAAGAGAGGGGTGATAATAACTGTCAACGGAAGATATTTAAACGAGATTACTTCCTTCACGAATCTGGACAGCGTCGTTTAGACTACAAGCAGTATGAATGCGAATGTCAAATCAGTGCTTTCAAGTGGCTCAGAGACTTAGTGAGTCACGAAAAGCATTTCCAACTAGCTGCAGACTTTCATCAAAAGCTGTCTTCGTTCGATAGTGAAGATTAGATTATCATGAAGGACTAGCAAGAAAAAACTCCGGCTGTTTGATGAACCATTCAAGAACCTGCCGGCCGAAAAATATGCTGGGGAAAATGGGGTTAGCCTGGACAAGTTATGAGTAGACCATTGATTGACATCACACACCAAGCCCCAGACTGGAATCAGAAACGACGAGTTTGACGAGGATCTCATGGAGGCGGCGAAGATGAAAGCCTCTGGGTAATCGTGCAACTAGCTGGCAAAAACTGCTGAAGTGGAGATCTACTGTTGAATTCCTATGTTGCACTCTGAATTTAAACCAATAATAATAAAGATGACAGTGTTCTCAGTTTAGTCACTGACAGTATATTTTCGGCTACATTACACCAAGAAAGGTAATGATAAATAAGAAAAAGTTTTACAAGAAGCTAGCAGTGTCTTAGGCAAAATAAAGGACACTTTAAATGAAAAGAAGATATGGCTGAACAGTTCAATTACCTCATAGAATGAGGATTTCATTAACTCAGAAAATTCTCCATATATAAGATGTAATAAGCATGAATGATCACTAATCAAAGTGATGCAGTCGCCAATAGGTTTAAGCATTATACAGCAGACAGATCAAGGGGAAAGTCCGTCAGAGAAGTGTCATTCAGACCAAAAAATAAAGTTATGCTATTGTACTTTTGAGATGGATATGGGTTAAGTAGGTGTAAGAAATTGTATCATTCAGTACTTAGAAAGCTTGTATATTCAGTCCCGAAACTGTATACAAACAATGATGAGTGTATTCTGTGAGATGCTTTAGACTTATATTTATACGGATGCCTGAACAATGTTTCAGTTGCTTAACTGTGTTACGTAAGAAGTATATTCTAACCTTGGTGTAGTTCATTAGATGCTGCAATCATAATCCATTAGTAATAGTAAAAATGTGCCTAAGGGATGTATTATTTTCGCCTTTCTCCTTAAGGTTACTCTTACTTCCTTTGTACCTTGATCCCTGACCTTATATAATCCTGGAATTTTCTAACTCTACTTAATTACATCATCGCTACAATCGTTTTCAGAATAGTATTGGGCTTCTGTTTAATGGTTTTGTACCGCAACGTGTTCCCTCCCTCCCACAGGTGTTGTGACTCATCAGTTTCCCTAACGTAATTTACTTCAACCACACACTACTGTCTGTAGTCATTGTGAATACTTCCATTTGTTTCATGTTTTATATGTTTTTATCTACTTTTCTTATGTTTATAAAGTGGTTTGACCACACGAACAATCCACTGATGAAAAGAAACTGTTTCTCTTTTACAGGATTTTCATCATGAGCTGACATTAGTTAGAGAACCACTGGAAAACCTGGGAGTACTGGACAGCTATTTCGTCCTAGTTTGTGACTCTTCATCAGTACGCACCCACCGGGATTCGAACCCAGGACCTTCTGGTTACAGGGCGACCTCGTATACCATTAGACCACTGGGACCCGATCCAATGGTTCATGAATTCTAACTTCTGCCAATTCACGACATAGGGCGACCCCTAGCCAATGTCCTCGGCGAATATTTGTCCTCGCACCCGACCTGCTGCACCCTACTGGTCACGATTATCTTTCACCAAATGGCCTAACTGATTTTATTTTCAACTTATTTATCCACATATTTCATAGGTGGATAAGACTGAAATGGAAAAGTATGTTCAACGGAAGAAATTAGATTGTCAAGGCAAGCATAAAAGCACAAAAGTTGTGAACAGTTAGAAGAACTTTCCATCTCCGCCTGAAGGCGAATATCGTGAATTGTATTTCACTAGTTTTCATCTGTGACGCCTCTTTTTTCATGTAGCAAGTATGAAACAGGTCCTGTGCATTAGTTTTTTTGTTTTTCACGAAAAAGAAATAACAGACCTTTCGTTTATACTAAGACCTCAAGTTCACACAATAACTTAACTTCACTGTTCAAAATTCAACAAGTACAACACTTGCGTGCTACGAGTTTCTTACATTAATATTTATCAGAAGGTTATTTTTAGGTGAAATCGTGAATTTTTCACTAGACAGTGATATCAACTATTCGCAAAAAGGGTGTAAAAAATAAGGATTTGTTTTTCTACACAACTCAGAGACAGCGCTCTAACTGATTCTGGAACTCAACATTAGTAATTCAAAATGTCTCAGGGTTATTATCTACAAGTGTATTGAGACAAGACAGTCACCTTGTTCACTAAACAACAAAACTTCATACCCAGCAAAGATTTTGTATTGTTTTTAAAATTAAAAATAAAACAACATTACTTTAAGAAAACTTACCTGTTGGTTTAAAATCTTTATACGGACAATCAGTGATTAAACGAGCAATAGTTGTTGTACATGATACACGACTATTTTGACCACTTGATGATGATGTACCAAGTATTGGAAGCACTGTACAATAATCAGGTGTGTGATTTAATTTAAATGATGAACGTAATGAATTTACACTACTATATTGTTTATTGATTTGATTTTGTTCACTCCACGTATCATTATTCTGTGTATGTTCAGCTGTAGATGAATCACCTAGTGTTTGACTAAATTTACGATTGCTTGACGTGTAACCAGCTGATGCAGATTTTACAGCAGTGGGGAGTTTTATTCGACTTGATGTAATACTTTGCCTTTTCGATGATGTGCGCTTATCAAAACCTACATCTGCATTAAATAGGGATGAATTATTACGTATTATATTTAATTTTTCTGGAAGATTAAGAAGTGACTTTTTACGTCTTGTACACCTGGTAGACTGAAGCCAAGTTTCTGCTAGTGTATGCAGTTTATCTATCCTATGACCGCTGCATATTTTTTCTTCAAGAAGATCAATTTTATTCAAGAAAACAATCATTGGGACTTGTCTCAGGTATCTAAATATAAAAAACAAAACAATATGCAGTTGATTTAAATATTCAGTTATGCTAATGAGCGAGCACAGTTGAAGCCAGTGAATATTTATCATAACGTTTCGCCAAGTTTTGCAAACACACATCAAAATTATTTAGCACGGATATTTGATATACTGGTGGCTTATTTAACTGTAGTCCAAGTCCATGAACAAGTTGATACTAATCAATGAGATAACAATAAAATAATGTAAGTGCTTATGCAATCTAGATATCCAGTCATTTTTCGGCTGATGGTGGCTATCATTAGAATCTGGGACTCACATTTTGTCCTATTTATGAATGATTAGCCATATGTACCTGTCCTCAAGTAAGTGATACTGTTCTGAGTGAAAGTATAACAGAGAGCCCACTGGTTTAAATACCAAAATGTTATCCAATCGGCTATTTGGAAATTATATCAGTGTTCGATATTCATAAGCGAGAATATAACCAAGAAAGAATGGGATTCTGGTTGCGTCTGAGTTGAAGTCCATTGGATGTGACGAGATCAGACCAATCTTTTCACACACACAGGTCAGGATGAACTTTATTTATCTGACAAAATATTGTACAATGTTGGTAAAACTACGAAAACTCTGAACTGAAGTTTCCATTTTCAAGAGGTACTCGTATTCTGCTTCATTTGTATTCATGATTCATGGCTTCCACATTATTTTTAAAGGATCTTCATATCACTTCTTTAGCACTTAATCTTTCTCGCTGCTGCTCAAGATTCTTGCAGCAGATATCACACACAACAAGTTACTCATACATTGTCGTCAGTAGCACAAATATAGGGCTGCTCGTAGATTTTATTATTTTTCTTCTTAATTACATTGGACAGTGCTTAATTCTATTGGCCACAATGATAATAAACGTCTACACCAAGTGATTTTACAACCTGATGAAAATGAATGCAACTGTTTTATTTCGACAGACCCTAGAGTCTTGCTGCATTCATATCTTCTCTAATATTCAAACCTGACTGAAATCTGTCAATGAATTTCATAGTTCAAACAAAGTAACATCATTAAAATGAGCTGAATTTGATGTTAAATCTTGGATGAGTGCGCGCACACAGTTTCCTCAAGCCAGTTATAGAAAAGAAGATTAGTTAATGTTGATTAATGTTCACCAGTTGACGGGAGTGGGAATTTACAGGTGAGTAGAGTGTAAATCACCAGCTAAATAATCTTCAAGTCAATATGAAGCTCCCAGATTCTATTCCCAATGGGGTTGTGAGAGTTCCGAAGTAGGGTAAAACAGCTCTTTGATTTCCAATGATTCTTTTCTTGATGGTAATTTTCAGTGAAATTTCCTTCATAGATATAAGTTACACGGATGAAAATTGTATTTGAGATGAAAAAAATATTGTCTTTTAGAGATACATTTCAAATCATCTTATCACACGTTTAATTATAAAATCACTTCATTCAGAAATAGAAGAGAACACAGGGACAAGTAAACAGATATTTGTAGAAAACAAATACGATAGTGACAGATTTAACCTTAGAAATGGTGTTAAAGAGAAGAATGGTAAATTAAAGAAGTTTAAATTAAAAGGCAGCAGACTGAGAAAATTATCAGTCTGAGTTGAAAATATTAGATTAATGAATTAGCTTGCAAATTTCAGCAAGAATCCTTCAAAACATCTAAATGAAAAATGTTTAGGTTTCATTTTTTGCGGTACATAACGATAAAAAATTTGATCTCACTCACAACACTCAGAGTGTCTGACTTCATCCCTGATTCAAACTTTATCAGTGCATGAAACATCATCTTCTCTTTAGCACGGCAATTTCTTTTCCATTCAAATGTGTTCACAAATATGCAAACTTAAATAAACGGTGAGACGTCACCTAATGATATGTTAGGTATTAAGGTTTGTCGATCAGCATGTTTTATATTCAGCAGGACCCTACCAGGAATCGAATCCAGAATATTTAGGCTACTAGCCGAGTCTTCCGACCATTCACATTTTGGCATGAAATCATATAGTCGATGAATCATGACAACTCTCATTTCGTGATACAGAACTGGTGCAATCCATCGAGCTGAGTGTAAATTGGATTGCCCTTGATGCCACTATTTCACGGGTTGATAAGAGTTAGAATTCATAAACTATTGTATTCCAAGCTTCTGAATGAATGGTCAGCTGGCTCAGCTGCTAAACTGAGGGTCGTGGGTTTGATTTCTGATTGGATTGTGGAAATTTACTTCTGAAGAGCCCGTAAATAGAATGAAACAGCTTTCTACTGCTGCAAGATTCTCGACAGTTTTTAAAGAAATCTACAGAGGAACTAGTCGAAATCCCCATTAACTTGAAATTTAAGCATATCCTAGTGTTCAGCAATTTCAGTCTGTATTACGAAATTCAACTTCTTCATGACATTATGCTACATGGGCTTCAACAGTGACTAACTTTCAAATAATAACAGATTATTATATTCTTCATCGACATGTTTTCTAGACCAACATCAAATTTACTGTTAACAAATTAGTGTGTATCAATCAATTAATTTCTGGGAGAAGAGTGACAGAATCCGTTTGAAAGTTTTTAAAATAAAGCTACGTGATTGTAAGAGACATTAGGATACGCATTTTCAGGAAAAAAGGTGATTAAAAGCTGTATACCTGAAGATAACCTCCATCATTTATCCCGTGTGCTAACAAGGGGAACTATTTTCATTTGAAAGACATATGTTAGCAACGATTGAAGAGGATTACCGATGATCATACCACGATCATTACATCAAGGTTAGCACACAGGTGCGAAATATATGCATTGACGTAGCTGCAATTTATTTTGAGCTTCATCAAATTAAAGGTTTGGCTACTACTCTCGATTATTCCTGAGCATCTCAAATAAACTAACTGACCAAAAAGGTTGCCATCTTATTGTTGTTGCCTTACCCCGGAGTTTGTTCTCAATAAATAGATTTCAGAATAATAAGGGTCTGGATGCATAACGTTGTTTGGTGATGTTGCTTTAATACCCTAACGTATGATTCACTTTCTTGATGCAGTAATTCATATGACTACTACTCACGAAGTGGTTTCATCGTATATCAGATATGTTTTACGGGTGATGATAGTCAAACATCTAAGTTTACCTCATCTTCATAGATTAAATAGACTATCTATTGAGAAGAATTTTATTCTTTACACCCTTAGTGAGTTAAAAAACACTTTGTAAGTGAGAAATAAATGTTTTACGAATCTAGAGAGGTTCAAATAAAAAAAATGCATACTTTAACTTACTTATTAGTCCATGCCTGTTCAAATACTTCAAGTGAATCAATTAAACGATTCTGTCGGTTGTCTTCAAGAAGTGTTTGATCAAAACTGCTGCAGTCCACAAGAAATAAAATTGCAGTTACATTGTCAAAAAATTGGATCCACTTTTTCCGTGCACCTCTTTGTCCACTGACATCAACTATGCTTCAATGAGTTTAGAGAAATATTAAGAAAACAATAGTTTTTATAACAGTCCATAATGAACTCGTTTGTATGCATCAACTTTTCTCAATAACTGTTCATGGCGTCGAGCACTAATAAATGCGTGTATTCCTCTTTTCAGCCATTTCGTTGTCAAATTCTATCTTTACTATTTGTTTCACTAATTATACGATATTTTTAGCTCTTGAAAGCTGTAAATTTTGCATTGGTTTCAAGTCTCAGAGTAAACTTCATCACTCAATAGAATGCAGGTAGTTTCGGCTGATAAGTCCCAAATAAAACAAAACACATCCTATATTCCATTACTAACTTCCTGTAGATGGCCTCCAAAGATCCAACATTGATTATATGGTTTTTCAGTTAATGTGATGTTAATGTCATTTAACGTGGAAGACCACCAAGGAAAGCTTAAGTAGCCTATCTAATTCAGTGTATCAAATAAGAAAATGATTATCCAATGAATTTACAAATCCCTGCCTTTTTAAGTGAGCCTTTCATTGTGCATAACCTCTTTTGTGCTCAAAATTGAAACTATTATCAGTAATGTTTAAAGTGGCAGTTAGGTTTCGAAATTTTGATAAGTTGAACATAATTAGCTAATATATGGATGAATGTTTTCCTTTTTCTAAATTCACATTAGGAAAATAACTGAAAGGCATGTAGACAGAAAATTTTATGTACTTTATGAATTGCTTCATATTTTATAGAATGAATGGAGAATATAAGTTAGAATGATCCTCCACAAGATCATGAATTGTTAGAAGAATATTTCTATGTTAAACATGTTTCATATAGCCTACATATGAGGTAAGTAGGTTAGACTTACGTTAATAAACCTGACTTGCATTTGCAATCAGCCAAAGAGTATTCCATTAAAGCTATATTTACAACACATTAGGCTTAAATGATATTTAGAAGTCGCCTCTAGCAATGAATGCAGATTCATTGTTGAATTTTAGATTTCCTGTATATTAGTTGTTCAGTGCATGTCACTAGTGAGTCAGGTATATTTTCACTCATTCCGGCATGAACAGTTTTGTAAATGTATCTTACAAAAAGATAACGTTTTAAAGACATTTTATCATCCATAATCATATCAGAAGTAAGTACATAACGTTAAGACGTGTTTTGTAAAGTTATTGTTTTCTTCTTCTTCATTAAGAGAGTTTTTCAGATATTCGGAACAGGTGTTAAACCATTCCCAACACATATATTCACTGCTGAATCAATATAAACGTTTCACTAGAATGTATATATACATATGCATATACATACAATAACAGTGATTCAACATCTGTTCCCGGTAAATATGAGAAATTCCATTACCCTCACGAGAAAGGAAGTAATAAGAACAGCAATGCCGTATCTCAAAGTCTTGAATTTACAAATATCCTGAGTGTGACGAATAAAGTGTCTTCAGAATATTGTCCAGTAAATAATAATGTTTTATCATGACATTTATTTAATAGGCGGAGTAATATGAAAATACATACGGCTATGACTCATAAGTGCTATATCTTTATCAATGATAAAGCCATAGTTTAAAGGCTTTGTATATGGAAATGAAGTCGTTGAATAATGACCCGGGTTTTTGGTTGGATGTCAAATTATCAGTTGGAAAGATATCCATTTTGTCCCCACATCCATTGGGTACACGATAGTAGACAGGTGATTGCTTGAATAATGCCGCCGCAGTACAGAAAAGAAAAAGAAGGCGAACTGAGAAGACCAGTCTCACTACTCAAGGAAAATGCGTGGGTCATAAAATGTGGCATAAAATATAGCTGATAAATAATTATCTTACGGTAGCAACGGGTAAAAGTCTAATCTCCCTACTGTTTGCTAGCATGGATAAACGGACAAAATAACACCAAATCTAGCTTGTCTTCTGCCTGTTCTGACAAGAAACTTGATCGACATTTGACAGTATATATTTATTTATTTCTCTGCATTCTAGGTGAAATTTACTAGCCTCCCGCCCAAGCTTCCATCTTTGTCATGTTTACTACCGGTTAAGTGAGGCTTAAGAGTGTGTCGACCAGGAACAGAATGTTGGACCACGTGCGTGGTTGGCGAGAATTCTGCTAATTAAACCACCGATGCACAAATATTTATATATATATATATATATGTAATTGTATTCACTGAAGTAACCTACCGAAATCGAACTGAGGATTTTCGACCAGTTTGAATATCGAATTGTAGTTCACTTATACTATCAGTCATTTTCCGACATCGCAAAATATCCTGTATAAATTACATAAAATGTGAGATGCAACAATAAATAATGCGATATAACAAATGGGTTCATTAGGACTGTTGGGAAGTTCTAATTTTAATACTAATTGTGAAAACTATACCAGATAGGTGTGTTATATTTTATTTCGTAATAGCATTAACTAAAAGTTTTTCAGGTTTCCAAATATTTAATTAGCGTTATACCTATAAAATTTCATAAACTTACTTCCCAATTCTAACATAATTTATTTGAAATTTGCATTTTTATTTTCACTGTGATGGTAGGGTATTGTTTCAAACTGGTACTTAAGGGCATTTGAGAACAATCAGTTCTGTTGTTATTTTTATTGATGATGGCTACGAATTGGACCCAGATCACGCGTTTCAACCTAATTTTCCATCGTCAGCTTGGTGTGCTTGCACCTAAATGTGTAATGACGTTCCTAATGAGACTGAAAATTCACACAATCGATAGGAATACCAAAGCATTATCCACTAGGCAGGTGAGCCACCTCCAAAGATCATCGAAGCATCCATACCAGAAGCTCACATGTCAACAGAAACGGACTATTTGGGTTTAATAAAATCAACCGAAGGAAAATTCAAATAATTTCAACAAATTAATCCCATTATAATGAAGTTGTGCATTATTAGTAACTTTAGGAATATCACTAGCCAAACGGTAAGGAAATGAATCAAAGTGATAAAGTCTTGACGTCATCTGAGTTAATAAAATTAGTTAAAAGTTCTCTTGAGATTATTTGGTTTTACAGCGTTGATATCTGTGCTATTCCTCTTCTCCAGTTCATCTCTTCTAATTGCAATTTGCATCTTCCATCCCTTTAAGCAGATGGAATAATAACAGGAGCTGCCTGAATATTTCACAGTTCGTATGATGTTTTGTTTGACCGAATATGTGTATTCATTTCCATACTTTTGTCCAAAAATGTAGTTTAGCGAGATATAAGTTTACTGAGCAAATAATACAACATGTGAAGTTCATTAAATGTAATAAAATGAACCGAGTCTAGGTCATCTAGAAGCGTCATATCAAGCTCCTAAATCACCCAAACTTCAGAAGCCATAAGAATTACAATCAAATACGACAACACTAACGAAAACAACCGCTGTTACCATTCATTTACTACCACTACACATTTTTATTTAAAAGTGATTTTATTACCATCACTTATTGTTTTGTCAGTGTGTAGTGCGTGTGTGTGTGTGGTCTATTAATTTCTTAAATCAGCTGACTTTGCAAACTAACACACAACGTTGTCGTCCATTTGTGTCATGTAATTCACCTGACCTTTAATTACATCTGCGTTTATTGATATAATCGAAATAAATAGGATTCACCTTAAGTTTTAATACCTACTAATCGTTATTATAAGCTTCAGTTTCATGTGAGGTAAAACCATAACAATTCGTATACATGGTTTTCGAAGCAAATGAGCTGCGTTAACTGAACAGGATGGTTCAGTTATGAAGATTTCATTGTCCTTCTAGATAATATTTTTAGCACTGACTTCAGTGTAAACTGAGATTTTGGAGCTCTTCATGGGTTAAATATCTGTTTCCATTGATGACCTTGATTGTGACAGTTTATCTCTGGAGATCTTATTAGAACCGTGATCAATTGTATTGATACTGATCATCTAGTCGACCTGATGTTTGGTCTTTTAGTCGTGTAATTTATTCCCCGATGGCTGGAATATTAGATAATATTTAAGAGCTTGTTAACAGAGAATTGATCTGAGTGCTAGACTTCTAGGAATTTCCCAGTATTGCTTTAGTTTCTTTATTATTGGAAACATCGCTATTTGGATTGTGGGTACCTTCTAGGTCACTTTTTCTCATGATGATGAATGTATCGTGCACGTAACGTCCGATTGTTTGAAGAAGTGTGGTCTCTAGTCTTTAGAAAATCTCAGTAGTTTTCAGTTTATTCGTTCATATTTTTGAGTACTATATTCAATTTCACAAAGTTATAACCTCTATCCAGCTTTAGTACTGCATTTTTATGTGTTCTCAGAGATGTTCATCATTGTTGAGAAGTTATTGTATGGTTTATTTCTTCGGCTTTTCTTTAGTTGAAGTGTATAACACTGCAACATCAAATGATACGACAATTTGATTGATCTAGTTGAATTTCTTTGACTGTTCGCGTGAAATGGTTTGATGATCTGATAGACTGTTCACATGACTTTACTGGGTGTTTTGACTTCTCATAGAGTTCTCCGGATACGTTGTAGTTGAGGTTAGTGAGAGAGAAATGAGTAGTGGAAGAGAGATGTTTAGTTTGTGCAGTTTGGGTCTGGCGTAAAATCCAGATAAAAGGAATCCGTTAAATTTCATTTGCCACTGATCTTACTTTGGAATTTCTCCAGATCATATGAGCTTGTTTAACGTTCTTTCTATCTAATTATGAAGTGTTTTTATAGGATTCATAGGGACTCATTGATATACACTATTTTCTATCGATAAATCCACTGCTTTCTTCATGATGTTTTTGCTCCTTTCCTTGTAACTGCTATTATTATTATTATTCCATTGGGTTCCGAGTGGAATATGGGGGGTCAGTAGCCTATCTTCATTTCACTCTGTTCTTTGCAGTCTTCTTTGACCACAAGCTTTCATTTCCTCCCCCTCCCGATCTCCATCATATTGCCCTCGGATTCCCAACTCTTCATGCCCCATTCGGGTTCCACTAGAGTGTCTGCCGAGTGATGTTAGTTGACGGTCTCCTCAGCATTTGTCCAACCTATCTCCGTTTAGTTCTGAAGATTTCAATGGCAATCGGTTCGTGGTTGATTCATTGCCAGCGTTCATCGTCGCTTATCCCTTATGATCATCTGATTTTCAGTTTGAAATGAAGGCAGGTGTCGATAGAAGTCTGCAGCGTGTTCGAAGCACTTTATGTGACACGACAAATCTCTTAATCATATTGCAGCATTGATTTGACAATAGAGGTGATGAATTAACTCTTTTTCCCTATGCTGAGTACAGTAGGTTTTCTCATTGATTTCAAAACAATAAAAGTCTGTATTGCTTTACTGACCTTCACTTGTGACTTAGTAGCGAAACAATGTCTTCTGGCTTTATAAGTTGTATTGATCTTGAGTACTGTTTTGAGCACTATGCTTTTTCTTTCTTGGTGGTAGGTACAACATTTCAACATATTTCTTGTTGGGCCTTTTCATTTAATTTCGATGCTCTGAGTAATGACCGTAGTGCAGAGAAGAAATTTGTTTTGAAGCGTTACCAGTATTGTAATTTAATCATTTTTGAAGGAGTTGTTTTTCCACTTCTGACTCAATCATCTGATTATTCTTCATTTGATTGTCTTTTGACTTTTACCAACTTTTCATTGTTCTTTTTGCCGTCTGATTTACGTCATCATAGCGATGTTCAACACCGACGAGCGTTCCTGCCTAATGATCACCGCTTTTCGAATATTGCTGATGTGTTGGTATTATAGAATCCCATGGTGTATGCGTCACTTTTGAATTTCCATCGATGACACATCTACTCTCCCAATAGGTGTTATGTTCTTCATGAGGAATTTGTGACCAATAATTGTCACTGATGATGAACAATGTATACGAAACGCTTCCTTATTGGAATTGCGAATTCACAATTAAAAATCACCTCCAACCTTTTACTGCGTTTGGGTATTAACTGTAGTGGTATTCACCGCAATCTAAACTGAGAAGTTTTGAAATTAGTAGCCACAGTTATATTTCTACTGATAATAGAAAACATCAGTTTGAAGCTTCTTTCTCTAGACCAAATAACTTTGATTACGCACACGTAACACAACATTTCAGTAAGACGGTAAACTTGTATTAGTAATTTACTACATTAACTCCGGAACTATTCTACTGCAGTGAAATTATAGAAAACGCTACTCAATTATGCTTGAAGACTAAACGTCTGTACATGATAAAGTCTGTTATAAATTGACAGTTACACAACAGGATGCTTGATTAATCTGCTGTAACGGATAGTGTTATGCGATATAGAAAAACACAGTAACTAAATAAATTATACTATCATGAATATGCCTTGAACTCTATCAGGATTTATTTGAACGTTATAAGTGACACCTATAAACAATAATTATATATCTTAAATTTTTGAATTCATTAGGTAAATAACATCAAAGAGATGCACAACATATCATATACAAACCTGGTCTGTTGGTATATAATCTGATCTTCTGATAGTATCCATTCGCCGCATAAAGCTAAACATTAGAGATAACAAAAAGAGACTTTTGAAGAGAAATAATTATTAGAAATACAAAGTCTGAATATAAGTTATGAAGAAATGATATATCTACGGAAATATTTCACTAGCGCAATGTTTAGGTGTATTATTTTACTGAATATAAGAATCAAGGGTCTTCCATTAGGCCACTGAAAATTTTATAAATTATCGACTGAAATATCGGAAAAGATGTTTGTGTCAAAGCTGGACTTAAATAGCGGAATTCCAAGTGGTGCGTAGGCTGCTATGTTAACTACTCCAAAACTATAGTATCGTCTAATTTTACTTCTGTTACTAGTGCACCAAATATTTGTGGTTGAAATGTGATCAGAAATCAGATATCCTAAGCTTAATCACTGCTGAATAGCTGATTTAACAGCGTAGAATTCATCACAATAACGTAGCAGTTCAGGCTGTCAAATTTCAGAGAAACACAAACAAACCTGGTGAAAAAATGTAATGGGACTATAGTGGATAAAGATGCACGCGAGAGAGAAGATTATTGGGAAATTTTAGAGTGTGGAAGATAAAAAAGAGTGAATGCAGCTGCGCCATCTTAGACTGCTTTGGGCCATATCGTCGAAAGCCAGCATCTTTTGATTTTGTACGCTCTGTGAATTGCATCCAAATGGTCTACACCTTAGTTTAATCAACGCGAAAGTTATAGGCGTTATAGTTTCTTACCGTGTTTTCGTATGACCTCCTCTAACTGATGCAGTTTTGTAGTCTCATCGATTGACTTTCCTTTCTTATCTAATGTTTCACAAGTAGCCCGATTAAGGTGACTACATTATTGCACAAAACATGAGATATTAAACAGAGGCATCTACGGTGGCAAACTGCTAACTTAATCAAATACTTTCCTGCAGCAATCACATAACACAGTCGTAAATCAAGACACTTTACTAATGCACAGTGCATGAGTCCTTTTGTAAGTAGTCAGATAGCACGTAGGCGCCAGACAAGGTGCAAGCTGGTGAACACCAAATGGAAATCTGTATCTTTGAGGAGATTTTGCCAGCAATAATTTGACTGGGACTGTTTCAACATGCTACGTAAATGAATTGTTTGGTGTATTCAACCAATTCATCTCCCATTTCTAAGCTAGGATATGGTGCAGACCAGTCCTGAAACACCATCTAATATTGGACAGAAGCGAATGGCATGTCAGGCATAATCAGCTTCACTCTCAATGTGTTTGAAAAAATCTGCTTTTTTCAACGTCCTAAACTGAAGGGTGCATGTTATTTGCATAATTTAAATCACTTTGACTTTTCACACAACATTTTTCGACCGATGGAGTTGAGGGCTGCCTTCAATTTTATAAATATGACAACTTTTAGACGATATTAAGTACACATGTGTTCCGAAGTTTGTCTGTGAGGATTTGATCAACGAACCACTGTTTGAGGGTAAAGTGTGTTTGGTTTTCTTCAGTTTGTTTCGCACTGGCCGTTAGTTCCTGCTTTCGTGTCTTGTTTCAGATCAAAACAGCCTCTTGCAACCCAACAGACAATTGGATAACCAATATCTACATTTCATTCAGTATCGGGATGGACTGTAAACAGGAGAAGCACATCTATAAACCAGATGGAATGCATAAAGTTTCACTCATGTTTCCACTGTTCTTGAAAATCACCTTAATTTTCATACATTTTCCCACCACCAGTTTTCCTTATGAAACTAAGTAGTTGGCGCATCCTATACGTTGTTGATATCTTATCTATTTATTTCGCCGTTTTGCAGTACACTTTATTTTTTCAAGGTAAGAAATGGTCATGATTGCATGTGTTTGTCCCTTCAGTTTTTTATTTAAGATGGTTACGGGCAGATTCAATTGTTCGTAACTATTTTATTCTTCCACTCACAAAATGGTGAAACAACTTATCGCAGTAATCAGAAACCATCAGTCGTACCTGTTGTCTTAAAGACAGAGTTTTCAAATCAAACATGCTATCTACGAATTACTCAAACTGAAGTTAAAATTCACCATGGTTTCATGATTTGATTTGTAACATAAATAACAATCAAGAAATCAAACAGAACAGTATATATGCACATATCACTAGTTGTCTTGAGTGGTATCCAGCTACTCATTTAAATCAGTAGTATATGCCAACAGAAATATTTTCCTAGTGTTAAAAGCAACTGTTAAATAATCAGTACAAAAGTTAGCTAAAGCCTCTAAAAAGACCAACTTATCATACAGTTAAATTCAAACTTCTAGATAAATTTATTTACATGAACTGCATTTATCAATACTGAGGTAAAAGTATTACACAAAACTAGTGGTAACCTAAATAATGATACCGCTTTATTCGATTCTCTCATTTCTTGCACGTTTATTACAAATGATAAGTGTTGCTTACTCACTAAGTAGCTGAGTCGAATAGTTGAAATTCACTGGCTCTTGTGAATGCTCTTTGAACTCCCGGATCACGCCAAATTTCATCGACTTCATCAAAGAAGGTCTGTTTGCAGGTGAGAAAGAATTACATGGTGATAAGGAGAATAAGATGAAAAGTGCAAAAAACAGGAGAGTTAAGGCAGACATTTAAAGAAAAATGGATGAAATTTTTCAAAACCACTTTGAAAAACATATAAACATATTATAATCTCTGTCCAATGAAACTTGTGTTATACTCTGCATTTCCATTCACCAATCAGGGCAGTTTTACAGAAAAAAGTAACTGAAATTAAAAGAATATGACATGAAGAAGGCGGTGAAATATTTTTTCTGTTTCATCGTGGTATAGTTATTTAGGTTTCCGTGAAAACCATCCATCTTATTGTCATTAAAAATGGATTTCGGTGTCTTTTTTTCAATCGATCAGACAGAGTTCTCAGTTGAACACTGGAAATTTGACCAGATGTTATAAGAGAAAAAACTATTATTTATAGATGCAACATTTAAAGAATAAATTGTTCACACTTTCGTTTAATAAAAAAAATTATTTAAAAAAACTCGTGATGAAGTAGACTACCGAATAAAATTTATCATTCCCAAATTAGGCAGTTAAAGGAAAAATTTCAACACAGTTACGTGTAAGGACCAAAAAAAATTTTAACCTGTTGAACAGTACAAATGATGTTAAAAGACAACAAACATACTACTCATCAAAATGAGTAGTAGTAGTAGTAGAAAGTATTAGTTGTTGACTTTAGATGTTTCGAGCTCCTTATGTCAGTCAGTGGCTTATTTCATCCTACTGATAAAAGTTATATTTCAGACAATACCTTAATTAATTGGCTAAGAAAAGAAGCAGAAATTATGTAATAAGCGGACAATTCATGACATTTATCATATGCGATGATAATTTTTGATTACATCAAAAGAAATATAATTGCAGGGGATTAAGAGTGAATTCCTGAAGAAGTTGACAGACCGGTCAGAGATAATAAGTATGTAATCAGAATGTCAACATTTTTAATTCTTTTTATTTATCCTGACCTTTTATAAATAATTTGTTTATAATTACGTAATTCTGCAGTGCAACAAGATGATTTTGTTGGCAATACATTGTCTAATTTTCTAATTAATTGGATGAAAAATATGGAATTGTGATGAGCGATATTCAAAGTAGTGAAGCTACCAGTCACACCCTACAGCACAACAATAAAGCGATATGAATAAACCATTTATTAATGGAAATTTCAGTCATAACACTGTGTAAAATGACCGGAAATTGCTCATCCATATCGTTGAAGAAAGTAGTCTTTTAGCTGAGCTTTGAATTAAGTCCTTCAGTAGACCAACAACTGGTGAATACATGGAGAAAAACTGATAATGAAGTGAGTATCTGCAAATTAAGTTGCCGCTGTGCAACCAGTTGAATCATTCGTATAAAGCATACAATTTTCGAATACATATCTCAAAGCAATGCACGACATTAATACCAAGACGGCAATAAGGGTAAATAACTAACTCGCTTCCTAAGTATCTGGTGAGATTGGACCACACAACGTCATCACAGTCTTTTAAATTTCTATCAAAAAAGGCTGAATGCTAAAAGCAGCAGCAACACCTACATGAAAGAGGCTTTAGCCATTTGTTAAATCTGAACTCAGCATGCCTGGAAAGTCTGTCAAATCTCTCATTTCACCATAGTCTTAAAATTAGTCCTACTTGTTGAATGTAGTTATTATTAAGTAGTTTATTATTACTACTACTAATGCGGCCACTTGTTCCTATGGTGCATTTCGTTTTCTTTTTTGCATCAACTTCACACTTAACAAGTAGACACTCAACTAATTTCTTCTCATACATTTGGTTCCCTTGATAAATTTCGATAGAGAAAGAAAGACCAGATTTGCAGTATAAAATGATATCGTTCTATTTCACAGGTTCTCATCAGCTGCAAACTACCTGAAATTCTTCTTTCTTCTCATTTAGTGGCGATTTTCGTCATGTCAAATTTTAAACCTTTACCTCTGTTGCCTAGTCCATTATTATGCACTTCTAACTTTTCCATCTATAGGACCTGCATCTGAGTAACTGCGTCAATAATGTCACTCTGTCTCGGAATTACTTAATAATATAACCATACATTTTGGGAATTTTAACTTTGTATATCCTCTGATGGTGACATTGTCGACAAGATAGATTTTCTTTGCTGCACTGTCTTTTATCTTAAGCAGAGAAATTCCAAAATATATTTATAATGCTTTTACGGTTCACTTAATAGTGGAAATTGCTCCAATCCACTAATATGCTTTATCTACTTGATCTCAAAATGATTAGATAACCGTGAATAACATAAACTATTCTGAATAGTCGGCACCACATACTTTCTGTTTAAATAAGCTTCTTAGTTTCAATACTACCCGAATGCCGGCCTTGTTAAAAATACTTAAATAAACAAGCTGTAAATTACACTTCAGTTTCTAGGATATAAAACACAGAATTCCAGGCTTTATTTCATGAATAATTTATTTGAGTTTGTACCTCTTGATGAGAGGGAAGGAAGTCCAAAGTTTTCAAGATTAAGGTTCTCATAAGAACGTATCCTGCAATCACAATTTAACTTTTATGTGTTTTTAGTAATTGATCAAAGAACCAACAGAAGGTATTTACTTACCTCAGGATAAGTATATCCTTCTACCAAAGATTTTTCCATTAAACTTTTTGCTGTATCTGCGGTACGAGATTGAATAAAGTCGAGTTGTAATGTTTTCATTCCACCGAGAATCGACTAAATAGTAGAAGAATAAATTAAAGTGAATGAATTCTCGGATACATTAAGCGTTATTAATTAAACATTATTCTCAACTGATTGGTGATTATTTAGTACATATTCCCAGTTGTGAGAATATTTCTAAAGATGAAACCACTACTGTAGCAAATGTACTCACGCAAATGGAAGGAATGACAAACAGTAGTTGCCTGAAGACAAATTCTTTTACACACAATGACAAAACTTGTTCAGGTAAATAAAGCAGAATCTATTTTGATGGGGACACTAACTGAAATAGTCTTGTGTAGGCAAGTTTTTGTTAATGTAATGGTAAGAATTGAGGGTAAAATGCAAATCTCGTTCACAGCAGGATTTGAAAAAGTGTTCGTCGAATTATTAGTCCACTGTTTACCAGTTGGAGAAGCAGAAAAGACAGGACTCCAGGTGAACACAGACAAGACGGAGGTTATGAAAATAAACAACCAACAACAACAACAGCAACATCCAGCGCCAATCACCATCAACAGGAAGGATTTGAAAGAGGTTACTTCTTTCACTTATCTAGGGAGCATTGTCTCAATTACAGGAGGAACGGACGAGGATGTCAAGTCGAGAATCGGGAAGGCGAGAAACACATTCATCAACCTGAAACCAATCTGGAAATCTTCGTCACTCAGCATCAACAATAAAATTCGGATTTTCAATACAAACGTCAAGTCAGTCAGTTCTTCTATGCGGATCAGAAACTTGGCGGGTCACCAAGAATATTTTCAACAGGTTGCAGACCTTTATCAACAACTGTCTTCATTCTATACTGAAGATTAGATGGCCGGAAAGAATCACAAACAAGAAGCTATGGGAACGAACAAAACAAAAACCAACCGCTCAACATATATGCAGGAGAAAGTGGAGATGGATTGGACACTCGCTGAGGAGGCCGTTGGGAGACATTGCACGTCAGGCCCTCGAGTGGAACCCGAAAGGGAAGCGGCGAGTGGGACGTCCAAGGGTGACATGGAGGAGATCGTGTGAAGAGGAACTGAAACAGTATGGACTAACATGGATGCAAGTGAAAAGTACAGCACAAGACAGAAGCAAGTGGAGACGTGCAGTTGAAGCCTTCTGTTCCACTAGGAACCCAAGGGAACAATAATAATAATTACCAGTTGGGTTATGATATTCAACTACTAAACTGGTCAGCATTTTGACGAAGTGAAAACTAGTAATGACATCTCATCAGCTAAGAATCTGCTCTTCTACGTAGTATTTACTATGACTACGATTGTCAGAAGACCTTTCTAAGTAGGTAGTATGAAAGTAAACGTGAAGCAACGCACTATTCATTCTTGTTACTGCTACACATTACGCGTGATGATTCCAGAGAAATTGTGACCTGTTTAGCACTTAGGTGCCGTAGTTCATCTGGCACAGTTCCACATTAGTAATTCGAGGCGTTCGGTTAGAATCTTGCTGCAATTCAAAATTTGTTCTATTAAAAAAGACAGCGTTTATCAGCATACTATTAATATAGTAGAAGCTACATTTCTGCCTACAGCCACATTTGCTTCCCTTGGCATGAAATCTCTTGTTCTGTGCTACATACCCAGTATTATTTCAGCTAGATTATCTATCAGTTTTCTTCAAATATTTGTCTTTGTTAAACAGTGTTCTCATTTCAGTGTTTTCTGTGTATAATTCTGATATTCTGAGTTCTCTTTCTTTAGTTGATGTCTAAACTATTTTACGCTAAGTAACAAGCAATGTATGCCTATTAAATCTATTAAAATAATAAAAACATTCCTCACTTCTAACGAAGATGGACAAAAAAAATGAGGTATAAACTATCTGAACAGATACCTAGTTATAAATTCCGTTTAATAAGATGTTCGAAATGATAGAGGAGCTTTAAAGCCTAGATGGATGGTTTTGATGTTGTTGCTAAAATACAGTGTATCGCTCCATTTCTAAGGAGGAATGAAGAGAAATATCTATTCTGTGTGTCTTCAGGAACAATGAATGTAACACACCATTTCGGAAATGGCTAGAATTTTACTAGATAAATAAGTCAGCACAGCTTTAATTCTTTTCAGGTTTTTTTTAGTTCTTTTTAAAACTGTGTGGTAGTCTCATTTTACCAAGTGTCATAGTTAAGGCCATGTGTAAATGAATTACATATTTGTTAATCTTAGAACTACACTATACATGATACTTGTTGGATTTTGTTTGATCTTTCGACCAAAACATAACGTTTTTCTTAGTGCATGTTCACCACTGCTACCTGATAGCTAAATATTGACTTAGAAAATCAATCTTTTTACAGAGCTGTATGAAATGTGAATTTATTTTGAATATGTGAATGTGGCTTTGATAAGGAGAGAATATTATACTTGTGTGCATTTCATAATTGTATATATATTTCTGACTGTCTCAAAAGTTAAGGAGTGATGCTAAAATTAAAATCCATGTTCTCATCATGAACATAAATGTTCTACTAGGTAAATAGTGACAGATTTAGTCATTATTGTTTAATTTCGACTAGGAATTCCAGTGGTTTTTCAGCTTTCCTTCGGTTATGAACCACTATATACAGTATATTCTTGATGATATGTCTTCTTCTAGTTTGAAATATATGACTCCTTAAAGTCAAGATTCCGTTAAGTCCACCAGCTCATCCATCACACATACTGTTTTCCCCATGCTTATCTTTTCTTTTTATCCTTTCTCCTCATAAACTATAATTGTTATACAAATCTACTGTGTAATTTCTCTGTAATCGATTGTCAAATTGCAATCAATGAAGTACGACAAATTAATTAATTAAACCTCCATACTATAAGTAAATATAATTTCTCCTTTGCATGATAGCTCGGTCAAATTTTAAAATCAAGAAGTCATATGTTATTTAATCAGTATGACTTCACAAGGTTATACGACAATTAAGTTTGTCATGTTCATTGTGAACACGAACTTTACTTAACTAAGTGAATGACTGACCAAATGAGTTTGAAACAATTAATCATAATAATATGAAGTCAACTGGTGGATGGTGGCTAGCAGTGGAAGCCAGAATGAGCATCTCGTCCTATTTGGAACTCGTCATCTGGCCCTGTTAACCCAAGTGGTCCAGTGGATAACGCTTTGGCGTTTGAAACTACGGGCACTGGGTTCGAGCCCCAGGACGTGTTACACGAATCGCTTAAATTCTTTTTCTTAAATGGGCCTAGAATCTGTCTTCTGAGTTGGATTCAGTATTTATAGAGTAGTGAACCAAATCACCGATATGTGACATATTTTGTCGTGTGCAGTTAACCAACTGTAACGTAGCCACCGACAATTGTGAATGCTAATGCCTGGATGGACTGGGCGATGAATAATAAGCTATAATAAGCAGTGATAGTGCTGCTAGTTGTTCAGCACATGAATCCTGTTTTCATTGTTATTTTATGTTGGCACAATTACAAGTAAGCACGTAATACTTTCCTTTGGTCATTTAAATTTCATATGCATGAACTAGGAATGCAAGTACTACTGATGTTGAAGTGTGAAAAACAATATAATTTTGAAACGAATGTCTCTTCCATTTTAAAGCCATGCATCTCATCAGTATCTTATAGAAGTCATTAGTTGAATAATAATAGTATTTTCTCTATACCGATTTCGGACTGTAGCCGAAGTATCCCAAATTATTGGAGTGTTCACTGTTTATATCATAGTGACTGCAGTAGTTTGAATATAATAATTATTATTGTCCCCTTTAATTCCGAGTGTAATGTTGGGCTACAATGGCACGTCTGCAATTTTCCCTGTTCTCTGCAGTCCTCTTTAGCTAAACCTAAGATCGCCTATAATCTCTAATCTCCTCCTCGCATGATCTCCCCAATGTCACTCTCGGACAGAAACTCACTCGTCGTTCTTCATTCATGTCCCACTCGAGCCATGGCTTGGCGGGAGATATCGTCCGACGGACTCCTCAATGTGTGGCCAATCCATCTCCATTTACTGCTGTATATTTGATGAGCGATTGGCTCTTAGTGAGTTTGTTCCTATTTTTTCTCGTTGCTAATTCTTCCTGGCCATTTGGCCTTCAATGAAGAACGAAGACAGCTCTTGAAAGATGTCTGCGACCTGTTGAAAATGCCTCTCCAGTCGCGTCAAGTTTCGGACCCATATAGAAGAAGCGACTTAACATTGGTGTTGGGAAGCTGAATCTTGTTCCTTATACTGAGTGCAAAAGATTTCCAAAGTGATTTCAGGTTGATGAAGGTATACCTTGCCTTTCCTATTCTGACTTTGATATCTTCATCCATTCCCCCTTGCGGATGAAGCAATGCTTCCTTGATAAGTGGAGGAAGTAACTTATTTCCAATGTTTTTCCGTTGATAGTGGGTGGTACTGGTTGTTTTGCTTGGTTCTCCTCATCCTCACCACCTTTTTTATGTTTTCTTGAAGTCCTTTCTTCCCTGCTTCTTCAGCTTGTTTGGTGGTTTTTGCCTGCAAGTTTTCGAGTTTGTGTGACATGAGATATATATCATCCACGAGAACCAGGTCTTCTAAAGTCTTCTTATAAGTCCAAAGTATTACTGTATTCTCACTCCTCACAGTCTAATGAGAATCCAGTGCACCACATTTTGGAATACCATTGGTGATAGCAGACAGCCTTGTCCTCCTCCTGTAAGTAGTATAAATGTTGCAGACAAATTAAGTAAAAGTTACTCTATTCAACCAAGGAAATTCATCCGCCCATATGCCTCAAAAATAAATTAATTAAAAAAGTAAATAATGGTTACGTTACATTTACAGAGCAACAAAATTACTTACTAATATGGCATCTCGGATATTCTGTTTAATAATTGGAACATGATCAAGTTTCTCCCTCGAAGTAGAGAAGACATAAAATCAAATGATTAGATAAGGCGAATTCCCATAATGGTAATAAAGAATTCGTATGAGATTTATATATTTTAAGTAGTCAGATTTGCTTCAAAAACAGTTGCCAGAGTTTTGGTTCAAAACTTGCGCTCAAGAATATACAAAAGTTTAATTCGAGAAAATCTGTATCACCTATTTACAAGAAAAATTATTATTAGGAAGGTGTTCCTTTACTTCCATGAGAATTTATGTTTATCTGCAACTCATACACGTCACTCATAGTGACTACAGTTTGCTGCTTTATAGGACTGGCTTTAATGTTTTACCTGTGACTATGTAGCAGTCAGTGAACGCACGTCCATCAGGCTAACAGTAATTCTGTAGACCAGTTTGTGCACCTAACTGGTTAGTCATTAAAACTTATAGGCCAGATTGCTCGGCTTGCTAGGTGGATTTCTGTTGGTAATAAAAATGAGACTAAAACAAAGGTTGTCTTTTAGAGACCAGTTTGTTCGTACAAACAGTCAGTTTAGTGTATTCATCAGAATACTTCCTGGACGAATACTAAAATAAAAATGAAATGGCTTAGTAAATCGAAACCTAAGAAAAGCGCTAATTAAAGTACTTCAAAACATAAAAGTGAAATTTTGTACAAAACTGACTTACTTATTACTGAAACCATTTATATGAATAATTTTCATTTGTTTTAACAGAGTAGATTTGCCTGATTCTCCTGTGCCTAAAAGTATTAACAAAGTGTGTATGATTATTAGTTAAACAGAAACAAAATTGGCGGCGCTTTAAAAAGAGGACTGTTGAAAATTAAATAGTCTGCACATTATGCATTGTAGGCGGTAAAATTAAGACGAAAATAATGTAGTTATAATCACATAAAAATTTCGAGAAGTTGAGTGTTATTTTTTTGTATCGCTCTCTAAGATAATGCTAATATGACTGACAAATTTGCTGTGGCGTACTTGCTAGCAGTTGCTTTCAAAATCTAAACTTTGTCGAACACTATGACACTCATTTCACTCACCTTGTTTTCTTTAGACTAGACTATTTGCCGAGTGACTTCTGTTTACCACTGTGAAAGGGATGACAGGAATAATCTCCATCTAATTATCAACAAACTTTAGTTAGACCTTTCACAGTGGGAGCACAAATATTATATTACAAATTTATCCTTAAGAGAAAAATTTTTATTTACCCCGAAATTTCTCTTTCTTAATTTTAAATAGTGTTTGTTATTAGCCTGTTGACCAGCGCATTGTGTTATTTACTGGTCACATTTGGTAATTATGTGAATGGAAAGAGTATTGAATATTTTCTATGTGGATGTACCACTTCATAGTATCATTTTATTGGACTACACTTCAGCTAAAGGTCTAACTGAGACACAATGAAATCAGGAGGTTTTTTTTTCTTTCCTTCCCGTTCCCCAGTGAAACATTGGGCTTCAATCTAGAAGCTTGAAGTTTCTGTAGCAGTGTTTATTTTTACAGGATTGGGTTGCTAGCCTCATGCCCAGCCCTTTCCTCTTCACCGGCATAATTACTGGCTTAGCGAGGTAAAGGAGTGCGTCGGCCGGGGATCGAACCCCGGATCATGTACATCGTCGGCGAGCGTCCTAACCGCCATGCCACCGACGCAAATCAGTTAATCTTAAAAATGTCACTAAGCCTGATGATGAAACATTCGCAATCAAATACAAGAACATCAGACTATTTCAATCCTGATCCTAAGGTACAAACTTTTTTCCAGCATTTCAAAAATACGTAATTTGAGGAAAGTTTATCATGTGATCTCATGAAATGGAGTCACTAATCTTTACAAATTTTGATATGAAAAGAGAACAAATGCTAGTAAAGTAGCATGCGGCTATTGACATGTTGTACACTGTATTCTGAAGAAGATGGTGCAAAAGTAGTCTGTGTTGATTCAAGAGGATAAGTGCGGCAATGACCCTGAAACGACGATTGAGAGTTGGCATGGATAACAAACCAACCACAGTAAAGAAACTGACTTAATTGAACAGATTTCATCTAGAGTAAGTGCTTAACTACGAAGTCTTTTCGAGAACTAACTCCTGCCCTAAAGAACAATTATTTGGATGAATAGCAAGAATTGCATGGGGAACGAAAAGTTAAGTTTGGAGTAAAAGTTAAGCTTGAAGTAACTCTGTTTTAGTTACTTTTGCTCTTTTTTTGTTAACAGCCATTTCAGTGGGCGTTTGTGTCCTCGTTTGCTTGAATCACTATAGCTTGACTTTTCCATTTTAGACCACTTCGGATCGAAGATGTCGGAAAATCTTGGAAAGTATGAGTTTATCTGTTTGTTCAGTGAATTTATCGTTTTCACTTTATCAAAACTCCTTTTTTCACTAGATGTAGTTATTGGTGATTTGTAAACTAGTGAAAATTGGTAGTATTATTTTTATATGACTTTCAAAATTCATCGTCAGTATATCTATCATCCTATTCTGACTTACAACTCATAAATAACTTATTGATTTGATAGTCTTATCGATCTACGGTTCGTAGCTCACTTTATTCTTGTGAAACCTAAGGGATATTTTTAGTATTGTTGTGTTTTGAGACGTGGTTGGGTTTACGGAGAAAGTCTCCCTGCCACCCTAGAAGAAATCTTCAATGTGTTAACAAACTCACATACAAGTTCAGCCAATGACTACCTCCATACTCTCGAATAAATGTTTTGTTCACTACTGTAAAATACACAAACAACCCTTTGATATGCATTTTTTCACAGCAGCTTCCCAGCTAAACATCAGTGATCACTGTTTCTTCGAAAGAAATCACTCCGCATACTACTTATATCCGCTCTTATAAGCTGCACATCCACATTACAAGCACAAAAACATTAGATACGAAAAGCTTGTTATTGTCATTACTAGTATTTTGCAATCAATACCAAAAACAGGTGGAGACGTTTAACGTCTGTGAAAGTTACTTGCACGTAGCGAGACTCCTGAAGCTGGTATAACGCGGCACTTGATATTTATTCATTTGCTTATTTTGTTAGTTGTCAGGAGACGAACTATCATTTAGTGCACATTTACATTGTATCTGGATATTATTCAATCACATTTTTCTTTTTCCCTTGACGAATAAAGCTCTTTTATTCGTTTATGATAATTATTTGGTTTTTATTGCAGTATACTGAATAAATATTTGAAACGTAACTACAATATTATCTGTGCATTTGAGAACAAAGTAATATATTTTACATTTCAGGCTGATTTTTAAAGAAAAAAAGCCGTTTGATCACCTGTTTGTATTTTTCAGCAGTAAGTACACGCATCCCCGTCAAGAATTTAACCTGACACATTTAGGTTACTAGGCGAGTTTGTCAGTCATTTAGCCACTGGGTTTAAATTTAATGACCTTTTAATAGCTTCAAGTGTTAAGTGCTACTTAACTTTCTGTAATTCTCTAATGGATTCCGGCGTTTAGCGAAATGTATTCTGAAATAATCTGTATGAAGGGATGTGTTAGAGAGTTTTGCTAATTCTGATATATATATAGTTTACATTCTTTAACCAATCACTGAGCGCGTGATTTCGCTTTACATCAAACGACAAGAAATAGAATGTTCAAATATACATAGTATTCTTTTGTTAATGCAGTATATAACCGTGGGAAATGTATTCTGTCTCTAACATCAATTAGAATGTTCAAATAGATATATCGTATTCTGTTGCTACTGTAGTATTGAACTGTGGGAATAGGTGAGAATAATATTCCGTTGGCACACATTGTCTGTATCACACCACCACAAGATGACCAATCTTCATTATTAGGTGACCATTATTTGATAGATTATATCAGGCTTGGCTACATATTATTATCGACCTGAAACACAAAGCTACTAATTAAAGTTAAGTTAACCCCTATTTTATGGCCAATTATATATGTGAATGCTCTTAGAGAAAGTAGTATAAAATAAACAGTAAACAGAACATTTAAACATCTCTGATCTCTTGTTTGGTAAGCACTGTTCATCCATCTCTTCAAGGATTCAATACTATTTAGTCCTACTATGGAATCAGTAGGTCTTGAAGAACTTCTTAAATTTGAACCATTCTTACTAACTTGTATATCCTGGGAGTCAGGACTATTTCAAGTAAACATATCGTAAACATTTTATTTTTGCACTGATTTGTGTTTATAATTTATTTATGACTATCGTTCCTGTAATTATCTTTGTTTATCCAATCCTGCTTATATATTTTCAAACATTTGTGTGCGAAATTCTGACTTAAACCTATTTGACCTTTAGATATGTTTATAAGTAAATGTATGTATTTATATATTAGAATATATAAGTATTTCTATATTTATTCACGTTCATTTCATGACCTAGCTGAATACAATCCAGTCTTTAACTATTACCACAATTATTCGCTTATAGTCATTCATTTCAAATAGATATCGATAACGTATATATTTCTGATAAACAATTGATGCTGTTTCATTTGATGACTAGAAGTGGATTGAAAACCTGAGTCTCTTGAAGACACGGAACCGTGTCAAGCAGATTGCTAGCCTGGTACTCTAAAAGCTGGATAAAAGGACCAAGCTGCCAACCAGGTTGTCAGGTCACTGCAATCCTCAAGAGTAAAACCTAACCGTCGTATGATTAAGCGAAACGCAAATATCGGTGTAACACTGTCACACTACTTACCGAGTTTGACCTAAGGTCAATTACGATAGCTTCAACAATAGGCAAGTGTTGCTTCAAAAATAAATATCTATTTTCTACTGACTCAATTACAAAATATTTCAATTAGTTGATTGCTGTATCCATGAGAAACCGTTTGATGTAATGGTTGGTGATTGAAAATGAAATAAAAATCTGAGAGGTGGCAGGATTAGAACTAGCCGCCTTCGAATTACTAGTTCATCACTGTTCCAGCTGAGTTGCGAGACTTTTAGCTGGGCTGTCATTTCACTGCAATCACCTCTACTCTAAATTCTTCAGTGACTGAGATTCCTACTTCATCTTCAATAGGCACTCAATACACCAATAACTATCTGTCAGCTGAAGGCTATCTCCGATAGTCTCACTATCAAAACTATCCCTTTTTACAAAAGAATTTCTGTTTGACTGAAATACTGTAAATAACAGATCATTTAACTGTTTTGGATACAGGGCTGTAGAACCTGAAATGAAGTTTATGGAAAAGAGCAATTGTCATTTTTTATTTTGCGTTCTGATTAAATGGGAAAAGGTATTTTCTGGGCCTTGAGTAAACATATACCATAGCGTAAAGTAAATTCACGTTTGACATTAGATTATACTAGTCCAATAAGTGTACTAGGCAGGCATTTACCTACAAGGAGAAATGCGGTATTGGAGTCACCACTTTTTTAAGTTCTCAGTAGTCTACCTCCACTTTTGTACACTTCAAATTCATGAGTGAAAAAATCGGTCGTATTAAGACTAAAGGTTACCCAAACACTTGCCTTAGTACACTTATTATATCATTTATGTCTCATTTGGTTGGAGTCTTGCAGGACTATCCATCTTTTCTGGGTAATTAACTATTTTGCTACTTCTCCCTTGTTAAATCATGGTCAAAAGTGACTGGAGATTTTAATTCCTGTGACTGAAGTTTTCTTACATTGTTGGGTAATAAAATTATAGTCAACTAGGTTTAATGTTCACAAATGACTTCGGTATATATGAAGCTCACAAAAGAGATCCACTAACAAATTACAAAGGTTGTATTATACGGGCATTGTCAAAAATATATGGAAAGGCATAAAACAGAGCCCTGTCACACATCTGTAGGAAAATCCAGCATATGTTACTCTCAGGACAATATATAGAATTTTAGAATCATATTAAAAGATACAAACTAAGACTTATTCGTTGAATAACTGTAAGATGATATGTTATTGCGAAGTCTGTCTCGACCTTTGATGTCGAAGAGAAACTCTCCTCATGAGATTTGACCGATCTTCTTCTCAACTCGAAAGGCGTCGATAGGTAAAGGAAAGGTTATGTAAGATGAAAGACAACCCTGGGATGAGAAGACTGAACGTTTTAATCAAATTTGAAATACAGAGACTCAGTTTAATCTATAACCAAAACTGCTTATCACGCATAACTTCTTTGAACATATGGAAACTATTCAGGTAGGTTACTGGTGAAAAGTAAATAAATAATGCTCTTTTATCATTTGGTGTCAGTATCCTTAACATGTCCTACTATTGTCGTCCAGCAGGTTTTATGATTTCTGGTTCTACAAGTGAACAGAAGGATTGCTTTTCTGGTTTTAATGCAAATGATGTTCTTATGTGTCTGCAATCCTTGAAAATTTCTCAATGCCTAGGCCCAGGTGGCATGCCTTCTATTATCCTCCGAAAATGTGCGGATATTTTGTGATCCTCTAACTGATATTTTCAACGTATCATTTTCCAGAAATGTTGTGTTTTCTTTTAGGAAAGATATTAAAACCGTTCCCGTGCCTGAAGCATCAAGTGAACCGTGTGAAAAGTTAAAACGTACTGCTACTGCCTTGCCACTTTCGGTGATAATGAGAAAATCTTTCCTACTTAATCCTAAACCTTCTTGGAAGGCTTTTAACGACCCAAAGCAATTTTCCTATGAACACGTCAGATATACTTTAGGTGCCGCCGCTCTTTTATGTCACAATATTGTTTCTAGTTTGGGCAAAGACACTAACTATGTTGGGTATACCTTCCTTGATTACACATATGACTCTGTACTCAGACCTCATTTTCAAACAAGCTTGATGTCACGCAGACAGCATGCTGGGTTGATACATTGTTGTATTCTTGTTTTTTAATGGAAGGCAGTACACTTTTTGCAAAGGAAATTCTTCTATTGCTGAGACCAGTGTTCCTCATGGTGCTGTTCTTTCTCCTTTTCATCTTTCTCTTCTTATATGACTTTCCACATTCTAAAGAAGCCAATTCTATTAATTAAGCTGACTATCTGACTATTTCCACTCACAATCAGACTGTTTCAAAGTGAAATTAGTCAGTGGTCCCTGTCGAATGGTCTTAAGCCAAATTCCTATGACTGCCAGACAGTTAATTTCATTTTTAAACACAAACATGATTTACATGAACTGGTTTGTTCCTGTGATTATTGAATCATAGAAGGCACTGAAGGTGATTTTAAGTCGAATGTTAAATATCTTGGATTATGCCTTTCCTCTGGTCTTTCCTGGTCTCCCAACATCATGTTAATTTCTAAAAAATATTTAGTCTAACCTTCTGAGTAAGGAATTTAAGACAATCTGATATCACTCAGTCCTGACTTTTACAGTTTGTTTACTCTTGTATTCTATCTATTCTTCTTTATTGTTACTCCTTGATCTTTCCTTAGCTACTATATTGCAAGTGGCACTAAAAGCTGTCAGTGAGGTGACTGGTGTGCCGTTAAGCTAACTTGTTAATATTATTGCAAGCAGACACTTGAACTCATGAAAGAAACTGACAAAAATCATCTGTCAGGACTTTGAGTACCCTCTTTTTTCACAACTTTACTCTTGCGTCGCATCAGTTAGGGCTACAAGAAGTTGTGTAATACTTCATACTGGCCTGAATAAATATCAAAAAAAAACCCAAAGGTGTCTTATATAGCACGCATTTTCTGCGATGGAAACATGATTGCTTGAAAATACTAACTTACTGCGAAACAGCAAATAAACGTTACGTTTTATTCTTCTCATCAATGATATATCGCTGTAACTATTTCTATTAATTTATAAATTTAATTTTACATTTGTATTTACTGACAATGTTGTTACCGCAAATGCTTCTGTAAGTTATTTCCTTTTACTATATAATTTAAAGGGAAAATAATATTCAATATTGAACTGCATGCTGAGAATTCTGCATTATATTAAATGCACTGTTTAGAATACAGCCATTATTACTATTCTTTAATTATTATCATCAACAATTTGTTGATCACTTTTCTACTTGGATGATTTAAGTAACCCAACATCGGCTTACACAGTAGGAGATAAATAATTTCGTGTTGATATACGTTACACGGAGTCAAATGTTTTAACTGGTGTAATAGCTGGTTCTAATCCCAGCAAATTGGGAGAATTAGGTGTGGGGAGAGCAACCTACTCTGTAAGGAAAAAACAACCTCAACATTATGGAAACTTGAGACTACAGAAAACAATAAAATCTTATTCATTCCTGAAATCCGGAAGACTGCTCATTTAGAGGACGGATGACGCCGATAGTTGGAAGCCCTCTGGAAACCAGTTGGTCAGTACCTCCTTTCTCGACGAAAGAAAAGGTCAGCTTGAGGATATGGATATCTGAACCATGTTTGAGTTTGACGAGGCTACTCAGATTGCAGAAGAAAGATATGGTGGAGAAGTACTAGGGATTCTTAAGCAAATCTGGCGGCAAACCGGCCAACAACCTAGTGCCCAACAAATATGAAGAACGAAATGAAGACGGATTAGACATAGATACAAGAGACCTTCAGGTGACATCACACTTCAAAACTTCGGTAAGACTTGACTGAGAAGCGGAGGATGATGTCCTATGGTGATAATGGGATGTTGTGAGGAAGAAATGGAAGCTTATGAGAAGTTATGTAGGCAGCTCGAAGTGATGGAGGAGAAGTGAGTGCTATGCAAATGTACCGTTAAAGCTCTACTTTCAATTCGAAACTCATGGAATGAATAATGATTATCAAACATTATTTTTGACCTGATTAATATGTAAAACCATATACAGTGTACAGCAACGAGTCTTTATGAATATTTTATGAAATCCCATGTCAGTTTATCACGTTATATGCATTTTTACTTATCACTTTAATAGTTTTCGCAGTAATTTTGATGGTATTCATCGATTGTAAGTATTATTTAAAATGTCAGAGAGACTGGGATTTCCTTACTTATTTATGCGTGGCATATAAACATTCATGAACTAATAATGTGGTAAGTAGAAAGGTCAGAAATCTATGAGCCATCAGTTTAAACGTTGGGTTTTGTGAAGACTTTTCTTTATTACAGTGTAGATTTCTGACACAAACTGATATCAGTTGGAGAAATGATACAATATCTGAATTCTCAAGTCATCGGATTCCAAAGGACTTGTATCATGATCTGAAAATCTTGAATTCTGTCCCTCATGGAGTTTTGGATGCATCCTTCAGAATAGTTCTTAGAATTCTAAACTAGGATGAAACCGCTGTCCAGTGCACCTTAATTCTCATTAATTCGTTTGTTTGTGACAAAATCCATTATCAAATCAATGGTATGTATACGGCTGTAGGCATATGTCCCGACTGGAACTCGGGGAATGCGTAGTTATATCGACAATATGTGATGATATAAAAAGGAACAATTCGCTTTAACTTCATTCACCTCATTCTATGGAACATTAATAATTCTTATAAAGCAGACAATTACTAATAATTATTAATCATACTATTAACACTTGATATTTTCTATTCACTATTCAAACAATTATCATTACTAACACTAAGTAAGAACACATGAGAATAATCCAATTGACACAACTAGGTCGTGTGAGTGTGCAACACAAAAATCACACTGAATGGATAGTATTGACAAAAACTGTGATGATTTCATTTAGACAAAGGCATGTTTTCGGCGCCGTAAATAGCATCATATCGTTTGTATTTCCAGTACGATACAAATATATAATATATAATGTCCTTATGCACATGATACACCAGTCATTTATACACCAATTGTCATAGTTACAAAATGTTCGGAATACATTATTCTTGGTTGCAGTGAGTTTTTGTGCATTTTTGATAAACTTATCAGAATTATGCGATTTGCTCATTATCCTGACACAATTGAAGCATCTTAATAAAAAATATAAGCTGGTGAAAACTGAAACATATTTTAAGGTTTCAGGTCAACAGAGTATTATACACACACTATTTCTGCTCTATATTTTCTAAGGACATTCACTGTAACTTATGATATTTTTTATCATTCATTATTATTATGATTTCAATCTATGTGTTATAGATACAGTTGTCTAGTTATGAAGATATCTCTGTTAGAAATCACGCTCTGACAAATGAATTTGTGATTGATTAAATGTTGAGGTTATCTGGAATAGCTTTGGGTTTACAGACCACTGTTAATGTGACTAGTTATAATTGATAATATAGTGAAAATCAGGGTCGCTGTATAAATCGAATCAACAGTCACCGAATTACTAGTGACCTATGTACAGCTACCATTTGAATGAATGACACAGTAATATGACTAACCCATGAACAGCTGGATTTAGTAGCTCAGATGGTAGAGCACCGAATAGCGGCCATTTAGCCGAAACCTGCTCTGACTCAGATTTTCTGTTAACTTTCAGTCACCACCCATTATACAAAACGATTGGTTTGCTTTTTGCTTACACAGTTCAAATCAGTTGCTTTACAAGTACAGGAATCTTATGGACACAGAAAAAATCAGTGATATTTTGGAATTCTGTTGACTTGTTTGTCTATCAATTGTGAACATACATGACTCTGTTTAGTCTGATGAGACTATCTAAAGTTGCCTACATCAGATGATGGCCTGAAGCTAAATGAAAATTTGAGTCATTGCACGGTTTGAACTAGGTGTTTCCAATCTAATATTCTAGTTACTACTTCTTTGTTTCATCAATTGGCAGATGAGTGTCTTAACGCATAACTTGAAGAATTATGACTAGACCTCTTTTAGTATCGCGTGTATTTACCACTGAAGAGTTCTAAACTAGGCTAAAAACAGCCCTGGGTAGTTTTACGGTTTGTAATTGTTTTACAACTGAAATCAGTTAAGTTTTCACTTCCCTTTAGGTCGTCAACAGCTACATGAATGTTTTGCGAAACAGTAGTGTTATGGAAATATGAAAGGTAAGCTAAGTGATTAATGGTAGGCAAATTGTTACATTTGAGTATTATATTTCCTGGGCTAATGTACGAACGTCGTCCATGAAATATTCTAAATGTTGATTACATTCATGCTAATATTAGATAGTAAACTAAATGGGAATCCTCGACCAAATTTATAAGCTCCCTAAGTACTATTATTCCGTCTTTGTGTTCCTGGTGAGACAAGGAGAGTTGGAGGATTGTCTTCATAGCACTCGGTTCTCTATCACCACTTTCCACTGGCTCAACAACTGCCACAAGCTTCCATTTCCTCTTCGTATGATTTGCTTCAACTTATCTGACGTCTGTTCTGCTTCAACTGCTAGTACATGGTAAAATTGTTTCTTGTCTTTTTGAGCACACTGCTTCACTCCTTTGTTCAGTGCTCCGTAGGTTGAAATCAGCTTCTCCTTTCGTTATTCATCTTTGTTCTGGTTCATCTTATATTCCACCGTTCTTCCTCCCTTGTTAGTTTCCAAGTGTCCATAGAGGGCTATTCCTTGCCTTTTATTCTAGCCACTTGAGGACATTAATTTAAAAGGAAAAATCTATATGCTTCTAAGTAGTAAAATCACCAGGAACACCAGAGAACACCCAGAAACCTATTACTCAGATGATAACATAGATCAGATTTACTATGCAATAAAAAACAGATGACACTGTCAAGAAGGGGAATTCCAAGTCAACGAAGTAATCATTGACTAACACAACAAGAAGTAAATAGCTTCAAGCAATCAAATACAATCAAGATCAGCAGTTATTTCACTCATGAGAACTCCTAAAACTCGGAAAAATGTTTCATAAAAAGACAATGCAAAGCTTATCATTTAGATGATTCAGCTCAGAGAACGTAACGACAATAAAAATGTAACACTGAAAGTGGCATTAAGTATGGATATGAAACATTATTCAGTTCGATCTTATTTACTTTAGGAAATATTCCTCTTCAATTTCATTTATCTGGACATTATTTAGTCATATTTTCTTTGAAGTCATATTGGCTAACAGAAGTTATTGTTCAGTAATTAAATACAGTAATATATTTTTGATTCTCAGGAATGAATTACTGAAGTACAGTACACTTCTGGTTTACCAAGTTAATTAACTTGAAGCTTTACTTCACCGGTACAAATGTCATATTCCTCATGCATAATCCTTTTGAATGCATTTATATGATTGTTGTGATAAAGGCAAATTTCCGATATACCAGAAAATATTTGTAGCTTAGACTAAGGGGAGAATTTATCTTGTGTTCTCTTAGGTTTTGACAGTCAATCGTGGAAATTTAACCAGTAGGCTTATAATAGTGTTCTACGAAGTAGTAATTCACTTGTTAATTAAGGCTTTGTTTCACTGGCTAGCAAGTGACACCCATATCTCAGTCAGTAGAACCCCAGGTCTGATAATTTAACTGTTGCTGGTTTGCACCTACGTACCTCTATTTCTAATTAAGCCAGTGTGATAGATGCGAGAAACAACTGGTGACATATTATCCATGAACAAATATCAGAACTCGGTAAACACTGAGGAACTGGTAAAGAGAAACGCAATAGATGCAGCCAGTTGCTTTGATTAAAGCAGAGGAATTCAGTCAAAGAACTGCTTACTGAAGGCTTTCTGATTTCATCATAGTTATTGACTGGCCTTTAATTAGTAATTCAATACAACCGCAGTATTTGAAAAAATGCCATATAATAGTTTGCTTTGGGATTTCTGCTGGGATAAAATTTGAAATTATACCTGTATTTCATTTCTGTTAGGCGAGCTTATAAATACTGCAACTACACCTGTTGTTTTTTCTGTGCCAAGATATCGTACTTCAGTAGCCATTCAGGTGGAAAGTAAACTGTTATACTTCGTGATTTCGAAGTGCTTATTACCAAGTACACAAAGATTAATTGAAGTTCAGAGGAATTATCAAGGGTACGTCTCAAAGCGTAATCCACCAATACCTCTAAATGCAAGAGTTCTACATTTCACAATATTTTTTACATTTACATGACTTTTAATAAATACTCTCGAGTCAGTTGTATAAGGCGCTGCATAATTTCGGTTTATAATAGGGTTTTGAGTGCTGCTGAAAAATGTGGAGCAACATATTACTTTAAGGTTGTGTGCTATACACATTTCTGATGTTAAGATTTGGCTCACTCGCTTAAACACTTGAGTTACAGTCATCGGGGTCATGGATCAAATCTCACTCCGTCTACTTCAGTATGCACAAGTGGATGATTTCATCGGCACTCACATTTAGTACGCTTGTTTCATAGCTTCACTCATATATTCCAGATGAAATGGTCACTCAGCAACCACTTGTTTGAAGTATGACATCAGTAAATCATGAGTCATATATATTGTCCAAATGATAGTGGATTATCAGTGTATAAGCGTTTTAACTTCAGTAAAGTTGCTTATTCACTAAATACCTGGTGTCTTAATAAATCACACGTAAGTCAATTCAATGGTCGTGATCCTTCATGAACATATTGCAATTAAAACACGACAGTCACGTGACAGTCTGAATATTATAGTTTTAATTTTAGGAAGTCCAAATAAACACATTTAATTTTGACAAAAAGAATTACTGAAAAAAATACGATACAAAAGAAAGATGAAAACAAGAGAAAAAAATTAAGGAAACTAAACTTAAAAAACTATTGCATAGTATAAAGCAGTTTAATGTTCGAAACAGAGTAAACAACAATTACAGTACTTCACCCTATTTTATGAATCCTATTATCCATTTCGAATGAAAGTATCAATAAATTGCAGCAATAAAACCTGAATAAACAGCTGCTATGCATGTCCTCATAAGACATCGCAAGAAATTAGAAGCGACAGATTCTTCTCGAAACGAAGCTGGAAAAACCTGAACAATGATTGTTCAAATAATGTATCACGTGTGTGCGTGTATTTGTGCAAACTATTATGTATTTCATCAGATTTCACCTTATTTAGTCATTGGTAATCCATGATCTATAGTCTTTTGTTGTATCTATCACAGAGAGTACGAAACCAACAAAAGATTCATATTTCATCAAATGGCTACATATGAAAAAACTGAATTTACCGAAATGAATATCAGTCAGTAGATGAGAAAATGTTATCGTAACTTTAAACAGTGTATAATTCAAAAAAGGAAAAAAAACTTTTTAATCTCTGCCGGTGAATCGTGTACTTGACGTTGCGTTTATTCTAAATTGTTTTGAAGTTGAAGAAATAAATCAGCTTCTTATGTATCTGGTTTTTTTGATTGCAGATGTTGATAAGATGCGAATTAGAGTAGGTAAATATGATGGCTAAATACCGTCTTTACAAATTTATGCATATTGTTGAGATAGTCTTCTATGGATCGCCCATGCAGATGGGCTGGTACTGATGAAATAAAGAATGATTGTGATTTAAATGAAAACCACATTCAAGATAGGATTCTAGCAAGTGATATTCGGATCATTAGAATGGCGCTCTGCCAAACTGCCTAACTGGTGGAGCTCCAGAATAATGATCTTTATTCTGCTGGCTTAAATGCTACGACAGTTCAGGTTTTCTTTACATCTTCAGTTATCATCCACTAAATATATACATACATTTGCGGTCTGATAACGGAATGATAACAGTTAGAGAACAACTAAAAACCAGGGAGTAATGAACAACTGTTTTATCATAGTTCGGGACTCTTCAGTAGTACGTACACAGGACTCATCCGTCGATCGGACTTGGGTATTCAGGTTACCAGGCTAAACTCGCTGACCATTTAACCACCCGGGCTGGAATTCAGTGACTTGAGAATTTTAACTTCTTTTGGTTCTAAAATTCTGAAATTAAAGTCCTAAAGCAAATAATTTATGAACAGCTTTTACTGTCTGTCTACTTTTGATGACGACATCGAGAATTATAAAACAACTGGTTTTTTGTTTGTTTAGTTACATTATATGGCTTCCTAAATTTGTTCACAGTTTGATTCAGTCTCTTCGGTAAAATTTTAGTTTGAGATACATTAGAGTGGCTCACTTCTTGACTTACTCATTCATAAACCTGGCTTTGTTTACTAGCCTGATAGTAAGCCCGAAAAAGGGGGAAGGTTGAGCGTGTAGCTAGAAACCACATCCAGTAAAAAAAATAACACCACGACGGCTACTGGGAAAGCTTGAAGCCCTCCCTGTGTTCAGAAGGCAAAGGAATATACATATCTATATACATAAGTACATCACAGTTGGAAAAAACTGTTAACTTTGGCTGTTCTAGATTGTGTTCAGTTAAACAAAAATATGTAGAAGTATTCTCATTATTAAGTTAATTATACAGTTATACCCAATTAACTTATCTCTCTATTATACTGATCAGACAAGTATACGTAAAAAGGCTACCTTTAACCACATGTATATAAATTCTGACAATCACGTAACTACTAAATAAAGCCTTCTGATTGGAAACTGTCTGGGATAGTTCTAAAATTCTATGAGTTTTGTACGTTGTAATTAGGCACCATACTGAACGCTGAGAAACAGTAGAGGTGAGACGATAACTGCTCGGAAAACATTTTGAAGATAGTTATTTGAGGTATGATATATGAAAACTTAGATTTAAATCTAAACAGTGAATAATTTTACTAGTTTAGCACATTGAGCACTGGAGACACTACACGAATTTTCCTACTTGAAATACAGCCCTGTGCCTCATACGATTAACTTCAAAGAATTCGGAAATTAGGTTTGTTAAATTTGATTGAAGAAGGTCAATATGTGAACCATACAAATACTGGGAATAATTTGTTTATTGAGTGTATCACATGGTGAAACGAAAGTATTTTATGCGTGACGTTTTGAACACAGTTTATCATTAATTATCATATTGATGGCATCTACACAACATGGAAATTCAACTTTTATCATTTCAGTTCATCTTTAGAATTTACGATATGGCTAGTAAATTTTTACAGATATGTAGGAAAGATGTTGAATAATTCCTGTTGTATATGTTATCATTCCTATTCCATCACCTCCATCACCACCTGCTAGCTATCATTGTCTCTTCAGATGACTTATAATTGTCACTCCAGGATGTTCGAATCGTCGCTAGCTTTCTGTTTGGGCACTGCTTAACAGCTTGTATGGCATGTGATATTACCTGAAGGCCTACTCAGCTTATATCCAATTCATCTTCTTTTCCTTCTCTATATTTGTTAAGCGGTAGATTGTTAGCTAGTTTTGCTGCTGTAGTCCCTTGGTGCTTACCTTGGTTGCTTGGTCATCGGATCTTCAGTGTCGCGTAAACGTAGCTCTTGATGAAAATCTACAGAAGGCTGTTGAAAGTGCTTTTGGTGATGCATGCGCCAAGTCTCCCAATCATAAAGAAGCAATGACTTGGCATGAGTGCTAAACAAAATTCGCATGTTTCTCCTTGTGCTAAGTGCTGTAGATTTTCACGCTGATTTCAGAGTAATGAACACCTGTCTGTCTTGCAGGTCCTCCTTTGCGTTGACACCCTCATCCATGCCACTTACATTTGGAACGATGTTGCCCATGTGGAAGAAAGAGACAATTTCCCTTGATTTCCACCATTATTGGTAACTGGTGTTTGTTTCTGATCGGTTGTTTTCATCACCTCTGTCTTCTCTATATTCACCCAAAGTCCTGTCTTCACTGCTTCTTCTGTATAATTGTCGACTTTAGCTTGTATATATTCGAGTTTTTGCGACACACAACATTGATCATCCGCGAAATCCAGATCTTCTAGGGTTATTTTGTTGGTCTAACGTGTGCCGTCTTCTCACTTTGTGTTTTCAGCCATATCATCTAGTCCGTAAAAGTCAGGAAGACTACCGGTGGTGGTCAGCATCCTTATCTGATTCCTATTTTCACTTCAAAAGCGTCTGTGAGGATTCACTTGTGAATTACCTGGAGTGTTTCATCATCAAATAGCTGTTGAATGGGGTTTACAAATGTCTGCGTCATTGCACCTCATAGTGTTGAGGCAGTTGCCAATCGACTTCTCGGAAGATTTCTAAATAGATAAAACTTAGGCAGAGAGTTGACTTGCATTCTAAGCTCTACTTGATGATGATGCATAGTGTTGAAACTTGATTTGTGAATGAATTTTGTTTTCTGGATGCAGCCTGTTTCGGAGGAAGTATTCTACCTTTTAGTCTTTATAAGATGATGTGGCTTAATATTTTGCCTGGGTTGAACAGCATAATAATTCTGTGATAGCTCTTGGATAGACTTAAGATGTTCTTCACGTACGAGGAAATAGCATTTGTACAGTCTTATGCTTCACAGTACGTTCTTTGTCATTTTGGTGCATATTAATAGAATTTCTAAAAGTGAAATACACAAACTCCAGTCCTATTCTGAAACAAATACCTATATTTTTAGTCTAAGGTACGAACTAGCGAGTGTACAGACTATATTTTATTTATTTATCCTCGAAAACAGATGAAGCTGAATTTATTTTAAGATATGATTTCTCCTTGTTTATTAAATTTGATTGAGTCTATTACAAGCTACCGTCTGTCAGATAATACCGAGAACACACTCTGGTTGAATTATAAATTTGAATTTCTTCTTGTAATATTTGAAAACAGAAAATACGGACCTTCGTAACTTATCACAGTGTAGTGTACTAGTTTTTTAGATAAACCTGACATTACATCAAATTGTTAGCCTGCAAATTTTTGTATTAATTTTGACTGTTCATGTGGATGGAAGTTTGTATCTTGATATTCGGCTTGGGGTTTCTATCTTTGTTCAGTTTCAGTTCAAAAAATACTTTACAATCTTCTCATAACAAGTGACTTTACAATGTGTTTTCATTGGTTTATTATTCCTGAACCATAAGCGGTAATTCAGACACAACAGTGTTCGCGTTTTTGCTTCAGCAGACTGTAGGCGCATTGATTCGTAACCGTCTTACTCTCATTGATTACTGTGATTACTAACACACAGGATAATGGATATAATAGGTTAAAGATACTTGTCGGTTACCTAGCACCAATCTAATTAATATATGTGTAAACATTGGGCACTGTGATAGTATGTAATTCCATATTAATTTGTTTATTAGACATATCACACAGTGAAACAGTATTGCTTATTATAATAATACTGTTTTACTGTGTGATATATTTAATAAACAAGTTAGTATGGAAGGAAGTAGCACCAGTATACTTAAACTTTCAGGTCGACTTACCACCTGGATACAAGTTGACGTACTTCTTATAGGATAGATACTCACGTATAAAATAAAGTAGTAGTAGAGTTATATCAAGAAGTGAAAATAGTGTGAATTAGTCCTGCTGAAGAGTTACACACTAACACGAATTAGTTGCCTCGTACTCCACAGTTTTCGTTATTTCACTAACTGATGTTCATTTAAGGTGAAATTCACCTTGGTATTTCACTCTATACTGTTGTTTAATATATTACTTTTTTAAAAAAAAACGATATTTAAAAAGAAGAAGAAGTATCATACATTTTACAAGTATTTAATTAAAGAAACTTTAAGTCTATGCATAGTATGGTGAGACTTCATTATCATGTAAATTTAACTCAGTCAAATTGTGTAAACTAGTCGTAGGATTATTTGAAATTATGTACAGTTAGCCTCTTCATAAATAATCCCATCATTAAACAATTTAAACCCTTTCAAGAACTGTAAACATTCACTTTTTACTCGTACATAAGAATAAATAGGTGGCTGGTCTCTTTCACAATAAAATCTTTAAACATCCGCCTAGTACACGTTTGATATCTAGATAAACGATAACAACAGTATAACTCGCTAGTCCGATAATTACATTTGGAAATCATCAACAGGAAAAGCCTTGGATTTCAAATTCACTCACCCAAGTATAGATCTTCAGTATATGAAACCACAGTTTATCTAGAATATCATGAATTATGGGGCCGTGTCAGCAGATTCAAATGTCACTTTGTTCACTTTCAAGTAAACAGAATTTGCATTGAGGTCACTAGGGTGATGGCTGTCTTTCCTATTTAGTAATTTTATAGTTTCACAGAAAATTATGCAAAATATGTAGAAGTTTAGGAGATAATTTGATGTTAAATTTACTCCTGACTTAACCGTAAGCTTCATTTAACATCAGTGGTAAAATGTGATTGGATTTAACAGTATTATGACGGCTTCCCATAAAAAGTGCTGTTACCAGATGAGCCATATGCAGGCAACACGCCAACCAGCAAGTAATATTGTATCAATGTGTATTGTAATATGAAAATCACCTGGCTAGACCAAAACTTTCTCTGTTGTGCATTAAATTATTGCTTTTAACACAAATACTTAAGTATTACTGATTAGAAATAAGTTTAATGTTCTACTACGCGTAATATAACATTGAGAATTTCAATTACTTTCACACTGTTGTCAAATAATTAGAAATTTGATTTTTCTTCGTTTTGTAAGTTTTTCACATGACATGACTATCGAATAAATTATTATTATTCTCCTGGTGACTGTTAACAGAAGTGTACAAAGTGTGAATTAGTTGTTTTTATACCTCGTGCAAGCAAAATGGGTAAATTTTAAAAAGTTGAAGGTGATATCTTAACAGTTTGATATTTAACAGAACTGGTGTAGTGGTCATATAAGTTCAGTGCTTATAGCCTGCTCTTTTCCAAAGAAAGATGTTTACATCAAATTACCTCGGAGTGAGAAAATAAACAATAGGATATTAAGACAGGAGCTAAACTCTGTTATCCGTAAAACTTACTACGTAGTCGATCTTATAATTATTGGAAAAATCAAAAACATTGCTCAAGCAGTTACTCCACATCTCACAATGTATGCTGCTTAATACGTGTGTGTGAAAACATATATATATGTATATTTATATGGGGAAGAGTAACGTTACCTCACAAGTGAGAATGGGAAAATATAAAGTCACCTTAGCAGTGAAGCCTAGATAGATGCAGGTGGCAAGCTACTAAGCTCGTCTGCAGCTGAACGCAAAACTGATATGAATCATTCGACCGGTATCAAAACAGTGGCCCAGTGGATAATCTTTTGGTCTTTAAAACAATAGGTACAGATTTCATTGGGAACACCTCTTTCCGAGGGATTAGGGTACATCCAGCAGACAAATCCCAAGTTGTGTGACATCTTGAATTCAACTAATAGTCACCATCAAACAAAACAGTTTTCAAGATTATCCATAAAACCCATCAGCAGCGAGTACAGGAATACTTTGGTGTGATAGCAGTCCGTAAAATTAAGCCTCCTTTCCATGTGTATACAAAAATAATCTATTGTTACCGTCAACATACCTTGATAATCTTTTTCTGATTATATTACCAAGAATGGTGTTAATTGTTGTATTTCTTATTCTTATATCTCCTATTATTTTGTTTACTTTAGTTGACCTTTCAGTTCTTCATTTTTTACGTAAATTGAATTAACAAGTAAATGTGTGATCAGATTTTTCGAAATGTATTGAGCAAATACTTCACATTATTTAAGATGAACTCTGTCTTTTAATAGCGTTATCCGAATATACTAAAGGGACTAGGTGTTTTAAATTCTATAAAATCAATGAGATTTAAGGAGATCAAAGCATGCATCATTTAGACTACAATATTTAAAAAAAACCAATGATTCAAAAAAAAAAACATTTCACTCACCCAATAATAGAAGTTTTAAACAATTGACTTCCATCTTTTTATGTCTGGATATTTGTTTATCAATTTCTTCAGATATTTTACGTGCTTTCTCTTCAGCTTTCTTTACACTGTCCTGTTCAGGACTGATTTTAAAAGGTCCACAACAAGGTAGATTCATTGAAATCAAGAATATTGTCTGTAGGTTAACTAACTAATCATGCATAAATCCATGTGAATTCGAGTAAAAGTCAATAGTTTTTAGCAAAACCCTAATTAAAGAAATAATTATTAATTCCTTATATCTGCTCGTAGTAGTAATATTAATTGCAGGAAAGTAGTATGAAAAAACACGACCTCCTTACTGGCTGCATTATGTAAGAATGTGTAGTCATTTGGTAGTAATCAAAATTTCCGTTTATCAGCTTAAAAGTAATATAACTGATAACAAAACACGTCACGATACATAGAACTATTGCATCATAAGTGAATATAGTTCATTGCCTTGTATTCTAACCAATAAGAAATAAGTAAATTATTTTATTTCGAATGATTGGGCTAATTAATATACATTTCGGACGTTAGTATAATTTAATCAATATACGCAACATGTGTGCTGATCACTTACATGCACACGTGTACACATACACACAAAAACACATACATAAATATGCGCACACATTCATGTACACATCTTAACCGATGAAAGTTTGGTCGTTATTTGATTAAATCATGCTCATAGTTCAGTTCATGTCAGTTTACACACTAAGCAGAGTATAAAAGTGAATATTTTCTCAGTAGAAAAGGACCACATTGATCTGAATTTCTTATTTCATGCATAAATAGACAAATAGATGGAGCAGTACTGTTGTATACCGCATAGAACTCAGTTTAGTTATATCAAGTCAACCTAATGTAAACATATGAATATACCCAAATATTATTAGGTTGTAGATGCATAAAACTATATTTTACTGATTCACTGAGATGAGAAATTGTACACCAGTTAAATCAACCAATAGCATTTGTTAGCCACATCAAAGCGTCTGAATACCGGACGGCCCTTTCTCTTGTTTCGTTTCGGGTTCATTAGTGTTCGCAAAAGAAACCATGGTGAAATTTCACATTGAACTGTGTAAGTCGCAAACTGATTTTCTAATTACGAACCTGACTTGTGATGTTTCTAGTTCCTTCAACTAATTAACCAGAAATCGTGTGGTTTGAATTGATGCGGCCATCTGAGCTGAGTTAAACCGGTTACATCACTGACGATCTCATCCTAAAACGAGAAAAACAGCCGTCCAGCGTTTAGATCACTTCGACCAAGCAGTATTGTTTGTTGTAAGTCGTAAGCAATTACTCATCTCAGTCAGTCAGTAGTATATAGTTTTACACATTTATGCTTGGTTCCTCGATCACCATTTATTGATCCAAGCGGATCACATATCGGTTTCTGAAGGATACTATAGTGAAATCTCATCTCGAACTGTGCAAACTGCAAATTGATTTGTAGATCGAGGATGTGAATTGTTAGGTTAAGAAGCATGAAGTTTCTGATAGTTTCATTGCATACTATAAAAATGGTTATCCCACTAGCTGAAATGCTTCTATATGCTTGGCAAAATGTGTCGGTAATAACGCGTCCAATTTCTAGTAATTTGTTCACTTCGGTAGTGTAACATGTTTGAATCGAAATGAATTAAAACTAAACTGACCAGACATGCTGTTTTATTTTTCATAATTTTTATATTTATTTTATTCCTTTGATTTCCCAGTGAAACATAGAGCTTCAAGCTGAAGCTTTGAATTTTCAGCAGCAGAAGCTTGTTTTACGGGATGGACACTGCTAGCCTCATGCACAACCTTCCCTGTCTGCAAGGCTTACTATTGGCTTAGCGAGGTAAAGGAGTACGTCGGTGGGTGTTCAAACCCCATATCGCTTGCTTGGTTGGAGATTTTCTACCGCTGAACCACTGACCCAACCATACAGGTAGTTAACTTAAAAGAAATAATCATCATGATTTAAAATGTGATAACGAAAAAACCTACACTTGTGTTCTCAGCAGATTCTTATTGAAAAATCCTAAGAATTTCTTGGATTTTTGAAAACCGTCGGACATTGCGCGACTATTTCGTTTTTTGAAGTTCCTAAACCATCACTAATCATGCCACAAAGTAACTACGCTTCACCCCTGAGCTTAAGGTTGGTTAGGTATCTTGGATGGTATACAAACAAAAAAACATATTCATAGCCACGGAACTGGAAAATTAATACTGCCTTAATCAAATGTTTATCGTATTTCTTCATTCTCTTGTTTCACGCCTGAGAACTGAAGTTTTCTTTTCATAGGGTGTGGTTGCTAGTCTAACAGTCAACATTCATTTTTATCCAGACTTGTTATCAGCCAGTAAAATGAGCAAGGTTTAGGAATGCGTCGTCAGGAAATCAAACCCGGACCACATGCGTGGTTGTCAAGCATCCTATCGCTGAACCGCCGACGGACTAAGGTTAACTAACAATGCCTTAATTTATACAATTTAACATGTATGCAAAATTGACTGACGAAGATAAGAAGGGGAAAAGAGTATCAGATTTTCATATTTCTTTGAATCTCTAGCTTGTTAAAAACACTTAATCTTCAATGTCTGGAATTTAAGAAGATAAGAATCTCAGTGGGATTTATACCACGGTACTTCTGATGACTATCTCTGGAGATCTACCGAATCAGCCACGAAATAAAGCTGAGAAATGAAATATCCTTTCATCATCATCATCAAAGCTTTCGAAGAGAGCTGGTGAAGTGAATGAGAATTGGATCTAAAGTCCAAGTTTATTGAAAAAATGACGATGGCTTGTCTGATAAACAGAAATTGAACATCTTCAAAGATATCTATAGGGGGGATCTCGGGAGTGAAGTTGAAAATTAATTAATTAATCGTAATCAATGATCGTTATTGTAACGGAATCGTAACTAATCCAGCTTTGATCATCAATAGATAATTCACCAAGTAATTATTTTTTTCCGATTGTGACTGTGACAAATATAAACCAACTTGTTTGATGGATAGCTTAAACATTTGCACTGTTTGTTGAATGAAGAGCTAATAGTTTTGTAACTTACCTGGTAGATGGCTGGGTTACTCATCTGAAGGTTACTGGTTAGAATTCTATTCCACCCCATGACTTCACTTCACCTTTAATCCCCATTCAATACATCAGAAGTAGCCTGCCAGTGCAAAGCTATCCCATATAACTTCACCATTCGTTAACCTTTTCCATTTATTTTTATCGTTACCGTAATTATCGCTGACAATTATTAGCCTGAAATCTCTAAAAAAATTTATTCATATTTATAAATTCCTGTTGATATATTTGGATTTAGTTGCTTAGCCTTATTTCAGAAGCAAGCTTCTTTAATGAATACTTGATATTGTCATGCCTAACAACTCGAAATCAATAGGTTGTTGACGGATAGCAGTGGAATTCAGAACGCGCGTTTTATGGTATTCGGCTCCCGTCAACTGGTTGTGCCTGCTAGCTGTTTGTGCTCCCACTGAGACAAATATGTATGAATAATTTCAAATCATAACAAATCTTCAAGAAGTGGCTGTTGTGGCCTATTCGCCTAATGGGCAACACTTTGGCGTTTGAAGCCATGTGTTGCCGTCTCATTAAGCATACCTTCAGTAATCAGGAATCCAGTTATATTCAGGTGATGAGTCCCAGTGGCAATCAGACGCGCGTCTTGTATTCCACTGATAGTCACCACCAAACTAATAATATCGAGTCATTAAACACTGAAACTTTCTTACACGAATTCCCTTTCATGGATTTGAACGGAGATGGAACAAAATTCGGTGCAGAATATTGTGGATCAATGTTATTTCACCGGTTTGCGTCAGCTGTGTACAACCTGTAGCATTTCACGAAACAAGTTACAACGAATCAGTCCTCCAGTAAGGATTGTTGTCAGAAAGCAGTGGCAAAACAAAACATAAGTATGATAATGTTATCTTAAATTAGTAGTATGCATATATTTTTATAAGAGTGAAGTTCCTCGTGAATAATAAACAATCTGTTGTCAAGATTGTGATAGCGCAGTGATAATTGTGTAATCCGAATAAAATACGGTGAGTAGAATCAAGTCAAACCAAAATTTGGTGTGTGCGAAGTTTAATGTAAAAATGGTGAAGTAATACAATGACTAGAATTCAAAGGATCAATAACCAGGTGAAGCAAAAAACGGGGGAGGTGAACATAGTAGTGAAATCAGAGGACAGAGAGTTACTAAGGAGAGTGTTACCGGGGTGACTGAAGTCCCACGATGGATTCATTTTGAACACATTAGCCAGGTTTCAGTCTTTTTAATAAGATAGCTTCAAAATACCGAAGGAAACTTAGGTTGTTTTGTCTGCTAATTACTTTGAGTACTCCTAATGTGTCTACTCAATGTCCTGTGTCTATCACGTGTTTAATAACTGATGAATTTAAATTAATCGGTTCCTTTAATGGAAGGCTGTTTAGTACACTTTTAATTAATCTGACATAGACCTTTCTTTCTGTTCTGCTAATGTAAGTGCTGTAGCAGCTACACGTGAATCGGCATACACAGTTGGACGTAACATTTGAAGGGTGCTTGCTAGTTTTTGACTTTGCCAACGAGCAGGATACTCGGAATACAGAGACTAGTTTTGCTGCAGAGTACTTTCTGTTTAGTGTTGTACTTAAACATTTACTTATCATTCTCATAATAGTACCACTTTTGAAATGAAGTTGAACGGAATTCAGTTCCTTGCTGACTGTAGTTATATCTGGATTCTTACATTATTTTTTACCTTAGTGGTTGATGAGAACTTAATTGGTAGCCTTTTTAATTCAGGCATTTTTCAGTTAACATAAGTTCACTATCTAATATATCTGTTGAAAATATTCATTTTGCCTCTGTAGAGACCAAGACATGTGTCCTTGCGGTAAATCAACCTTACGAGTGTCCCGTCTTTTCTTCTCTGTAAGCCAATATCCAGAAAGTTGACACTATCACCAACATTTTGTTCACTTGTGAAAGTGATGTCTTCATGTTCATTGTTAAATAACCCAAACAGATAAGAAGCACTACTCAGATTACTGTATACGATGAATGTGTTAGCAGTGTATTTGTAGTAGACTATTGTTTGATCAGATGCACACGTAAGATTCGTCTGTTCAAGAATGACCACAAAATATTTGCGAATATAGCACCCAATAAACTAACTGTTGCCATTCAATCAGCTTTGCAATATATTTTGTTGTTGAACTGGAATAGTATATTCCTTGTACAGAATAAGATAAGTGGCTTAAATTCAAAGTTTGGTAAGGGGAGCAGATCATTGTGTTGACATATGTTTAGGGTTTCACGAAACGGAACCTGTGTGCACAGGGAGGTCAAATCGAAAGAAATCAGAGATTTATTACACACATTAGGCTGGTTAATTGATATATGAATAGGACTTGAGCACTCTGGTAAAGTATAATTCCATCATAGAGTAAATTTGCCCGATAAAAACACACAGTGATGCAGTATTACTCACTGGTCACTTTTCAAGCACAACTTATTGTTCATAATCATATCGAGGCACTGACACAAGTTCCCAACTTCATTTGTATAATTTCATTATTTTCTTGTGTGCGTGTTTAGATTTGACAGTAATGGAAATATTGAACTGCCATGATATTGGTGCCAATGATTATGAGCCACAAATTGATTAGACTTATCAATGAATAAATAAATAAATAAAGTTCAGTAGACATCCATAGAAAGGTAAATTACATTCAGAAATGTGAACACATCAAGAAGGAAACTTAAGATTAGTACTGTCAGTAAAATAAAATAAGATGAGCAATAAGACCCGGTGAATGAATGTTAACTTGCTTTCTAAAGACCTCAATTTGAATTCGTGGTAGCGTCATCAAGGCCATCAAAGCGCAATCCAGGTATGTACCAAATCGGAAAGAAATATCTCTCCAATTAGGTCTTGTTTTCACTAGTTCTTTAGGTGATACGGGTAGCTGATGAAATATACCGTTAAATTCTTATTTTTTAGTATGTTTCTGATGTACATAGATAGCTAAAGATACTGCTTAACTCTTTTTTCATTAACAGTCGGCTGAAGCACTCTGATAACAACTTTAGAAATATTCAAGTGTTGGTTTGTAGGGATTTGATTGATTGGTTACAGGATTTTCATCGTGAGCTGACATTAGTTAGAGAACCATTGGAAAACCTGGGAGTACTGGAGAGCTGTTTCATCCTAGTTTGGGACTCTTCATCAGTACGCACCCACCGGGATTCGAACCCAGGACCTTCTGGTTACAAGGCGAGCTCATAGACCATTGAGCCACTGGGACCCAATCCAATGGCCCATGAATTCTAAATTCTGCCAATTCACGACATAGTGCGACCCCTAGCCAATGTCTTCGGCGAGTATTTATCCTCACACCCTACCTGGATCAGGTCCCAGTGGCTTAATGATATACGAGCTGGCCTTGTAACCAGAAGGTCCTGGATTCGAATCCCGGTGGGTGCGTACTGATGAAGAGTCCCAAACTAGGATGAAACAGCTCTCCAGTACTCCCAGGTTTTCCAATGGTTCTCTAACTAATGTCAACTCATGATGAAAATCCTGTAACTTTAGAAATAATAATTTTCTTTGTTCAAGTTTATCAGGGGAAATAACTGTATGCAAATAATTTCTATTTACTGAATATGCCACTTGTAATTTTTCCTCATCTAGGTTCCTCTGTTTACATTGAGTCACACATATATGCAGAATAATTTTGTTATGAAATATTCTTATTTATTCATCATTGTAAATATATGCAAACATAGTCATCCATATAAATACTCCAGTCTTCTTGTCCATTATATTATTACTTGCTAAAGACAAAAATACAATGAGCTCATTTTCACAGATGTTAATACATCTGATGTTATCTGTAAATAAATCAACTTTGTAGAAAGTAGATAAACAATTTATTAATAGTTTTGTCATTCCTGTTAAGAAGCCTCTTTGTTTAGATATTTCTCAGTAAATAATTTTAAAAGCTCACATTTTGATTGTCTATCTCTAGACAGTTAGTTAATGCACAAATATTGAAAGGTCTAATATCTACGACAGTCTGGAAATCAGTGATTGTTGACATACTGAAATAAACGTTGGGTTCAACATATCAGATTACGGCCTCTTTTGTACTGAATAAAAATAAGCGTATTATGCTAGGGAAAAAGACAAAATAAAAACTATATATATATATATTATATACATATCGTTATATCTCATATTGTAGATTGTTGTTTTAACAACATTAAGTGTTTATTTGTAGTGTTATATGTGTATATAGCAGCAGTTTGAACTTGTATGCATCCGTAGTGATATATATTGTATTAACAATATTAATAATAAATTTATTCTAAAAAATGCATTAATATTTATTGCAGGATTCTCAGCATGTCCCCGTGAAAAGGATTCACGCCTTGCGTAGAATCTTTCAGTTAATTAATAATCGATAGTGTATCATTTGACGCAATCATGTTCTATCTAAATCAGACTGTAATAAGCCGACATGTTTTCTCTAAATTTCCTTCAAAATATCCATAGCGTTAGGTTGAAACATTTCAAATAGAAAGAAAATTAGGTAGCCCTGCAGACCATTAGGTATATCCATTATTCGGTTTCTTGTTTAATACTGTTCAGAGTGTCATACAAATTATGTATTATAGTTTGATTATTGTGCATACTTAAAGTGGGAGATTTTGTTATCACTATGTAGCTCGTATGGCATGAAAAGAAATTCAGTTTTATCAGTAACTGAAGTTGCAGAGTCATTAGAGGGATGCATACTATAATAACTTTCAGAGTTCAGTCATAAATATTATTTGGGGATGAAATAATTTATTTCCATTCTCCCAAATAATTGCATTAGGAGAAAATTATATGATCTGTTTTAGATTCTTATTACTTGTAGTTCTTTGACAAATGTTTTGTTATTAAATAATCTTCTGGATATATTGGAAATTAGTGAAGCAGTTTCGTTTTCTAGGAAGACACACCGAGCGCTAGATTGAGAACACCTGGGAATAAATGCAGTGTGGTTTGAATAAAAAGGCATTGATAGACAATAACGGCAGTAACTTGTAGATTGCATCAAACGAGCATTAAACTGTCATATGTCTTCAGGTATTTTTCCATAATACGATTTATCATCTATGCCACAAGATTACCGATTATACAGTATTGCAGATAAAAAGTTCTGAAAGCTACTTGTATCCGCATACAAGTAGCGTGATTAAGAACAAAACACCTACCAATGAAGTTGTTTGTAAATTAAACCCACCTACCACAAACTGTACTAATGAGCGCAGATTAACTAAAAGGTGAGTACAGTTTTTCCCATACTCGAAAAGGGGTGGTTTGTGAAGTCATAAAATAAATTTGACAAATTTTTCATTCGGCTCCTGTTGCCTAAGAGTACCTTAGGCACTTTTGCTACACCATGGGCTACGTTTATTGACATATACCTCTATATAAAGCATAATTTATATATTATTGTTACAGCTGGGATATTTTAGAATTTACGCAATAAGTAAACGTGTTGAAGAAGCATATCAGATAAGTGTCCTTTAGTCCTTTCATTGCTTTTTTAAAAGAGATAAATGACTTAGCCATTATCTTACAGAATCATCTTTTCACAATAAACATAGAAGGCGGTAAACTAGATAACCACATTATTTCAAATGAAACGGCACTTACAGGTGCTGAATTAGAGTCTCACTGGTAGTAAAACTATTCTTTGGGTTGCAGGTACATCCAACTACCGAGCCCTAGCTAGGACGAAAATCGTGCCATGGATTAAACTGCTACCCACTATGAACTGTTTAACAGTCGAAGTTAAATTTAAATAGGGTTCTCGTGTATAGATCTTTACTAGAAGGGCATTTCGCTTAATGTAGAGATATTTTGCACTAGAGGCAGCCAAGCTAATTTTCAGATTCATTTCAAAAATAATTTAGAATATAATGCATGATTATGAATTTTTTTATTACATACCTCTAAGTTATTTATAACGAGAAATATCTTGGGATATAACTGAAAAGTCAGTATGCGTCAAACAGCAATGGTCAAGGCGTTCACGATAAGCTTACTTCACAAATATGATGTATACTCTCTTGTTTAATGTATAAGCTGATGTTACAAAAATCAGTATTGCATTTTACAGATTGAACACTATTTGATAACAGTCAGAGAACTATTGGAAAACTAGGGAGTACTGGACGTCTGTTTCGACCTAGTTTGCGACTCTTTAATATTACGCACCCAACAGAGGTGTAACTCAGGACCTTCCAAGTGCATGGAAAGCTCGTAGACTATTCAGCCACTGGGACCCGACCCCCAGGATATCAATTCAAACTTCTGCCAGTTCTTAATGTATATATGTAGAAACCGACAGCGAATGTCATGGGACAGTAATTGTCTTCTTGACAGACTTGGTGGACCCTAATGGCTGCGACTTTCCACTAGAACTTCTTGTATAGAGTCAGTTGTTACTGAGAATTCGATTAATTCTCAAGTATTTGTCTGCAGGGGTTTGTTTGGTTATAGGTTTGTATTTTAGTAAATACTATTAACTACTCCAGGCATTATATAGTTTAACTGTATTCCGCACTTTTGTTGTTAATGTTATCTGTAGTCAGGCAAATAATTTATAAGAATTTTCTTGGGATTTTTCACGAGCAAATCTATATTATCAAAATTTAACATCTACAGGGATATAATAGAAGGTAATGAAGAAGCCATGAGCATTCTAACTCCTTTCGCTTAAAGAATTAAATATTAGAAGGAAAACATATGACTGAAATGCTGTATTAACTCAGTAGTAATAATGATTAATTTCGATGTGATTATCATTGGCAAAATAAAACAGTTTTACAAAACCATCTGCCACTTGAAAGATATGCACTATATTCATTCAGGTAAAGGATAAATAAAAAAGTAAAATAATTCCTAAGCTTTCTTCGTAAAATCTGAAAACATCATAAAATTATTAAGATAAGAGCAAATGTCGAAAAATAAAAGTTATACCAATCTTAACAACTTATTGATGATGCGATGATTTAAGATAGCCATATAGTGCAGACTAATATTATTGGATGATGGTTGAAGTTGAAATGAAAACCTGAGCCGTGGCATGATTGGAGTTAGATGACTCTGAATTACTAGTAATCATCCCTGATGTTGCCATGCGAATTAATGACACTCCCAACTGTCATTCTGTTGGATATTTGCCGTGATGAATACGGTGAAATCACAACCGGGTCTCTTAGCTCAAATTGAAGGTTGCAAGTTGGTTGACAGAAGGAAGTAGTCCGAAATAATTTTACTATTCACTAATATTTTTCTTTAATTTCTTTAAGCATTTAGAATTCTCGGCAGAAAAATCCTAGCTTCCAAGAAACATTGTGTAGTAACCAGCAAGTACAAAGTCCAATCAATACTATCCAACATTTAAGGCATGGCGGTGACGACCACAGTATCCACAAGTTGAACAGAAGTAAATATCCTACTTAACAAAAGACAGCAGCGAAATCCCTCACCTAGCTCTGTAAATAACAAACTGCACACCCATTTCGTCTCATCTTGCCAACTGAAACGCGCAGAATGTCTGCTGTGACCTGTAGCAGCAGAAGATGGGAAACATATTTCAGTAGACAGTGACAGAAAACTATATTAGTTGTGAGTATGACCAAAAGTGCGAGCACAGCGATGCTGTTTTAGGTGTTCGCCTGGTAAAATTGTGAGGACGGCTAGTCACCCTATGTTAATGTCATCTGGGGTGGAATTGTATTGAAAAAGAGTAAGTGATGACCACATAAAAACGCCGCACTATAATAATAATAAAGCTTTATTTCAGGCAATATGTGAACATATGATAAACAAATTCTCAGCGTATTTCTTTCCAAAATGCTTTTTCATACAGGATTCACATGTAAGGTAATAATCTGAAGTATATCTTCATTTCGCTGAAGAATTGCACAGCATTTATTCGGAAGCAAGTTAAACCAGCGCACAAGTTCATGTATAGGTCATTTGATATAACTGGATGATTAAAACAATGATAAATCCAGATGAAATTAGGCATTCTGGTGGAAAGCAATCTCGGTAGCTCAGTGATTTAAGCAGGCCGTCTCTTATTGTTTATCTGACTCATCTGAGATGTAGTTTTCTTCAAGGGGTTCTTTAGGATATTAACGTTTATTGGTAAGATGCCTGCCGTCCGTTCATAGTAGTAGAAATGTATACACCAACTATTTCCCAAAGATTGTCAAAACCAATAATCTCTGCTCTCACTCCCCTGTTTCTAGAACTAACATATCACTTTATATTTAATCACTGCCTTTGTCTTTCGTCTCAAAATGTATAAATCTACATAAATTTTTTTCTATGAAATTAGTCTGTGTTAATCACTGTCTGTTCATTTATACCAATAGTCATATTTCTCAGTCATCCTTTGTATCGCCTCTGAAAATTATCTTTAGGATTCTACTGCGACATTTCCTGCTTTACTCACACTATTACCTTAAACTGTTCAACAAATGTACGCAGTATATTTAAATGCTCATTTGTACGTTAATTCTTTTGATTTCTCCTGGAAGACATAATCGACACATACAGGCAACAAGGTCTTAATAATTAAGTTTAGTGATTCTCAGTGTGTTCATCATCCGTCTGCTTACAGCTAATCACAGGCGAGTGTTTATTCATTAGCTTTTACTATCAGTTACTTAGTTAATTTTCAAGTATTGGTTTTGTAGGGATTTAGTTTGATTGGATGGAGGATTTCATCATGAGCTGACATCAGATAGAGAACCACTGGGAAACCTGGGAGTACTGGACAGCTGTTTTGTCCTAGTTTGTAACTCTTCATCAGTACGCACCCACCGGGTCCTGGGTTCGAACCCCGGTGGTTGCGTACTGCTGAAGAGTCCCAAACTTAGTTAATTAGCCTATAATGATTTACTGTGTGCTAGTTATTGTTAATTGTTAAACTGACAGACAGTGGATAAAATTTACTTTGGGTTAGCTTTATGCTCTCATTCTAATATCCTTAATTTTTATATGTACTTCAGGTTCGTCTCCATGGAACCACTTTTCACAAATTTAAATTTTTCTTTTCACTATTCAACAATACTGTACAAAGTGACTAATAAATTTTCGAAGGTCGATTGCTGACGTTCGATATTCAATTGACACTATCCTAAAAAATTTCATAACAATAATAAATCACCGACCATAATAGTGCTCATTTGCTATTTTATTAGTATTACTCATTCACTGTTTTCCTAGCGGCACGCTTCAGATGCTGTCGGTCCTCTACCAACACTTTCAAGCAACTCCAATACTGTCTAGTAGCTTCCGTTTCGTCTTCATTCGATCTCCTTCATGTCACCCACGGGAGCCAACTTGTCACTATGCATTCAGGTTCCACTCGTAGGCCTTCTAAATGTTGTTACTTAAATGCCTCCTTAGAGTATTTTCAATCTATCTCCATTTCTTTATGTATATCTGTTAAACAGTTGAATGTTGACTGGTTCACTGTCAGATGTCTCTATTGCTTATTCTTTATGCTCAGCTTATCTTCAGTATCAAGAAAAGAAAGGTGTTGTTGCACTTCTACAACCTGGTGAAGGTGCTTTAAGAGTTCACTCATACTTCATATTAATTTTAGTCGTCTTATAGGCAAGCTGAATAGCTATGCAGTTTTTAGTCAAATATGAGTTTTGGATTTATTCTAAAAATTTGTTATTTCACCAACGGACGTGATCATGATAATAATATTTATGCTCATGTGTGTAAACGGAAAGCCTATATACAGTTTGGACCAAATTCACTTATATTATCTGGAGCAATAGTTGTAACTAGACGGTGTTTCTAATTGGTGGCGAATTCCTTAACTACTTTTATTTTAATTCAGTAGTCTGCAAGTATATATTAATACAAGTGCATATAATTTTGTATTTATTACTTTGGAGAAAGGAAAGAATGACAACTGCATATATCCAGGTGTAAAAATAATGGTATATGTATATAAATACAAATACTGTTCTTGGAACAATATACCTATAATTACAATATACTGATAAGCAATTAAGATAAAAAGAGATAATGAATAAATGTATATATATAATACATATTATACTCTATTCAGTTAGTGGAAGCTCTGAATTAGGTTTGAATACATTTTATATACTGAATCATAAAAATAAAAATAAAATTATCATTGTATAATATATTTGTTTTTCAAGGCTGCTAAATATTTATCTGATCTGTAATCTGGATTGGGAAGAAATCGACGTCTACGTTCCATATTCTTAAGACTACGTTCAGCGTTTAAAAGGATAAGGCTTGTTGTATGATTTTCTCGAGATGGACGTGTTCTCCATATAGATGATTGAAATAATCTACCACTTTGTTTATAGTCTGAATCAAAATGCGATCTATGAAACTCCATTGAATCACAGCTGTTGTCTATAATTTTGAAAATAAGCAATATGCAATAAAACGCATAATTTGTTCAACAGACAAAATTAGATAGTTAAAGAATACACGAGTTGACAAATAATAGAAGATTTATGACAAGAGGACGAGGGTTTTTCGTGCATAGTATGGTAAACACTGAAACATATTCCATCTGCGTGAAAAGGTTGATAAAATACCTTTAATTAAGCCATATGTAACATCTGACGTAATTACAGCATTCCTCTAACTACGTAATACAAAATTACATAAGATCAACTCCCCGGGGGGGTTTCAGATGGCAACTGACCACCTCCATCCCCACTATTTAAGTAAAATTGAAACGAAAGCGTGGAAAGCTTAGTCTAGTGAAACCTGTTCGTTCAATCGGTCTCAGTGATTGGATGAGTTTCATCTTTTATATAAGAGCTACTAACTAATCCAGGTGCCCCATTCTACATGAAACAAAAAGCATCAGTTTATCGTGTCAGTTTTTGTTGAATACGCTCAAAATAGGAGAAAAAAGTGTTTTTGATAACATACATATTTAGCATTAGAAAAATGAATTCCTGAGAAACTAGACATCAATTAATGTCATTCTCACTGTTATGAAATGCACTGGTCTGACAGTCAGTATAACACCATGAGTTGAAACAACATAGTATATTTCACATTAGTAAGTGAACCATACATTAATTACAGTCTGCAATTAAATTTTCCTTCTGTTGTATAATAAATGTTATTTCAGGATAACAAAATCAAAGATTTTTCCAGGTTACAGAGCAGGTTACAGCAAATATCATACTTTATTCCCCAAAATTTAGTCTCCAGAGAATAACATACCAAAATAATAAGTAAACTGAGTATTTAGAAGTACACTGAACTATTATTACCAGTAAATTTACATAAAAATCTTTGTAACAAATGTACGTCACCAAAAGTCTAAAAAGTGACCAGCAAGACTTTTGGGCTTCAAGAAATTATATATATATATATATATATATGAATTATCCAAGTTATCAGTGTTTGCGGGTTCTATTGGTTCACATTCATACTACATTGTGCTACTTTATTCTTACTCCAAATAGCCGAGGTATATAAATTGTTCAGTTCAGTCATGTTCCACTATATGGTAAGGATAAGGATTATTATTATTACTCTCTTGGATTCCGAGTGGAACATGGGGCTTCAACAACACATCGCCCATTTTGTTCTATTTGGTGCTGTCCTCATCAGCTAGACCCACGATTATCCATAGTTCGTCACCTCCTCCCCTCACAATATTATCCATATAACCCTACAACGACCCACTCCTCGTCCCGTGTTTGGGTTCCACTAGAGCCATGGCTTGACGCTCGATGTCATTCAACTATCCTCTCAGAATACGTCCAATCCATCGCCATTTTCTCCTATATATTTGTTGAGCAATAGGTTCTTGGTTTGTTTGTTCCCATGGTTTCTGTGTTGCTAATTCTTTCTGGCTAGCCGGCCATTTGATCTTCAGTATGGAACCGGTGAAGGCAGGTGTTGATGGATATCTGCAACCTGTTGGAACTTCTAATCGTGGTGCACCAAACTTCTGACCCATACAGAATGACTGACTTCGCATTGGTGTTGAAAATCCGAATCTTGTTGTTTATGATGGCTGAGTGCAGAAGATTTCTAAACTGGTTTCTGATTGACTTTCCGATTCTGACTTTGACATCTTCATCCGTTCCACCTGTAGTTGAAACGATGCTTCCTAATTAAGTGAAGGAAGGAAGTAACCTCTTTCAAATTATTTCTGCTGGTGGTGATTAGTGCTGATTGTTGTTGCTGCTGTTTAGTTATCCTTATCTCCTTCGTCTTCTCTTTGTTCACTTGAAGTCCTGTCTTCTCTGCCTGCCACTTCTGCCAGTTTGTCTGTTTTTGACTGCAAGTCTTCGAGTTTGTGTAACATTAGACATATATCATCTGCAAGATCCAGATATTCTCGAGTCTTCTTATCTGTCCAGCGTATTCCTGTCTCCTCGCTCCCCACATTCTGATGCATAATCCAGTCCACGACAATTATGAATATCATCGGTGATAATAAACAACCTTGTCTTACTCCTGTATTCACTTCAAGGGCTCCACTGAGTGCTCCGTTGTGGATTACCTGACACGTGACATTGTCATATAGCTGTTGAATGAGGTTGATAAAGATTCGGGAACTGCATAGCGTAGTGTTGAAGTAGTTTCCAAATTACTTCTCGGTCAACACTGTCTGTCGAAGGCCTTTTCGAAGTCGATGAAGTTGAGGTAGAGGATTGACTGCCATTCTATGCTTTGTTCGATGATGATAAGTATAAGTAGTGAGGCACTTTGAATGGAATGCTTGAAAACCCTTCCCAAATCACTGCATATGTGTTCATTTCTTATTATCTCTCCGTTTCCATACATCTTTATTAAATAGTGTTATTACCTTCCACAGAAGAGTATTCGTGATTGTAACATCGTTATATACTACAGTCAGTTTATTGTTGTTTGTATTACCACGACTAACGGAATCAGTGAGAAAGTTAAAAGTAACTGAATTACTGCTTTTCGATATTTCACAGAGGTGAGGTGACATTGCAGGGAGTAACAGCTATAAGCATTATTGAGGATAAAGCTATACATATTGTCACAATACTCATTATCTGACATTATTTATCATAAAATACAACAGCGAAGTTTAAAAGCAATCTACAACCTACCTCCCATATGTAAGCTGATACTACGCTCCAGTTCTGGTTTGAGTTGAAGAAATGTCTCATGGCGAATTCTGTCGATAACTTGTCGTTTCTCTACTAATTTAGAATCTTTTAAAATATCTGTATTCCGCAATTGTTGTTCTGTGAACAAATTGTCAACTTGTGTTTCTTGTAAACCGTCAGCATCACCTTCTTGATCCAAAGACCATGAAGAAGGCATATGCACTTGCTGAATATTTTGATCAGAAATTTTTTCAGGAGTTGACAGTGTTGTAGGATTTTGTGATTTCAATAGTGGTGAATGTAAATTTATTTGGTGTTGTTGTGTACAGTCTTCATTCAGTACATCAGCATGATGTGAGCTAACAGAGTCTGTTCCATTCCATGCACATAGTGGTATAACATGTGGACTGAAATAAAATAAGATATTTACAATCATTAGAATATTATACCTTTCAGAAGAATTGAAATACTGGTGGGGAATCTTTATCAAGTAAAAAGCTAAGTAAAGAAGGACACAGAATGTTTTATTCTTGTTTATCAATAATTCCATCTGAAACTTAGCACATTATAATAGTTATTTAGCACTCCTTGATTTTCCTGATGCTTGCGCAAACGCAAAATTATGAAGTCAGCACTGAAGATGTTGTACATGGAGACAGTGAACGTTTTACATTTCATTTACTTAATATACGGCATATACCAACATCACAAACTAATAAGGGAAATGAAATTCTCGTACAAATCACGCTTAACAAAGGAATATTAGCTTCAAATAATGTGACGACAGTGTATGTGTAAATAACTGTCGAATAATTTCGGAATCCTTTGAATTCTCCACCTCCAACATTATCATCTCAGTGTTATACTGAGAGAAGTTAAATCACTGACAAACTTAATCTGATAGATTTTGTTGTGAAAAGTATCGTTTCCATTCAAATTTAATTTTCACGAAGTGACATCCTGGATATAATTAAAATCTAAGGGTACTTTACACTTTCCACCGCCTATCATATTCATTTGAAAGGTTGTGGAAACAATTACACCATAGAGCAGCCAACCTTGTCAAAAATGGTAATAGTGAAAGAAATGTAGGCTCTTGGTTTGTGAAAACTGACACAAACCTACGCTACTTGAGAAACCAATATAAAAAGGAAGGGAATTCTAACACTGTTTCTCTTTTGAAGAAGGTTCTTTAACGCAGAACACTGTTTGGTTCAGAGATGTGTCCACATCAGGTACGCCTTCAGTGTCGCGACCTAAACTTCTTTCTGTCTCGTTTTCAGCAAAACATAACGTTGCTTCTTTAAAGTAGAATTTGTATTGACTGACTGTTTACAGTAGCTGAATGACCTATAAAATATAAGATTCCCTTAATTATAATTTCGTCATTTTATAGAAAAATTAATTTTGTACTAAATAAGGGATCACGTATGAACTAAATATTCAACGTAGAAGTTTCGCACTAAAAAACCAGTTCAGCTTGCCACACTTCATAAAGTACACGCAGTGGTGGTGAAAAGAAATACAAAGGAACTATAATGAATGTAAATGAACGACAGAAAGAATAATTACATGTATAGTCAGAAGAATTTAATGGATTTGGGTGACCACGAAGATTAAGTGCGTCTGCACCATTGAGATCGATTTAGAACTATATCACCGACGGTCTACTGTTATTGGTTCTTTGCGTCTGCAAGTTCCTCGCTAGGCAGTCTATATCTATATCATATTAAGGTTTGACAACCCCTAAATCCTTCACAGTCTAATCCTATGTCAGCCAGTATTGCTCGACTAGGAAGGTGAAACGTCAAGATTCGCCACACATATCACGATTTCATCAATTGAATTTCAGTCTACCGACCAGACTACACCACGCAGGACGACAGGAAAAACGCTGAGACTTGTAGTGAAAAACAGTTAGCCTCTTCATCCTGCCATGAATCTCAAAATATTTGAATAACTGGTAAATTATCCAATAAACTAAGTTTCCGCATTCAGTAGAGTTCGTGTTTTCAACGCAACTACCTTTGAAGCAGAAGTTAGACTTTAAACAGAACAGAAAATATCACATGTCATGTAAGAAATACATAGGTACAATGAAAACTTCATCCAAATGACGATACTCGAACTTTACTACAATAAAACTAACCTTTGCAAACCATGCTGCGTTACATTACACACTGGTTGTGGAAGAAGAATAGTTGGCTGAGTGTACATTGAATAACCCAATGTAGGTAATTGTTGAATCGGTGGTTGTGGCGGAATTATCTGAGGTTGTTGCGTTTGTTGAGTCAGTGTTGACTGACAAAGATGATTGGTTAACTTTTCAGTAAATCTTCGTTGTTTCTCTGTACGATCACTAAGACGTTCATTCTCTTTGCATAATCGTTCTCGATCTGATTCTAATTCAGAAATACGCTTACGTAGTGTACTGATTTGATCAATGAAATGCGGTGAGACATTTTCTACTTCATCGTCATTTTTGAGTTCTCTAGGTGTGTTGGCCTTGACTTCAAGTGACTTTGTGACTTTTACTGTATTCTGTTTGTTACAGTGGTCCTTATTAAAAAAAGTGACACGAATAAACAAAACATGAAAATGTTAATTTTAAAGTCCTATTTCATTTCTTCATTAGCGATATCTTCTAAGAATGAAGAATGAATGAAGACGAAATAGTAACACAGAGCCTGAAAAATGCAGTTAAAAGAGCTTATTATACAACAGAGGTACATTGTCTCTTCACAACCACCCTTATTCCACGTTCGAGAAATAAGGATAAACTACCTAAATTTGCCTCCTCTACGTGTGTCTACCAGTTTGACTGCAGCTGCGGAGCCAGCTATATCGGGCGTACAATTAGGAAGGTTCATCATCGCATTTCCGAACATCATCCAGCATGGTTAAGCAAGGGAAAAACAAGATCTATTCGTAGCTCTATTTTAGCACACCTTGTAGATAGTGAGCATAAGGTTGACGTTAATACTGCATTTAAAATTATTTATCGCATTCCTACTAAACTTAATTTTGCTTTACGAGTTCGTCTTCTACAGACAGCTGAAGCAATAGGAATCCACCTGAAGAAGCCAAACCTGTGTGTTCAGAAGAAATTTGTACAGCCACTTTCCTTACCTTGACCATCGTTACATGAATGTATAAACCGGACTACTTCGACCCCCTCCCCCTAAGCCCTTAAAAATTATGAAAATTATAATTGTCCAAATTATTTGATTATTTTTTCTGACTACTTCATCTTTAATTACATGTTATCCTTGTAAAATTATTTTATTCTTATGACCACTTCAACCTTAGTTACAAGTTATCATTGTCCAAATCGTTTTATTTTCTTAAACAATCTGTTACGTAATCAACCTGTGCACACGCTTATTCCATAATTACTCTTCATTTTCCCAAAATTATGCACTATGCAATCCACGTGTTGTAACCATTTCTACCTTTTAATTGTGTGTATTAATTTTCTTCGTTAATTATCACCCCATTGACATGTTGATACTGACTAATTATTGTTAACAAACATATCGCCACTTGATTGGTAAAATGTTGTGTATTGTAATAAAAATGCTATATATATTAAAGTAGAGCCAGAGATGAGGATCTAACTGAAAAGTAAACATTTCTTCTCTCAACCTTTCTGTTTTCTAAATGTCTAAATGGGGATTTTTTCTATAAGAATGAAGTGTCCAACGTAACTTATGCTTTTGCATATTAAATTGTTTTTACAGTTTGAGTTTTAAATATCAGTAAACATTTTTTATTTCATCAAAAATAAGAGAGTCTATGGCGATTTATTCTATTCACTGGTATTCATTTCATGCTTGTTGGCTGAAATTCAAATAGTCATGATTATTTGATCTAACTTCAAGATGAGGTGAACCTTGAAGATGCTGTCTAGGAAGACAATGAAAGTTTCACAAACAAATCATTCAGTTCAGAGAGAGCATGGCAACATCAAATTCATTCAGCTGAGATGAAAATCTTCTCCATCTTCTCATGATCTATACTCAATATTTCACTCGCATCAACTAATAACCATCATGCATACACAGAAATATTCTGCTTGAAAAACATCAACAGTAAAATTCATATGCAAAAGGATGCTAAGTATTTATCCAATATGCATATACACTTTGTACCACTATGATAAAAACTGTACTAATGATCACGTTTGAGAATTAATGACTATCAAATGACTGAAATCAAATGATAAAGAGAATGAAATGATTCAAACTTTGAGATAAAGTGAATTGAAACAATTATGATGAAGGTTACTCTTGATAAATAACATTGAAATGAAGTAGCTAATAAATTTGAAAATGTTTTCAATCTTCTTCGTGTATCGATTGAAAATATGCGCTTAACAATTTACTGAATTATGTTTCATTATTATTTATAATGATGTTGAATATTGTGGTAATACAGTTGAAGGGAAATTTAAGTAAAAAACAATGTTTTTTAGGTAAGAAGAGTAAATCATTCAGCTAGTTATTAAATTTCCATCAGTTTATGGATTTGTCACATAAATTACGCATGTCCAGTGAAGAAATGTGAGGCAAATTAGGTATAGGTAAAAAAACGTTGTTAAATAATGTTACGGCATAAATTTATTGAGGGTAGTCTTCTAGAAGTTAAGAAGCAGTAGATTAGGACTGTTGATGACATAAATCAAAACCGTCGCTGACGTGTTTACTTAATATCCTTGGAAGTGAATGTTTTTGGCTTATGAAACAATGGGTGGTTGGTTCAACTCTCATTTGGGACACAGATAGTCATGGGAGATGTAGGTGCATCCAGCTGACAAGTCCCAAATAGACAGAGATGTGCTAGCTACTGTCAACCAAGTATCGTCACCAATCTTCGCCTAATTATCCTCTTCATCATGTTTATGTGTACCCACTGTTGTATCACTATTGTACATTTCTTTTCTATTCCTTTCTTTGTTTTTTTATGAAGTATGAAGGCTTGAAGTAATGCATGCCTATGCATACGTCCACGTCTATCGGACTGGTATTTTTCCACTTCCAATTTTTGATGCAAACTATTTCTATATGGCTGATTAGAATGCATTGGCAAAATGGCTCCTAGCGAATAACCACAAGTAAACTATACATTTTAACGTGTTCATTTTAGGTCACTATTCCCGCCCTATGATTTTAAGCCATTCACAAATCATCTTATTTTCATTTCAGTACACAAAAAGTACAGCAGGCTATTAAATGAAATTCATCAATAAAATATGCACAGAAGTGTTTCAAAGCCCTGAATACTTTAGTCACCTTTATCTCATAATTATCCGTCTGCAAAGATTTGTCATTTTCTTCTGAAGATTTCAATGAATTCATGACATTTAGATTGGTTAATTGGCTAACTTTTTGTTCAGCTTGTTCAAGTCTAGATAACAATTCTTTGATGAGTGGATTACGTTCATCCAACTTTATAGAAGGAAGCGCTTGACTATCTGCACAATCTGTTTGAGTACTTGTCGATGACTGATTAAATTGTGATTCTCTTGTCTCCTTCAGTTCCTAAGTTATAATGAAAAACATAAGTGAAGATAATTTTCTGAATATGTGTGTGATACATAAACAGATGGGCGATGAAAGCTTGTAAGTTAAATCTTCCATCTCGTAGAACACAACAAAAATAAATACACACTATTACCTACATTACAATAATCAAAAGATTAAATATTTGTTCTGTCTATCGAAGGTTGAGCGATACACCTGTTCAACAGAGTATCTAGTCAATACTGAATAGTCATAAGTTACTACTCACCAATTAGCACTGTCCACAGATCTGAATTTACGTGAAAACTCCTTACTGATTCTGTAACACAATTCACTAAAAGTGGCTGTATAAGTGAAACGCCTGATTACCGAATATATATTTCAAGCAAAACTTATAAAGCTAATAATGTCAGATCCTCTTTTTCAAGATGTCTTTTCATACATTACTGTTATTTGTTTTAGTGCACAAACTACATCTACTATCATGAGCTTTAATCTGACTTCACTGACGAAGATTTGATGACATTGTTATCTAACATAAACTCCAGTAAAGACTCAATGACAAAAAGAGAATATGTGAGATCTTTTTGCCATTACGAATAATTTCAAATAAAGAATTCTGAGTAACTGGATAACTTGTATTGAATTACCAAAATTCTTCCGTGGGAAAGCATGTTTGTGACGGATTCTGAATTCAGTAAGTCGATAATCCGGTCAACCTAATACATAACATACACATAATTTCATTGTTTATTAAGCATAATAGTTAAATGCGTTTTGTTAAACAGACTACTGAGTACAGTCTACTGATCAGTTGACATAATTAAGTCACCAGTACAGATAAGCATACACTTTAGATTGCTTTTACAAATAACTTAATAAATTCTTGTTAAGTATTTAGAATATGATGAAACTTAACAGCATAAATATTATTAACGTAAATTCTGCATTTATATCATAATGCTTTATTATCAAAAGTGAGAACATCTAGACTAAGCCTTACTAATATTTATCTGTCAAGTTTCTTTTAAATTATACTTACGTCCATCAAATATGAAGTTTGTGAGAATAATGTTGAGTTCACTTCATCCTTAAAAATTTGTTTTATCTATTCATTTATTTATTTTCTGCTAAAAAATTACTGCAAACTTAATTACACCTAATGATTATTACCTTGTATTGATTTAATTCATTTGTCAGCTGATTAATAATAAGTTCAGATGAGCTGAGTTGGGCATCACTTCGTTTTAATTCAGTTACACATTGTTCATACTCCTTACGGATTTCATAAAGGCTCTTTTCAGTTGATGCAAGTTTACCAGCTAATGAAGTAATTTCTTCAAGTGTAACTTCTTGTATATGATTCTGTTGAACTGACTCAGTAGATGGTATTTTGCCATGTGATTTTATTGAGTCTAGGTGACTGGTTAAATCGTTTGCTGATTCCTAGAGCAGAAGGAGAAATAAATTTAATTTAAGAGAATTTATGCAGTTAGTCCAAATAACACATTCAATGGTGTTTTTGATTTCAAATATTTTTTAAAGTTTTTAATACCTATTTAATTTTAAGATTACACTGTTTCATTTTCAAGTTTCTGATTTGAGTAATCACGACTTGGACAGACATTATGCGATAGGGTTTGAGTTTTAAAAAACGTTGGTAGGACAAAGGTCAAACTCATAGCAGTCAACAACATACAGCAAAATGATGACTCAATGGCTGGGATCTGAAAGCAAAGCAGTACTCACAGCGAAAAGGGTATGGAGGCAGAAACGTGTCTACCTCAGATGCGTAACAAGCCTGATCTTCTACTTTGGTGCTTATCAGAGAAAAGGTCAGTGCCGAAACTTGTACATCTCGGATTATCATACAGTAACCTGTAACTGACAATAATATTTCTCCAACGAATGAAACTTCATAAATTCCATCACCTACAAAATGGACATGTGAAGTGGCCACAAGCAACCATTCCATCTTTATTAACAATGATAACATAGTTGTCAACTCAAGATGAATGTATGTAGTAGCATTATGACCCTTATGTAAGACTCAAATTAAGATATTCAACAAGTTATGACCTACCAATCTGAAAAATTAGCCCTACTACTGTCATAAAATCCTGTTACTTGATCTTGCGAACAATCCTCTGCAAGGATAGCATAAGCCCTAAAGTCGAAAACTCAGTGCCCGAATGAATCCTCCTAACACAACAGTTCGTGTATTGTTGGAGTTACTGATGGACGCCTTAACACTACCTCTTGTCACCGTTTGAAATGAACTGAAGCTTGTTTTCCATCAGAAATTGTCGAATTAGCTTCAAAACGCAAAATGCTGAGCTGTAGTTCCATTAAGAAAAAATTAGTGAAATATGCACCTCTCAACACGTTTAAAAACACAGAGGTATTTAACTAGACATATTTTTTAGACTGAAGATAGAATTTAAGTTTGTAGAAGAAGAGTTAGTGTTGTAAGTGGGGTTGTGAAATGTTTGTCAAAAAAGAATACTGCACTAGTTTATGCAGCATATTTGAACACATCCAGTCATGTAAGGACTTATGCAGAGTTATTGTCACTAGTGAGAAAGACCAACAGTATTCTTCACGTTTACTTAATAACACTGTTTTCAAGGTGATGCTAGAGAGCTGGTGTGCACTGACTTCTAGTATAAGTGTAGATAGTAAAATGACCAGGAAGTTGTATCAACAGTTCACTCCTTGTTTGTGACCGTGAGATATGACAGCTGAAGGTGGAAAACATAAAATAGGCTTGCCGTCTTTGACCATTAGCGTCTGTGTTGTATTTGTCGTATTAAGTGGTATATTATATTGGATAACAATAAGTTTAGGCCTGGAGCGTTAGATAAGAACATAAAGTCAACCAAGGAGGTCGTGGAACTCCATTGACTGAGATAGTTGAGACACATATTACGCATGCTGTGTCATAGTCTTCCTCGCAGAGTAATGCTTGTTCATATAGAATTAGGTCAGAAATCAGTTAGATATGGTCAAACCAAAATATGGCGTCACATTATATAGTCTTTGGCTGTTAGTTTGTGCCGTATAGTGTGGTGTATACTGCCTCGTTTTGGTTTCTGTATTATTTTCACCTTAATTTCATATATCGTAGCACGAAGAAATATCAGCCTCATTAAGATATGAATTAGGTAAGCTTTCTACCAGAATTTGTCGGAAAAATCTAGCTACATATATACTTTTCATCCTTAATTAAAAGTCATAGAAAATATCGTTATTAAACATTTGATAAAAATATTCAGAAGAGTATTTCGTCGAAAGCTCACCTGATTAGCACCCATTATTCGTAGTAAACTTGTTAACTGATATAGTACAGAATTTGTTATAGGTGGAGGAACTAGTACATCCGAGACAGTTCCATTGTTGCTATTATTAACGTTAATATCGTAATTCTGTGATAGTTTCGTCAAATTGTTGTAAATCAGACGCTCATTGTATAAATATTTCTCCAGCCTAATTTACAATAGAATAAAGTGGAAACAATAACAGCAATATTAATTATTATCAGTACATTTTATGCCTCAGTGTAAGGTGTTTTAGCTTAGATAGTTACATATTGAAAAAGTAATAAAACACTAATTTGATTAATCTATTAATACAGAAATATTTACTGAGTAGGTTTTCACTACAATTTATTGCTCGTATGCATATCAAGTTCCTAAACTGCTGAATAGAACTACTTCTGCATTTAACTACCGCTCCTAATTTTGCTGACAAAATGAACTGAGGCACTGTTATGAAAAGTTCAGCGTTGTTATTTCCAACAGTCAGTTTGTAATCAATATGAGATGAGATCATCGTGTGCTTTTCCCTGTAAATACCGTTGTCTATGCTGTCACACCGTCTTCTCATTTGAGTTCACTAACCAAAATTACTCGTTCTCTTGGCTCATTCTGTAGTTCGAAATTTGAATAAATATACCCACCCACAAGGTTTATATGTTAATTAATTAATCAATGTTAATTAACTCACAAATGAATTTCAGATCATTTTGGTGCCATAGATAGCAGTCTAAAAAGTAAGGAAAACTGCTTGTCTTTACATACTATGGATTCATGTAGATAGTTGGAGACCACACATGTCAACCAGTGGTTTTTGCTAACCCTATTGAAATGGTCTTAACACTTGATGGCAGTTTCACTATCTTGAGAATTAAGTCACCAGTGGTATATCCGCTATGAGTCAGCTCTGTATTTGGGTGATTTGAACTAATTTGCCTCTTAAAGCTAAGTCAAACCTAGCTCACCTCTGGTGAGCACAGACCCAAACGAACGGAACGGCCATCTGAGGTTCGGTTCACTTCGTCCTGGCTGGCAAGCACTACTAGTCGATGTGAGTGGTTTCCAGCTACACATTTCAATCATTAGTATGTGGCTTTACGCTATTAGACTTATTTTCTTTACTTCCATTTATGGTATCAAGAAGATCACATTTGAGATCCGAGTATTTTCGGGTACTAAAGATGAGTGTAGTGAATTTTCTCTTTCAACTGAATATCTTACAAATTGCAAAATGTGAATTAAATTATACAGCCTGAATGAAATAGTAGAAGAGAAGATTGTAATGCACAGGTTTTAGTAAATGCTTCAAAAAGTAGGAGAATACAAATACAAATTACAAATTCCATAATAATTCTTTAGTGATCCACATAAATATAAACATGTATATAAATGTGCTTACTTTTTATGCACAGTATCATAACACGCTGTGAGCTTCTGATGAACATCTGTCAAATAATCAATTTCTTGTAATTTCTTATCAAGAGTTTGCTGTAAGATTTCATTTTTTTCAGTATAATCAACAGTTGCATTAACCATTTGTGATGCATCACATTTTACCGGATTATTCTAAAATGAAGACAATATCATAACATGACAGTATTATAAATGTAAAATACAACTTAATCAATTTGATGGAATATAATTATTGTATATTAGTTGGTGTATATTTAGTATATCCTAATGTGTCCAATAACCTGTGCATTTTGAAGATATTCCTTCCCTACCTAAAGAGTCATTTGACAGATTTAAACGTTGTTGACACTCATCAGTCCTACAATTTTGTAAAGGTATTCAGGGAACAATCAACTCAAAATAAAGCCATACGATATCTATAACTTGATCCTAACATTCTATATATTATTTGTTTTTCAATGGTCAAGAACAATTAACGAACAACATACAACTTTGATACCTAGTTATTACTAATAATATTCAATTAGATAATGGATTAAAAATTCCAACGATCATTTCAGGTACTTATTCTTCGTAAACATAGAAGAATCCAGTAAATTATAATGAAAAAGGTACCAATATTTATTTACTCGTTGTCATTTGGTCGATGGTGACTTGCAGCAGAAACTAGGTTTCGCATTCCTTCCTATTTTGAGCCTATTATCTGGATATTCACACTGAAAATTGAACCCAGGACCGTTTTCACTAAGCCACTGGAACAAGAAATCTACCTCTTGTGCAAAGGGTATCAGCTGTTATCTGTTTAAGTTAATTTGAATGGAATGCTCCATCTTTTATAATGTTTTATTCTAAGTAAGGTCATCATCACTCTCTGCTGATGCAGGTAAATCCAGATATTGAGTTCCAAATAGAAAGGATTGTGCAACATGGTTTCCCTCGCTAGCCATCGTTAACTAAGTGGCATCATGTCAATCAATAGACATCGTTAAAGTGTCTGTGCTAGGAGCTGACATGTTAATAGAGTTCTAGCATCTTGATCTTATGGTAATCGGCCAAGGAGAAATTCAGATTAACTCAAACAGATCAAGTTTCCTTGTCTACTAATTATCACCGTTTTAAAGTGACTGTTGCTCAGAGTTGGATTTAAATGATGTCTCATTTTAAGGTCATGCCCAGTTTCCTTTAAATTAGCTGAAAAGATTGCAGCAATCATTACAAACTCAATATGTCATCAACATGCACGTCTCAAATTGTCAGTGTTAATCAAGTTTGAAAATTCGATAATCTAATTATCAAGTCATTGGTGGTGAGGCTATTTAAGACAGTCTTGAGAATCATTCATTTACTTGGCAGCTAGACATTACTCGTAATGACTACAGTGAAATGGTAACTCGATGAGTACTTGGACCTCACAGCTCAGCTAATAGAGCACCAGACTAATCATTTTTGGGTTGCTAGTGTGAATCCTAATGCGACCCAGATTTTCATCTTACGCTTAGTTATAAGGCAAGTAAGTGCACTGATGAATTAAAAACGGTGTTATTAACGACTCAAATGTCAAGTCACACACAATACAAAGTACAGAATATCGTGGTCTTTTAAACAGTACAGTTATGCTCTTCACTAATTTGACTAATTATAGTGCTGAACGTAAATTGGATTCTAAAAGATTGCAAATATGTTTAAGTATCTGAAAGAGAGAAAAAATTTTAACCAACATTCTGGACTTAACATTTTAATCTTTGTCAAGAAAAACTCCTAGTGCCACATTTTCCTATTACTAATCAACTAAGCACCAAGGAAACTGAAGTAGGATTGTTTTAACGAGACATTTTAATAGGTGACTTATTTACAGTTAGTAATATTAACAAACTCAGTATGCAAAAATCCTGTAATTAAACGAAAAATTGCTAGATTGCCTGCATTGCCTGGAATACTAAAATGCATGCACAGGTCAGATTATTAAGGAAAAATGTAATACTGCTGTTCTTCCACCAATCTGAAAGTGATTGTAATTGGGATCTGATTATTTCGACAAAATCTGAGTGAGGAAACTAAGAAGGAAAATCAGGTATGGCAAACTGTACAAACTTAATTACGATGCTGTTTTCCTTTAAAATGTGGACGACAAAGTAGTTTATTAACTGAAAAAGAGTTTTTCTGTGGTGTATAGAAAAGAAATACAAAGGTGTATTTCCTTATACGCCTGTTTTTTCAGAATACAAATGGGTACCATGGCAACTAAGATTTCTGGTTGTTAGGACCGAAGGAAGAGATTTCCTTCTAATTTTGTCTGTATTCAACTTCTAAAAATAAATAATTCATTAAGAACCGTTACATAAATAGCCAGTGAAATCCGGGCGTTTATCACTGGGAATTCGTTTTGTTATAGGTTCAGACTCTACTGTAGTGTATAACCTCAGTCATTTACTATACAGACTAACCCATTTCAATAAACACACATGTCAGATTTATATTTGTTGTTAATTAATCACATATTATTTAACTGCTTATCAGTTGTTACAGACAAGATGGTTTCTGTAACACGCAGGATAGATGCTTATAGGTACATTTTATTGATTAGACTTCTAATCTCTCTCGACTCTTGACAAACTTCATTTCTACTTCATAAGACTTTTCTAAAAAATGAAATATATATATATAATATCGTTTGTCTTTATATGCATTATGAATTACTAGGTAACCAGGAAACAGATCGATTTAAAGACAGTTTCCCCACATTCTGCTGACAGTATCTTTGCGAAATTCTTCCAATGATAAACAGAAAATTAAATAAAGTACAACACCGTGGTAAGGCAGCACGTCGTTTTCCTTCTTAATGCCGATTAGTTATCTCAGGAGCAGCTGAAACTGGTATATTTGCCTAATAACTTAAATCGCTAGGCAATGATGAAAACTAAGAGGGCAATAAGATAAGTAGATTTGACCTAATACGGCAGATAGAAAGATAAACACTATCAACATACAACACAGAATTACACCCCATACACCACTGCTAATATAATGGAAGTCAGTATCACTATCTAAATTTTCAGACTACAGATGATGAAAAAGTTTTAAACTAGTGGTGACGTATTTGTAACTTAACTGCTTTGTCCTAGATTCTTCATTTTGTTATGCGACGACAAAAAGAAATTTACTTAAGTCTCAGTTACATAAATTGACTTTTCCTTTCACATATAATTCAATTTTGATGCCTATAGAAAGTATCAGAAACCTAGATGACATCATGTTAGGTCCATGAAAACATCTCACATTATCCCTCTTACACATTAAACAAAATTTCCATTCTACATGATATCTGATGATCAAATTTATGCTTCTATTGAGTTACATTTGAAAACTGTCACATTTTAAGCACAAAGCCTGTCATTCAAATTGCAATAAAAGTTATTTAATTTGAAAGGTGGTGAAAAATGGAAAGGTTACCATAAATTAACTTCACTGATTTCATGGAAGCCATTAGATAAACTACCAAGCCTGATACTGATTGGTGGTAGAATCCCGGGCTTGCTTTTTTTTACTTGTTTCTTATTCAATCTCACAGGGTAGTGATGTTCTCTATGAGACTGGACTAACTTCAATGATAAGTTGTGAAGACGTTATCGTTACAGACAGTTAAACGCTCACATATAAATATGAGAGTACAGATAAAACCAAATAATTTATATAGTCAACCTGAGCTAAAAATGTGTTTAATTATTTCGAACATTTGATTTTATCATAGTCATCATGCACTTATTTCAAAGGAATCTGTATCAGGGGAACAAAGACTAAAGACGTCATAAGTAGACATGAAACTCAATAGATTCGAATAAAAAGTCATGGAATCTGAAACATCTGTCCATATAACTAGGTTTATCTAAGCATGTGGACGGTATATGAAAAGTCTGTGATACAGTTAGAACCAGGCGGATGTCTCTAATTAACAGTACTAATACTTCTAATCTTTGGCGGCCTGCTTGAATATCTCGGGCTACCCAAATTTCCATCCGAGAAAATGCATCTTGCTTTCTTTAGTTCTTATTGTTATAATCATTCAGTTATATCCCTGGGTGCACACTTTTAACTAGTTTGCAGCCTATCGTTGAGCATTTCTGTGGGACCAAAGAAACATACCGTAGTGGATTATTTTATTATTCAGATCTAACATCACTGCGTCACTTGATGTGCTGGAGATGACTGTTTTACTTGACACTACTGGATGAAGAGTAAGTATTATGAGATAAATTACACTGAAAATTGTGCATATTGTGTAAACTTTTTGTGCATAATTAAGCTATGGTTATTATTATTAAAAAATTAATCATCGTCGTCCCATGAATTCTAAATCAGCAGTCAATATGACGTTTTTGCTGTTTCTATCTTTCATAGTCTTTAGACTTGCATCATATAATCTATTGCTCAGTTTTGCAGAAATCCTACGCTGTTGCATCTACCCTAAGAAATTCATGTTATCAAATCTGAAATCAACGACTCCTCAAATTTTACCTCTTTTATCCTCCTCACTTAACTGATGCAACACATTAAAACATTGAAATAATAGAGATTTGCAGCTCAGGTGGATGATTTGCAATTAGTAGTGTTCTCTGAGCTGGTTGGTTTAGTTGCGGAGCTTTCGTCATCCTTCTGGACAAAATCTTCAGCGCAACTTTTAGCATAAAGTGAACTGATTTTAATTTTTTCATGAATATATGTATTAGAATATACCCATAAATTAATAAACAACATATTTGAACACATCAGATTCACAAGAGATGAAGAATTAGATAACAAAATCCCATTTTTAGATGTCTTAATCAGGAGAACTAACACTGGAAACTTAGAAACACAAGTATATAGAAAATCAACGCACACAGATCAAATACTCAACTATAATAGCAGTAATATCCCAATTACTCACAAAAGAAACTGTGTGCAAACATTGTTTAAAAGAATTCAAACACACTGTGGCACTCTAGTTTTGAAGAGAATGGAAGAATAATACCTACTAAAGGTCTTCAAAAAGAGTGGATATCCACAAAATTTCATCAAAAAGTGTATAAAATCGAATCACAACACCAACAAGGAACCATCATCAAAAAACACAAGAAAATACATCCTACCATATATAAAAAATATCTCCGAAATAACAGCTAGAATATTAAAACCGTTTGAAATAGATATAGCATACAAGCCAGTCAAATCACTTAATTCGATATTGTGCAAACCGAAAGATCCAACAGAAAAAGGGGATAAAATTAATACCATTTACAAAATAAATTGTATGAACTGTAACAGACATTACATCAGCCAAAGTGGGCGTCCCCTTCGAATCAGAATCCAGGAACACAAATCAGCTGTGAAAAGACATGATATATATTCTTTCATATCAATGCATATAGATAATTATGGACATCAGTTTGATTGGGATAATGTCAAAATTTTAGACAGAGGAAACACCAAAAGTGCCAGGGAATTCCTGGGAGCCTGGTACTCAAACGAATATGCAATTAAAGAACATGTTAAAATAAACCAAATATACCAACTAATAAAGAGTAAATCATTCCAAGTCAATAAAAATGATCAATACACATGTAAAGATGAAAAATTTAAATCTGTTCACTTTATGCTAAAAATTGCGCTGAAGATGTTGTCCAGAAGGACGATGAAAGCTCCGCAACTAAACCAACCAGCTCAGAGAACACTACTAATTGCAAATTAAAACATTTCTCGTTATGTTACTAACTGCTCACCAGCTATTGGGTTCCCTTCATAAATCACCTACTGAAGTCTTCAAAGCTGTTGGTAATATTTTTTATATCAGTTAATTTGACTGCTTAGAACACATTTGCAGTACCTGTGGTTTCAACGACGAGTAACTCAGTGTTCATTATAAAATAGATTGACGATTTAGTATAGCTTCAAACATTTCGTAAAAAATAATACCATCAATCATAAAATTGACTGAAGAAATTTTATTCCACCTGCATCAAAAATCCAACACTGAACGTTAGTTGGAATGAATCTGTAACCATTGATACTGAAGACATCAGAAAACTTCACTGTTACACTGAATTCAGTTAGCTTAAAATATTAGGAATCAAAATTTAACTATAATAGATTGTGTAAATCACTTGGTATACGACTTCGAAAAAATCTTCAGATAATATTTAGTCAATATGTATAATTTTTACTACTCAGTCATCTGTTATTTCTTATTCTGTATTTAATAGGAGCCTATACAAACGTTTTATTATCACTATTTGATTCCATGCATTAAGCAGTTTATAAGCTATTTGGATAACGAAGTTTGCTTACTTTAGTTTCATCATTAGCATCACTCGAATTCAACTTGCACCATTGTTTCATATCACCGATCACAGTTTTGATGTCATCAACTCTTAGTCGTACATGTTTTAGTCCGTTATTCAGTGTAGCTTGTTGTGTTTCTAGTAAACGTCGATGGTGGAACAAGTTGTCCTGGAAAATAATAAAAGCAACAATATTGATTGTAAATATAAAATTTAATATGTTTATCATATCTAATACACTTCATAAGACATTCAGTGTAGAAATTTATTACATAGGGGACAAAATGCACCATAATGAAATGGCAGTACAAATCAACTTAATATTTAATATCAGCTGGATACTTCATATCCATGAGAAGTGTAGTTGATGGAGATGGACTTCAAAGCTACTGTGTAATAAAATAACTTGAGTACTGAAGGAGCACAAGTATGTTCTAATTACATGCAGCGCGAATAACAGGAAACGAAAAAATATGCAAGTGTTGAGTGTAATAAATTTGTGACAGTTATGTTGTATATCTAACAGCGAACTTCAGTCTACACGAGTTTGTTGAGGCGCATCATTTGCAAATATAGGTGGACATTTATATAAACCTTCAGGAAATAGCTTTCAGGGATTTGATTCGTTTCAAGTTTGACCACGGATTGTTATCAGTGATTCTCTAACTGATATCAATCCTTAGTAAAATTTTCATAAGGATTAGTTTTACTTGAAATTGAATGTGTGGTGGATTACTTCATACAAAATTCTGCTTGAATGTGTTTCTATGTTGATAAACTCTTTTAAAATATGAAATGCTTCTTTTCGCCTTCAGTTTTACAACCTTGTTAATAATTCCTACTGATAAACGACCATTATTTACATTGAAATGGTACAAATCAGTATTACCTACTGGATGACGAAAGTTTGAACACAATTTATTGTTCATAATCATATCAATTCCAAATGCACAACTCTGAAACTTGATTTTTATATTTTTTCTCTCTTCCTTGTCATTTGTCTTAAAAGTAATAAAGTTTTTCAGATGCTCGAGACGAATGTTGAATCATTCCCAATGCATGCGTTGCAGTATTCAGTCTCTCCTTATACCCCATTATATTAGATTTTATTAGTGTTAGTTAGCATGAAACCTAGGTCTAGGGCTTCCTGCCAATTCCCTTCCACCATATAATATCAATAATATTGTCAGTTGGCTGACAATAAGGACAACAATAATGACAAGCATATACAGAAAGTTGAAAGTACCAAGATTTTACTACCCTTACAACAAATGTGAAGGAAAAATCAGGTCTCGAAGTTGTTTGGTTAAAATGATATGATTATGAGCAATAAATTTTCTTCGAAACTTCACCATCTAGGAAATAATAGTGTTGCAGTGTGATATATCTAGTAAACACGTTAATATGGGAAGATGTACTACTACAGTGCCCAAGTTTTACATGGGTATTAGTGATAATCTGCTTACCCCCTCCCTCAATCTTTTTTTACGTAACTACAAGTTATTTACAGCTCGACAAATGTATCCCCGTATTCTTCTTGATCATCCCGCTTTTAAAAACTATCGACTACATAACTAACTTCTGTATATTGACTGAATACGTTGGTGTTGTGTTTTCTGAGCTGGATGCTTTAATTGAGACGTTATCATTGTCTTTCTGAACAATATCTTGAGCTCAGACTGCAATATGATATCAGCTTCCAGAATTCTCCGTGAGTTAGTTAATCGTCTATCCAGGTGTCCGTGAAGGTGATTAATCGTTTTCGGAGATTTTCTTACTCACTATATAACTAAAATCGTTTTGTCGTTTAAATGTTATTTTGATTTCCGCGGCTGCTTTTCACCTGAAAATTGATGCTTTCTTGCTAACTAATATATCACCATTTAATCAGTACAAATTTCATGCTTTCTTTAACAAAATCATAAATTAATGCGAAACAGTAAGTGAGATCTAATTTAAAAGTGATATACTGATTCCTTCAATTTCTTGTTCTCTAAATGTTTAGGTACTAATTTTTAGTAATATTTAATTGCAACTTTTCAGTACATAGGGATAGTTACGTTGATCTGAGTATCAAAAAGCACACAGCTGAAGAATTAAATTCGAATGACTGCATGCATTACCTTCATTTTTTTGAATCTTTCTTGAGCATTACTGTACTCTGCTACATCTGCTTTCAGCCTTGTATTGACTTCATTTATCTGTGGTAATAAAAACAATATAGAAGCTAAATGAGTACATCATATTCTAAAGTTGATTTGAAGAAGTAGATTCCAGTAAAATACCGTCTAAAAAGTTTTATATAGGCGAAAGGTACTTGTAATTATTTAATCCAACTTAGATTTTTCTGTCGATTGATGGACCGAAGGGTTCTGTCTGAGACTATGGGCGCTGGGTCCCAGCCTCAGTGGGAACACCATCACTCACTGGGGAATGCAGGTACCTCTAGTTGACGAGTCTCAAATAGGAAGAAATGAGCATCCTGGATTCCACTGCTAGTCACCATCAAATAATGGTCTTCACAAGGGGATAACTTTAAAACTACTCACAAATTTCTGTTCAGCAAAATTGTAGTAAATCAAATCATGTAGTCAGGTGTTGATCCCGAATTCTTCATTTTTTTTCTGTTCAATCAACACACAACTAAAAATTTCAATCTATAATTTTCTAGTGTGTATAGCTTGAGCCGATGCGTTTGTTTTCAAAACAGAAAACCTAAGTAATCATAATTTTACTCACATGCTTAAAGGTTACACAGATCAAATGAAAAATTGAATTAAATAACGAATGAAAAACAGTTTGCTGCTGTTTCTTTAGTCGCATGTGATAATCTTCATTCATCATTTAACTAGGTTTTATAACAACTTGAAATCTGCAGCTTTTTAGCACCATCTTTACATATATATTTTTTGACAGCTTTCTTTCCTATGTAAGTCACATGTGATGACACAAGAAAATATTGCGAAAGAACAGTATGCCGGAATATTCGTATAATTAATTGAAGGTGATGAAGAGGATGGGCATTACAGTGTATTTTAGATATCTTTAATCCTTCAGCAAAACACAACAGATAAACGAAGAATTTTAACAGGTTTTAATTTCCTGCATTTCAGTTATAAGTAATTTTTATAATCTCTACGAAAGAGTGAAAAATAAATCATGTATCACTTTCGGCTTATTTATGACTAATTTTAAAAGATAAAACAATTGAAAATCTAGGCTAAAGTTACTTTTAATTTGTTTTATTTTGTGTATATACAGTCTTACCTTCATATTATCCGACTGCAATATTTCTAAACGTCGCATTAGTTGGCTAACTTGACTCTCAAGATCATCTTTTTCATTCTCCGTTCTGAGAGTAGATATTTAGTGATAACAAAATATAGTGAAATGTTTTATATAAAACCAATTTAGTTTTGAAAACTTTCATCGAAAATATGTAAATAACAATGCAATCAGCAGAAGTAACAAAGCGCTTCATTTAAAAATCGACTAACATTTGCTTATTGGCTTTTAAAAATCATTAATCATTGAGCAAGTCATTCCAAAGCAGCGAAACAGATGGGGATTTTTACTTTTTAAATTGTCAAAGGAAGAAGTTAAAGCAGCCTAAGCAAACAGAGCATCCTTATTTTGTCTTATGAATCAAATGAAGAAAATGGAATTTTCAAAGTAGTACTTGTAGCATATGAACTAAGCGAATATTATGGAAATGTCCAATGGAAGTATGCGTAAAATTATGAGTAATTTTAATGAAAAAAACCTTAGAAAAGTTGTTTGAATAAAGGATGAGACCGATTACCTGCCACTTTGTACTAAAACAGCATGTTTATCCTATAAGATCTATATAAATACACTGAATATATTTTGGCCTATTACCTTTGTGTTTTCTCACTTCTTTTGAAGTGTGTTTTTCACATATGAGACAGTAAGATTTACGCTGGACTGTGTGCAATTAACACTCTATACGAAGTATATTATTTAAACTCTTAACAAGCATCAGGCATATCATGCGACGAGAAAAACATCTAACATAATTCGATTAACAAATACAATTTCATGCATTCATTCAGCAAACGCATTCTTGATATATGCATCATTCAAAAACTTTTCACGCTGTTTATTTTTAAATGAATAATACAAGTGTAATTAGCCATAACCACACCTTATTTAAGGCAAGTTAGAAAGATACCTTCGCTCACACAAACCTAAATTTAAACTTTAAAACCTCATGGAATTCTTTTAGTGCCACCAGCAATTAAATATTCCAATTGCTATAATTATACGCAGGAAAGTCAGAGTATCACTGGAAAATGCCTCAACATTCAAAAACACATTTATATTTTGTCATCCAAAAAAGCATAGTGATCATCTTATTATTTAGTTTGCTTATAAGTTGAGGTAACCAATAGTGTTCCACTTATAGCTAGGCTTTTCAAGCATATTGATATAGATGTGTTAAAATTTAAGTTCATTTCTCTCTACAATTTTCTCAACTTGTTTTGAATTTCTTGTTGCCTACTTTAACTTAACTAAGGTGCTCAGTTTCTGTTCAAACGATGACTCCTAGTATGGACACTTCAACGATCACCACCAATAGCTTGAAACTAGACATGCTGGTCGAATTTGAATATCACAGTGGTTTGACGAGATACATTGGCTGCAATGCTACTGAAGATCTCACCACGCCGAAAGGTTTGCCTGGATAATAGTTACACTAAAATCAGTCACCACCATTCTGCTAGTCGTCTATAACCACTTCTGGGATAAGTTGTGCTGCTGACAAATAATGATGTAGCAGAAGTAAGGTATTCCCTTCGGATGATCAGGAAGCCAGTTACGCTGCAAGAGAAGAGTGGTGAAGAATTCATCCCCCTCCCAAAGAAAATTGTACATTCCGACTTGAACAGTGGTGGTTCATAGCGAGCAGTAAAGTCTTTATACAGAAACAACCGAAACCGCCTCAAACAGGCCGTATGTGGTCGTTCTCAGGCAGTCGTCCTCTGGATTTCGCGTTTACATAACACTATTTCAGTTCAGCCCACGCTTTGACGACGCCCTAATGTCAGCATCATGTAAGATCTATCTAATCTTATGTGCTCAAGTAGTTCAGTAGCATTCTGAAAACCTATCTTGACAATAATCACAAATTCTTGGCTCTTAAACTTACTTGATCATGTTCTCATTTAGCTTAGAATAACATTCATTCATATTTTTCAATTCCCTTTCTAAATGTTCACTTTTTTCTTGTTTCATGGTTAATTCAAACCTGAAATGGTAAGTAATGTAATAAAAAGGCGGGTTACGTAATAATACTGGTGTAAAATGAATTTCAATTTTCATGAAGTAATTAAAATAGTAATCTGATAAGTAAGTGAATAAATCATAAATTCTTTTTCATCCTTAATAATACCAAATTAACAGCTTCTTCATTTAGGTAAAACGCCTTAACTGCAAACACGTACTAGTCGACTGCTTAATAAAATCCAACATGCGACCACATATTAGAAACGCAGTTTCCAGACAATTTTGAAATAAAACCTTGGTGGCATTAATATTATCGAAAGAAAGAATATGCAAGACAACCTTATTACATACGCTAAAGATCCGTCAGAGAAACTGATACAGAAATGCTTGTAATATTCCCACCTGAAAACCAAACCTGTCTTTAATTTCAGATTTTATCAGATTGTCACTTCAGTTGATTTTGCAAAAGCTCAAGCTGTATGACAACTAGACATTAACTTCTCAAGAAATATAATGGTCTGTTTTCCATAAAAAAATCCAAACAGGTAAAAGATTTGTATTATGAAAAGCCAGTTGCTGGAGAAAACAACAAGTTCAGCAAAGATATATCCTCGATGATTTCATTCTCCAAATCACTACAGTAGGTTAGCATATTTACAATTATTAATTTACTCAAAATGATAAGGAAGGTAAGATAAAGGCACAATAATGAGTACTGTTTCTTCGCAACCCTTCTGGAGGATATTCGCAAACATATTTTGAAAGGAAGTGAAGAGAATTACCTATATATTTAGCTTTGTAGGAGCAGGTAAACTGATACACGCACACGGAGATGATCATACGTGATAGATTTTCTTTCAAATTGCTTAAAATAAGTAGGCGTCTAAAGAGTGTCACTCTTAGGTTGCTGCAGGAGGGAGTAAAAATGTTAACTTTCTGGAAGACTGTATTAGGAATCGCATTTATCCGGAATGGTTTTCGAAACTAGTCCGTAGACTTCAGCCATATTTCAACTCGAAAACTCTTCACTGCCACACAAGAAACGTCACTGATTCTTTTCGTTCACGAACATTCGTACATTACTTAACTATTTTCCTAATCTCGTATTACTTTGGTTTCTATGCCACCTGTGGTTTTTATTCACCTGTCATCACAACTGCGAACTTTCAGACCAATTTGAAAATTATTAACGGCTTTAATCTCACCTTCATTATTATGTTGAATTAATTAATAATTGTGACGATGCTAATTTATGTATAAAATTTGCGATTGTATAGGTTTGAGAATGAAATCACCAAAAAATATCTTTACTGAACTTCTTTTCCCTCTGGTGTACTGATGGGTATTTTCCACCAATCTGACTTGGTGATCTGGCCTTTTGTTTTAAACAAATAGAACCGTCATATGAGTATCGGACTTTGAGATAAAATTTACTTATATTTTAGTTTAGTTGTGATTGTACATCATAACTTTGGTTGATTACAACCTAAACGAAGTATTAGGATTCTTAATAATGAGATACACTGAATCGTGGTAGGATGGATAGAAACAGTTTAACTAACTTCTTATTATTTGTTGGGGACTAGGTTTAGATAATCCAAAATCCCAAAATATACCAATATAAAATTTAGAAATTATAAAACACATACAAACAACATAATACAGAATGAGAAAATGTGAAAAAAGTAATAAAAGACAACGAAGTACAATGTTTGGACCAGTTTAAATTAATTTCTACCAAACCAAATAACTCGGTCAACTAATGAGTCTCAAAAGTCAAATGAATTTTACCAAGGTAGCTCACCAGCTTCTATAATACCCATATAATTAATCACAGGAGTGAAATATACCGATACCTAATCAGGAAACGAGATTTTATACTCTAAGTCAAACCATGAAAGTGAAAATAAAAGGCAAGTGTTTTCACGATAATTTTCCTTTAGTCAAATAAGAACTACACTTCTTTGTTGTGAAGGTGCTATACAGGGTCTCGTAAATAGAAAAGCTTTTTACGATTTTGTGACCTTGATGAGACGAGAAAATATATGCACCACAGTTTAAAATTCTTACTGCGTAGATACGGTTATAATCCAAAGGCCGAGTTATCATTTAACGACAAATGAACAATAGCATTGTCATGGGATATCCGCGATTACCATTTTTACTTCTCTGTGCTGTGTTTACTTTCTGATTTCAAGAGATTGTCAAAGATAGTTCGAAGTAGTATGCAGCATCTAAATTCGTCTAAAATACTTTTTAGACTAAAAGCTTTCGCGTCCCTATTTTCCTCGGAAAAAGAAGCAAAATTAGTAGTAAAACGACATTATTATCATTCATTTCAACCTTACTTTAGTCTCTCAATTTGATTACGTAGTTCCATATTCATAGCGATTTCGTTTGTAATGACTGAATTATTTGACTTTTGTTCATCGCACGTATTTGATAAAAGATTCATATTCTGTAAATTCATTTCTCTTATACGCGCTTCGCATGCATCTCTAGCTGCTTCTAATTCTTCATATGCATTATGCTCTTTTTGTAAGGCTTGAAGCGCTTGTAATAATTGTGCCCGTAACTTTTCAACAGAACACATTGATGAGTTTATTTGTGGATCAGTTTTCTTGCTGTCATCTAAATACAGATAGGTGTAAGAAATAAGAAGAGAATGCTTATTTAATCAGAAAACAACGATTTATGTAAATTTATTGATACGATAAGTCAGTTTATGCAGCTATAATAATAATAATTTAAGATATGTGAAAATTTATCCTTGACACATGCCTGAGTCTCAAGCTTCAACAGTTTTTCTTCAGTTGTTGCTGAGACACATTAAATTTTACGCTTACCTTGTCAAATAAAGCCTACTATGCTATGAAACGCTACACTACATATTCGGGTTATTAGTGAATTCAGTCGGCTAGGCTATCTTGATAAAATGTGTATTATTTTAATTAGAACACATAGAAGTAATTCTCAAAAGAATAGGGAATTATTTGAAGGAATTCATCTGTTTGAATTATCTATTCAGCATCCTTTTAACTATAGGACGTCAAACACAAAGTCCAAAAAGCTTGATAGGCCTTCATTAATCCAGGATCAGTGTGGAAATCTGCTGCACTCAGCATAAGGAACAGCTCTCCGTTTTTCGATACTAAAGTCAAGTCAGTGCTTCTGTGTTGTTCAGAGGCTTCACGCGTCACCAAAACCATTTCCAGCAGGTTACTGCAGAGTTTCATTGACAGTTACCCAGTTCACTCGACACCGAAGATCAGATGGCCAGAAAGGATTAGCAACGGGACACTCTGAAAATGAGGCAATGAAGAACCTATTGCCCAATAAATATGCAAAGGAAGATGGTTATGGATTGGATGCAAGCTGAGGAGACCGTTCAGTGACATCATACACCATGCATGCCCTTGAGTGGAACTCGAATGAGAAACAACTGAGCGGGCCTCTGAGAATTATATAGAGAACATAGTGTGAGAGGAATATGAGAACCTGTAAGCAATCGTGGAGCAAGCTATAAGAGTCTGCGGAGAACAGGGTACATAATGTTGTATAAAGCTCTACAAATATCAGTAAACTGTTCAGAGATAAACCTTCATTAACACAGAATCGTGACAAATAGAAGGTAGCTCCATTACTAAGAAAAACAACTACTATTGACGTCGGTTTAATTCACCTGACAGAGTTAAGTCAAGGCCGAATGAAGAAATTCAACCTCTTCTTGACAAATGCATCCTTTTCATGTGATTCATGATGCCTAACCAAAATAAATCGATTACCCTTTCTGTAATTCTAGTCACTTTACTAGCCTTTCATTCGATTAACTGTAACTTTTGTTGACATCTTTCAGTGAAATTCTAAACTCTGTTTTAAGTGCTACCTCATTAGAAAATTGTAACTACCGATGTGGATATCAAGAAACTATGTCTAAAAAAGGAAATACTTAACAAGCGAAACAGTAAGCCATCTATCTAGACAATTCATCAAATGGTGTAAGTTCACCACGCTGATTACTTCGAGTGTTTATTGGTTGACTTAATCAGTAAATAATTCTCAGAAAAACTCTAAAATATAGGCAGTATATGTGAATTAATTATCTGCCTACCTCCGCATCTTGAATATGATATGATATCATATATTTATTTGTTTCATTTTTTGATATTTTTTTCCAGATATACGATGCTATTGAATTACTTTCTATGAAAGTGTGCGGATAAAAGTTAGTGCACTTTTGTGCCCAATTTTTCGTGTTATTTTATTCACTGTTCAAAAAGTCCACTGAAACATATAATTAAATCTTATGATAATTAATCTTTTTGTAAGTAATTCATTATTTTGTTTCGTTTTGAGTGATAACATCACTTTCTCAGTGTCATATGAATGAATAGTTTTAAGTGTTTACTAGGGAAAAAGGTACTAATGTGAATCATAGTATTGCGCAACAAATATAAATACTGAATTGTTAAAGTCACATTTAATATACACAACAAAATGGCAACTGAAGACAGCTTATTACAGTCAAAGTCATCAGAAGTGACAGTAGTTATGTCAGTCACGGAGAACTACAAAAAACTGAATTCAACTTGATTTCTGTTGGCCTACTTAGACTACTGAACTGCCTAAATTCCTATCCAGCACTCGCGAACCATGTAAGTGGCCTGAGGTTCGATTCCCGGCCAACACACTCTCTCTCACCTCGCTTTGCTCGTACTAAACCCGGCAAAGAGGGAAAGTTGAGCATGAGGCTAGTAACCTCACTTCACAAAAGAACACCACTGCTGCTGAAACTTCAAAATTCAAGCTTGAAACCCTATGTCCCACTAGGAAAGCAAAAGTATGGAAAAATAATGAGTCTACTTCTCTCCGTCTCTTGTTGTTTTAATCTTCCAATTTTGTCCTGGAAATTACTTTAAGAATTCTGTGTTCTGCTTACAGATAATTTCCAGAATAAAGCTGATATTATTATTGAAGAGCTAAAGATATTGTCTAGAAGGGCATTCAAAAGGTTTACAACTAGGTCACCCAGGTCAGAAGAAATATCAACCTTAGCTATGAAGATTCTCCATTGTTTCAAGTAATTCCTATAAAAAGCATTCAATCTATAGCTGTTTTTCATCACTTAAGTCTCTTCTTTTAATACTTCAAGAGTCGTTTGACACCAGCCTAGTGTGGTGAAAACTAGTCATAAAATTCTTGATACATAAAAGTGACAAAATAAGACATTCCAACTTCCTGATACTAACACAAAAACTTAATGATTTAACATTAAAACTAGTATAAAGATTAAATTTAATTTCCCTTCATAATAAATTTGATTAGAGAGATAAATATTTATAGTATGTTGTAAAATGCGATGACTGAATAGAAGCATTTTATGTAGGCTGTACAAAATAATCATCGTACACTTTTAAGCCTGACTCCATATGCATGTCATGCTCTCATACCTAACCCCAATGAATAGACGGGAGCAGGTAGAAATGTGATTAGCAGTTGAAAAAAGCAAGTTTTCTTGTAGAAAATGTAAGGTGATATAAGAAATGTAATACCATTTTAACTTGAGGAAAACATTCTGTATTGTATACACTTTGTTTTAATTACAATTTTATATCATTTTTTCACCTAATTTATTTAAAACATTGCACTGAAGTAGTTCATTGTATACTGAATCTTTTCTGTGAATACGTGTGGTCACTACGATAAGCCATCATATAATGTGTATGTAATGATTTTTATACATACATATGTATATACATATATGTATATGGGTTGAACGTATTTCTGATGATTTATAGATGTTGGTTTGCAGGGTCTTGATTGCTTTGAAGTATGATTTCAGCGCCAACCGACATCAATCAAAAAAACGATTGATAACCAGGGAGTACTAGACTATATTATTATTTCATGTATTCACACCTTTTGTCTAATTCGCTGATATTGTGTTCTTAATACTAGACAGATGTCTCATTCTGTTGTGACACCATTTAACAGTTCGCACACATGATACCACGGAGAAACTAATGCACAACCTTTCAAGTGCCAATACGAGCACGTTACCATTGAACCACTGAGTCAGAATTCAACAGCGCATTAATTCTAATGCGCTGTATATTGCGAATTCACAGAAGTTCCAAACTAGGACGAAGCAGCTGACTAGCACTCCTAAGTTTTAAATGGTTTTCTAGGCGCTGCCAGTTTGTGATGAAATCTGAAGTCATATTATTTAGCATAGATTTAGGCGTTAGTAAAAGAAAATGAACAGTTACAGATATCTTGTAATTCAAAATAAAGTTAGTTAAGGTCAGTGGAGTTATAGGACAAATTTTTAGCTTTGTGCATTGACTGCAAGCATAAAGAATGTCTCCGATTACAAAGAATGGTAGTTACTAACTCTTCTGTTTGTGTGTGTGTGTGTGCGTACAAACAGGTCGCATAACGAGTACTTTTACAGATTATCACCGCACGCATATATACATATAATTCCAAGGTGGCAAGCGAGCAGAATTTCAAACTATCGTCCTAAAAGTGTTTAAGGGTGTATATCTAAATCTTTGAGTTGTGGTTATGAGAAAAAATTTTACCTGACTGATAAACATTTGAAAACACTTTTTGTTTTAATATAAACTCCTTCTTATATTAGTGTTATAGCATAAAATTTATTTTATTTATTAGTCGGCCTTTATTCCTTTCACTTTTATTTATTCATTCAACTTCACCTTATTTCAAAGTTTTATGGAACAAATATGCGTATAAATGTGTGATGGGATGGTTAAGTATAAGTGAATGTCACATGTTTGAGGTAGATTTATTTATTGTTTGATTGAGTTAAACTTATAAAGAGTATTTTGCCTTTCTGCATCATTTGATATCCAGGATAGTCTTTCCAGAAAAAGAAATCAATTCATATTCCAGATTTGTACGGTTTCGAGCGACATTTCTAACATAGATTTTCACCCTTGACTGTGTGCAATGTGGATGCTATACAACAAGCTAGGATTATAAGTTGTGTTCCATATATTCCAGATTTGGGATTTTATGACAATTTGGAATAATTTCAGTGTGAACTTCACGACGGACCAACATCAATTAGAGAATCATAAAAATACAAATAACACTGGTTAGCTATTTCATCCGAGTCTGGGACTCCTCATCAGTGCCCAACCATGACCTGACTATCGAATAGTCCCAAACTGGGACCAAACAGCTGTAATTTGTGAATGTTTTCTTCAGAAATTCTCTTATTCTTCATGTTCATTGAGAGATCTTACAGAAAGCAAACAGTGCAAAATATCATTTCCATCCACTGAGTGAAAACATATTCTAGATTTGTTCAGCTTTTCGTGAGAAAATGTTATATTATTGTTTTTTAAAGTATGCGTCAGCTTGTAATAGTAATCATAATAATATGACAAATAGCCCTACCTTCAAGTCTTACTTACATTCTTGACTTATAACGCTGGTACATTTATTTAAAAATTTCTCCAATTTCTCCTCTTTGCACTCCTCATTTTGAGTAGGTTTAATCTGATCAAAATCAACTTGATTTGCCAACTTGGATTTATTGAGTAGATTTTCATCCTGGTTAAAATGAACTACAAGTTTATTTGTATCATTTAAACATGAAGACTTTGAGTGTATATCGGATCTTTCATTTGAATCCATTTGATTAGGCAATAAACTTTTGCGTACGCTTCAAATATAACCCAGAGGAATTCAACAGGAAGGCAAAATAATTGATAAAAACAAAATGAGAATTTTTCATTTATGAAAATCTGGTATTTCAAATGTTTTAAATAAATGCAACTTAGAATAAAAATTTCAGCAATATTATTAGCAGTATTTGGCGATATTCTACTCCTCCATATACGTAAATCATTATACAAAAGTGTCTACATCCTAACTCTCGTATTAGGCATAATTATGGGTAATAAAAGTTAGGTTAGGCGTAGTGTTAGATAAGAAGGCAAAGTGAGTCAATGAGGTTGCTAAGCTACATAGATTGAGGTGGCTAGGACATGTTTTACATATGCCAGTCTATCGCCTTTCTCAACGAGCAATGCTAACTAAAACAGGATTCCTTCGGAAAAGAGTTTCGCGTGATCAGACCTGAACATGGCAATAATCCATGAAGTCTTTGACCTTCAGTTTGAAACAATACAAAGGCATGAACTGCTTGGATGGGGTGCTATAGTCCCTATAAGTCAATGCCTGAGGACTGTCAGTGACATGCCTGAAAATCTTTGACAGTGGCGCAAATGCATTCATTCATTTTGTGTAATCCCCTGGATTGGACAAATCCTCATTATTCTCTATACAATTATTCTTTCTCCTGTAAAGTTCCGTTTATTATACTTTCCTTACATTTCATGTCTTCTTCCTTACCTTTATGTGTGCCTTTGTGAGGTGTACTAACTTGAACTGCTGCACTTTTACGCGAAGTTCTGCATTCAAAACTCAGTTCAGTAGTACATGCTTACTAAGTCAATTAGTAGCAAAATAAGATCACAGAAGCAAACAAACAAATAAGTCATGGAAAATAAAACCATTGAATTACTAATATTATTCAGTTCTATGCCTGTTTCCGAACAGATGGTTGTTATCACTAGGACTCCAATACACAGATTTATGTGCAAGAAAGACAAACTGAACCAGTTAAATACTATATACATTTTCTCAGTTAATTCCCATAATCTTCATTTGTGAATATAGACCACAGATTAATCTAAACCTCCACCAAATTCATTTTAATTATTACTGTTATAGATAATTATAGATAAATTAACAAACGTTGGAGATAGAATTCAACTTCAGTATTTTGATACACAGTTTGCTTTGGTTTCCTACACTACCACATGAAATAATAAGACAACATCTGCGTCACGCATCTGATTAAAATAAGACGCGTGCATGCATAGTACATTTCTACACATTCAAAGATTCCATGGCTTTTTATGAGGATAAAGTAAACAAATCTTCGATTTATTTACTAATTTATAAATGAATATATATAAAAACACACAGAATTACCTGTATGATGTTTTGTCTTTCTCAGGGGATTTTGTTTGGTGTAACTCATCAAGGTGACAGTTAGGTTCTAAATTTGTATCCAAACTAATCGAATCTGTATCTTCTAGTGTTGTATCAAGTGTTGCACCTTTGGAAGTGAACTTTGAGTCTGGATCAACAACAACTGATGTACATAATACTCTTCTGCGACTTTCAACAACAAGGGGTTGTAAATTAAGAAACTGTCTGTCACTAGAAAACCATATTAAAAGAAAACAGGAATGATATAAGAGCGGCTCACAAGAATGCAAATGATAGCCTTTGTGGGGTGTATTCAACTATAATAAAAACTTTGAAAGACTTAGCAGAGAAAAGTCGCTTTACGAGTATTCTACATATCTTCTAATAACATTATGCTATATGGTCAAAAATAGTCAACCGGTGTATACCATTGTGTTTCCTGGAGTTAAAATTAAAATTACTTATTTTATGACAAGAGGTGGCAGTTATCATGTTTGTACACATGAATTAACCTGTATATCAATGCGTTTCATAGGGATTAGGTGAAGATTATCACGTTTTACAATATGAAAAGAGGATGGTAGAAGCACGCCACATGAATTCAGTATAAGGTTGTCAGTGAGAAGTTATAGTAATAAGTGATTGCTAAAACGCATTAAACATTATAGTAATGGGAATATGAAAAACTATAATCTGAAGTTTTCAGAGAGTTATCTAGGATAAATTAGAACCTACCGGAAAGGCCAAGTGTATCTAGAATGTTTGTAAGGCTTTCTAATATGACGGAATAATTTTACCTGAATTCCAATTCAATCATTCCTTTTTTTATTTTAGCTTGATTCCACACCGTAATTTTGGTACAAGTATAGAATTTTCAGCACATGATATCGGTAGCCCAATTTTGCAGGCCGACCATTGATATCAGGTGTGTGTCGGCAGGGGATCGAACGTTGGACCATGTGCACGGTCGATGAGAGTCCTAACCACTGTGCCATCGACGCAACTGTTTTGACAAAATTTCGGATATCAAATGTGACTACAGTTTAAAATCTTCGCTTACAGTCGTAACGGATGAGGTCCCTTAAAGAGACGAATTTAAATACAGCTAGCTAAAGCTTATGTTTCACAAATATAAACGCCTAAAGTGACATACTAATTTGATTTAAAATATCATTTGAAACGGCTGAAATTTTAAAACATGGAGTAATTTTGTTGGAATGTCAACAGAGACTGACCATTTACGTCCAATGAAATGAGAAATTCAAAATAATAATTACAGCAAACAACAAGTAATAATGGACACACAAGAGGTAGCTTCAATGAAATGAAAGTTATATGCATAAATCCTTATCATTTCAAATGACGGGCAATGGCCTCGTGTGCCAGTGAGAATATTATCATTCATTGAGGATGTAGGTACATCCATTTGATGTCTCAAATAGGAAGAAACGCCTACCCTAGACTTCACTACTAGTCCCTACCAACCAGACAACATGTAGCAGTTTCTCGTGTAGAGTATACATTCTCTCTCGTAGACTTCCTCATGGAAATATTTGAATGAAAACCGCGAAACGTGCAGTTCCAGCAAATTCATGAGACCTTTAAAATGACGTTTCGTCAATTCGTCTAACCACCATTTACAATAATATTAAAACATCACTTTGAACATGAAATCACCTTGACCTCGTTGATCTTGTAGAAGTTTCTCTTGGTGAACTACACTTGAAATTTGGACTTGATTTTTCGAATGACATTATACTTTGATTATCTTTTGAATCTTCATTTAATCCACAAACTGCTGCTTCTCCATTGTGCATAGAAATGTTTTGTAATGAATCACCTGCTTCAGAATTTAGTCTTCCCATAGAATTCAGTTCAAAATAATCAAATGTTTGATCACTTTTTAATGGTTGTGTTGATTTCTGATTTTTTGACATCACGACATAATGATCAGTCAGCGTTGGTATACCATTCATTGTAGATAAATGTTGTTCTAGTGTTGTTGAAATGGGATTGTTTTTCACTTCAGAATTTTCAGTAACCGAATTGTATGGTATCTGAAATTAAACATAAATGTATAGTAGTGACTATTTTGGGAAGAATGCTGGCAACTTACTGGTGAATGTGTTTCTTCTGGAGTCGTCGTAATTATCAACATCACTATCATGATGACAAATTAATGATAGCAAATTAGCCTATTTCTTCAAGTATACAGATTATTTGTAACATCTTTGACTGTAGCACTGGGTGAATTGGGTACAAACTTTTAGGAGAGTGTAATTCTACTGGAGATGTGGTTATGCCCTCCTGACTTGCAGTATTAACCACGGAACCTAAGCCTGAAGCTTCCTGCTGATTGTCTCCAACCATCTTATAATAATTCAGTATAGGTCACCTAGTTTAGTGACTACAAACTGGACTAATAGAATTCAGTCGGTACTAGGAAACAGCCTCATAATTCACATTATTCATTCTATTCTACAATAATCAGAAAAATGAATAATTTATTCCCTCAACTTATTCTGAAGAAAAATATCATCCAAATAACTTTTCATAGAATTATTTGTGATTTATCAACACCCACTAATTAGAGTAAATACTACAAATGATAGTGAAAGAAGATTACTAGAGAATTGCAGATTTCAAACAGAAAATGTTCAAATATTCAGTTTGCAAAAGTGTAATTAATTCCAGTGTAGATCTCTATCATGAGTCATTGAATCATTAAAAACCACAGGAAAGTGGACAGCTTTTATGCAGTAGTTTGGTACTGTCCCATAGTTCTCACCATAGCCTCACTAGTTAGCAAACTCAAGACCTTCAGGTTAGGAGTGCAGTGCGTTTATGATTAATCCACAGAACAGGAATTCAGTGGCCTGTGGATTTTAATTTCTGCCTAAGACAAGGTTCTACACCCGCTAATGAAATCAGTAAAAATTTATTTTCACACCAAGATTTTGTGAATCTCACCAATCACGATTCCTCACTAAAGCCAAACAAATCCAGTCACTAGTGACGTGAAAAAGACGTTAATATTCAAATTTTGTTCCGTAAACCTTGACATTACTATAACTCAGACTGTTTTAAAGTGTTATTATTACCTGTTGTGTATGCTCAGTACCATTCATCACTTTAGATCGAGATAAACATTGTATCTTATCATTTGACTCATGAATTCTACTATTATCCGAAGAATGTTCACTGTATGGAACAGCAGGTATAGGTTCAGTATCTTCAAATCTTTGTACAGCATCGATTTCAGATAAAGGAAGTAGTACATCAGGCTGACAAAAAAAGAGAAGGAATATCACTCGTGTGTGTTTACAGTAAAATTCAATATTCTTTTATAATTGTAATATCCTACGTCTATTATCTCACATTTCACTCAAGTAATGTTTAAAAATTTTAAAATAAAGATTGTGATTACACACAACCTCATGTTTTAATAAACCAACAAAAGTACGAAGAGGGGTCTACTGCAATACAGAAGAGAACCATTAAAGGCGTGTGTATGGGGTGTAACAAAAACAATAATAAAGTATTTTAAGGTAGACACCATCAAGAAACTACATTAGTTAGGGAACAACACTTTTGTTAATTTTTTGTTACAGCTTGATGCCACACCGTATTTTCAGTACATGTATGGAATTTTCAGCATGGATATCGGTAGCCCAAATTTTGCAGGCCGACCATAGATATCGGGTGTGCGTCGGCGGGGGATCGAACTCCGGACCATGTGCATGGTCGGCGAGAGTCCTAACCACTGTGCCACCGACGCACATAAACTCTTTGCAGCAGTGCACATTAATAACCCCTTAAGGGATTATAGCTAAAACAGTCGTCAGTTTATGATGTAAGCACTTCAACAGTCAACCACTCGGCATGAATTATTTAACCCATCATTTTTTCGACCAAAGTATAGCACCATCGATACCTAATAACGTTGACAATTGCCTGTTCTTGAAGATGACACGATAAACTCCACTGCTCATGACGTGTTAAAATAAGTCGTCGTAAAGCCCACTATAAAGCTAACCACTAATGTTCGTGATCGAATTTATCTTCCAAACAATCGCACGTGACAAGCAACTTAATCGACATATTCCTAACATAAAGCTATCATCAGTGGGCGGAATATCCGTTTTACAGTCAGTATGGACAAACTGGTCAAATTACCAGACTTTCACTTGTTCTGCTTTTCCTACCCTGCTTTAATATGCCTCATATGTTCATATAACTTTAGCTTGAGGATTTACATAAAATATGTTTAAAGATCCTTGAATAATTGCATGAAATCATTCCATGAAACAAAAAAATACTCAGGAGAGCTTTGAAGTTTCAACATAGATTACAATCACCACTTACAGGATAGGGAATTTCACGACCAACAGTCCAATATATAAGTAAACAACTACTCGCTACCTGACAGTATCTTTGTAATGACTAAAAATCAAGTCAGGTAAATCCACTGAATTGTATGAAATTCGTAGTATATGATGAAAGTTATGCAAAATTCAGGTATACCGTCAAAGAATTATTTATTACTTAAATGTTACATAAATAAGAAGTTACTGTATTTTAGAAAACCAAATATTAAAATTCAGTGAACATTATTAGTCAAAGTTGTTTGGTTCATTTCAGAGCAAGAACCTTTTCCGTAATTGTTTAAGAAAGACCATGAGTACACCTTGATGAGGAATTTTACAAGAAAAGAAAACAGCTCATAGTGTCTTGGAAACGCTAATGAGTAAAATGATTATGTGAAAAAAGATGACTGTGTAACTCTGCTGTTATACAAATCATAAAACACCATGAAACAAGAAATAAAGTGCAAGATAAATATGATATGAAAAGTAAAATGAATATCACTTATGAATATATCTTCGCTAGAATAACTGATTCTCAAGGATATCATTCATCGTCTACAACCATTGGCTTCAGTTATTACGCTGGTTAGTGTTATGTCATATGAGGCTACAGTTCTACAGAATGGCACTACATTTCCGGCTATCTTCCTGAAAATCTTATTCTATATCCTCTAATATACCTTACTGAGGTAGATGAAACAGATTCAACCCAAAAAGCCAATTAACTGATTTCCGTGTGCTAACCAACTGACAGAGTGGGCAATTGCTATAGTGTTTTTGTCAGTAAATCATAAACAAAATTATCATAGATATAAAATATATATAAAGAAGTGCGATGTAGTTGCACTGCATGATAAATCTAATTTTATAATATAATTGCTAAAAGGAAAGCAAAACTCTTTACCTACAGACGAGATTTAACATGAGAACAAATTATTTAAACAGTGTATCCTAATATGATGAAATTCGAAAAAACCTCTACCCTTTTGCACCAAACGTCACAAGAGAAGACAGCTATTATCCATAATGAATACTAGTCAGCCATTGTCATACTTTTAGGAACAAGTTTATTCGCCACTTTTATTCATATTTGTAATTTGTCATTCATATATATAGACCTAACTGGTCAACCTTATCTAGAATAAGGGCTCCTTGAACAGATGCCTCAATGTTACCATGGTCAATAACTCAAAGTTTCATAATGATGGCGAGTAACAGTGGACTAAGAGTCACGTATTCCTTCCTATTTTATGAATAGTCAGTTGGGAACACCGTTCCTCACTAGAAAATGTACATTCAACTGAAAAATCTCAAAATGGAGGAAACTCGAGTCCTGGATTGCACTGCTATCCACAACTAAACAAGTAAACATGCTGTTGCTAAAAATATACCTAATTATATATTTATAAAATAAAAATGATAGGAAAATGATGAAATCTCCCTAAGTCTAAAATCTACATAATTTACCACTGTATTGTATTTTCTTCCATCTGTTGAAGATTGTGTGATACATTGGACTGTATGCCCTTTATTTATGACTTTACGTTTCTCCTTTAGCATTTCATCGCCATCTTCTTCTTCCTCAGTAATCGGTGATAAACTGTCCACTTCATCATAGGTGCTTGTATCATCTGATGAATCCGAATTAATAACTTTATCAGCATTATTTAGTGGTGAATGAGATTCTCCGTAGTCAGGAGTATCCTGAAACAAAATTTCAGAAAGGTAAAAAGGAGTAAACGTCTCCAATGAAAGTTTTATTTAGCACTATCTAGAGACATAGTCATCATATTTTGTTAAAACTAGTCATCATATGATTCTCAATAGTAAATGTCATAAGAAATGAAACTTCTCTAGTATTACCTAAGTATTCGGAGTAAGTGACCACTTTTCACAGTTAAAAGATGCATATATACAATTTGCCAACACCGACAAAACTGAAACACTAGTAGTTTCTCAAAGAATTATAATTTTTGTGTTTCATTAGTTTTTGAATGCAACAACCCACTATTTGAATAAAGTAAGACAAGCCGAATTCAGGCAACATAACGATATCATTCGGTTTCATAAGCGCTGTTCAGTACCCGGCTGACTAAAATTACAATGGTCATACAAGAAACAGAAATAACTTTACTCTAAGTGTGATGAGACAGAATCCAATATAGTACTCTGAATTACAGAATTTTATGATGTCGCAAGAATAATCATGGCCAATCAAAGCTTAAACTATCAACAGTTACTTAAAATATCAAACCAAAAATTGTACACTTATTAATGTCATGAATAAGGAAGTCAGGAAGCGGAACTGACGAGGATATCAAAGCAAGAATCGGAAAAGCAAGACAAGCTTTCACTACTTTCAAGTCTGTGTGGAGGTCAACAACTCTCAGCATCAAAAATAAGATCCGGATTTTCAACTCCAATGTGAAGTCAGTGCTACTATACGGAGCAGAGACTTGCACTGCGCGTCATAAAGAGCATCTCAAACAAACTACAGACCTTCATTAACAGTTGTCTTCGCTCAATACTCAAGATCAGATGGCCGGCCAGAAAAGATCAGCAACAGGGATCTCTGGGAGCAAACCAACCAGGAACCGATTGTGAAACAAATAGGCAGGAAGAAATGGTGATGGATTGGTCATACTCTGAGGAAACCAGCAAGTGACATCACTAGACAACCCCTTGGTTGGAATCCGAAAGGGAAGCGGCGAGTTGGTCGTCAGTGCAAGGGTGACTTGGAGGAGTTCATGTAAAAGAGGAGACGAAAACGTGTGGGCAGACGTGGAGCCAGGTGAAGACTCTAGCAGAGAACCGAACGCAATGGAGACGCACGGCTGAAGCCCTGTGTTCCTCTAGGAATTAATGGAAACAATAATAATGATAACACAAGAAATAATCAAAGTCAGTACAAATTTAGTCAGTCAACATTAGTAAGTTGGTAAAATTAAGGGCTATCTAAGTAAACTGAAGTCGAAATACGAAGACAATCACTATAAGACTGACATAATGACTGCAACCTATTTCTACTTTATAAGAACAGTTGTAAATATATTATGGTATAGTAGTAATCATCACAAATAACGTCTTGAAGAATTATTTCGTGTTCATGAAATGTCTAGAAAATTCCTTTGCTAACCACCTTTAAGGCATAAATCTTTTGCGATGTGTAATCAGAAACCCGAAATGAAACCATTCAATCATTTGCTTTTGGTGTAAAGTACCAGTCTAAACACCGCTAGTGGTGACGTTAATAGGTTTTCTATGTTGTACAAATCATTTTCACAAGCACGAGTCGAAGAACCTCTGCAAATCAATTTATCAGTCAGAGATTCGAAAGAGTAGACGGCAAGATATCTTTCATTGCAATACTGATGGCAATTAGCAGTTGACGAGTTAGTGTTTCTTACATAATCAAACTTTGAAAGATATATCTCTACTGATTATGTAGTAAAAGTAAGGCTTCCACAAACTAAAATACTGCTGTATTCTCCTAATGAAAAATAATGTAAATTATTTCTGCTTTATTTTTCCAGGATGTTAATCAAAGGTATGAGAAATACACAGTAGTCGTGTCAATGCAATATTGGAAGGCAGTAATCGAAGGTCACTGAAGACAAATCTAAGTAAATCCACAGAGTACACCTTGTATCTTCACACGTATATAATAAGTTTTACTAATTTCTACCCAGCGGATAAATAAAAATCGGCTTGAAAAACTCCGAATTTATTCCATAAAAAGTTTCTATATGCAGGGCTTTCGACATAGAAATGTTGTCCACTAAATTCTTATTTCATATAAATAACCAATATCAGTGGTGAACAGTGTCTATTAACATACCTCTGAAAAAGTTATTATCGCCAGCTATTTTTTAACACAAACGGTTAAGTACCCAAGATTAATGAGACAACAGTCGAGTACTTTAAATATCCTAAGCTGAATCAAAGTGCCTGTAGGCCTACATTTTTTTACTTATCACTAGACAGGTATGTTTACAAAACCTGAGATAGCCATGATTTATAAGAATAGTGATTTTTTTTAAATAAACGAATCATGATGTCAGGCATATGTAACGACAGATAATGAATATCTAGATGTTAGGTCTGTAGGAATTTCAATAATTAAAATGTAGATCTCTTTAAGGACCTGCAACAGTTAGTGTCACTGAAAATGAACAACTGTTCTGTATTAATTTATTAGTCTTCACTGGTGTTCCCATACGAAGTGTAGCGTAAGACATCCATGCTACCATTTCGCATCTGGGTTTAAATCCACTGGACATCGAATCCTACAGGTTTTTATTTTGACTGAGAGAGAGAATTCAAATCTCCACAACCCTACGGTCTGAATAATAATAGACTGTTAATTAGGGAGTGGTTTAGAAATGATGGAAAGCTGTTTCCAGCGGGGTACGTCAGGTTGAGTCTGGAAACAGATATTTTTCAAGGACATCTGGTGAAGCTATCCGGTTTCTTGTGGTCAAATAAAATCCATGAAAAAGTGGTGGCCTCATAAAAATGTCTTTAAGAGAAATGACAAGAAAAGGGGAAAAATATTACGAGAGGCTACTAAAATACAAAACTAGGAAAATTATAGTTTAAACAGGAAAATAAAAGAATTCAGAGAAGTCGCCTTCAAGGAATATACAATCGCATTTATATTTGCTATGAATATTGTAGTCCATTATTGAGTTACAGGACGGTGTGATATAACTGATACAGCTGTTCAGAAAGGGTTTTACGAGATAATTATTAGGCAAGAAGAAAGGTAGCTGAGTTTCTGCTTGGAAGATGTGAAGAGGGTGAGAACAAAACAATAACTGGTAAAATGTACAGAAGAGACATGTAAGAGCAATAACAGTGAATTAATTACTATAAATAGACGACTCTAAAACCATGGTATAATGAAGTTTTGAGCACACCGTTTCTGCACACAGTTGAGTTGACGAATCTCTAGGGCTCCCAACATACTCGAGTGTTAAAATCTATTACCCCTTGTACCGATCCGTCCTACTTTGTAGATAATTTTAAAACAAAATTCTAGTGGAGAATTTTTTATTCCTTTGTCTACTCAGTTGAACATACGGATTCATGCTTTTGAAGTTTTACTGGAGATGCTATTTTTATGGAGTGAGGTCACCCAATCCTAGCTCTTTCCTGGGCTTAGTGACGACTATCTGAGGTTTAGAAAAGCGTCGGCCGGTTATGGAACCCAAACCATGTGCCCAGTCGTTGAAGATACGGTGGTCTAAATTCACAAGATGCACCAGAACTGAGCTGGTAATTGACTCGTATTGTCCTTTTGGTTGTCACGCCTGGTAGTGTTAGGAGATGTATTCGGAAAGTGTTTTAGCATCAGGCATCATGTATGAAAACGCCTTCACTAATATAGATTAGTTAAGTATATAAATAAAATGAATAAGGCAGAAAATACTTACCAATTTACCATTTTGTTTCCCGAAATCGGCAGCATTTTCTAAAGGTTTCATTTCTGTGTCAGACTTCCGATTAATTTGTAACTCCATTTCATTCATGGGGTGATGAGACTCTAAATAAACTAAACTTTTCTTATTCATGCTCAAGTCCGAAGTAGGAGAACTATTAAGGTTTTTAGGTGTTTTATTATTTATTAAATGATTAACACCATTAGATATATCATTTACCAAAGGTATATTTTTAATGCTATTATCGATATCTGAACTTGAATCCCAATCGATTTCTTTCAACTTGTCACTATATGTTACCTCTTTAGTAGGTGCATTTGACTCTTCTTGATTGATAGATGGATTGGGTACTTTATTTGTAGAATTGATACTATAACCATTGGTGAGTCTATTATCTTGACAGTAGTCTCCATTCTAAATACACAAACAGATATATATATATACATTTGCCTCGCATAAGATAAAGTTTATATACATATATATGCACTGAAATAAAATTTACTTTCAGTGAGTAATTATTCGAAGAATATGAATGGAAGAATAATGAACTGAAAAATTCTACTGAAATTGTTAAGGTACTCCTTTGTAACTGAATAAATAGTGAAACTTTCAATGGAAGATACCACATATGGTGTAGTTCAATTGATGGAGATTAACAGCAGGATCCAGAAGACGCCATTCATCCTATTTGTGTCTGGTGAACTAGATATACATATATCCTGGTGAAGGATGACGTTTAAAATAATAATTTCAACAAATTACACCACGTACAGAATCTGAAGGATGTAAAAATTTATAAAAACTGGCTTATCAGGACTACTGCACAATGTTTCCACTGTGCTAAATTATCAATATCTTTTGATAATTCATACCAGAAAATGAAAAATGGTGAATTACTGGGAGAAAGAAGTAGAACCCAGTGAATGAATGAGTTATCTAGTGATGTAACAAGACTATTATGATGCTCCAGAGATCAACTAGAATTAAGAATCCTTAGTCGGTAAGGGGGTTAGTGGGGTAATGTTGCCATAAATATGATGTGAATCAAAAGACTCGACCGTAGACGAAGACAAAACCAACAGTTTTTATTAGATACATTGCATCAGCTTTGAAGGACATGACATAGACTTCGTCTTATTATCCATGAACAAAAACTAGCACTGAAAACTACGGAAAAGTGTGGGATTTTAAACAATGGAAATACAAAGAGTGCAAGGAAATTCCTAGGTGCTCGCTACTCAGATCAGTTTGCTATTAAGAGTTTTATGGAGATAGATTAAATTTATCAATCGATAAAAAAGTGAGGATCAAAGTCATAGGGTCAAATATTAGGTCAATTAGATGATCGGTACCTATAAGGATGAATGGAACGACAAAACAATATTCGGAAATAACTTATTACAGCTATAGCTCACAGTGAAATCTGTTATTTGTTCATAAGGGACTGTAGAAGACCACTTCATTTTAAAGTAAACGGAGTAGATTTCGTTTATATAGATAATAAAAGCTCTGCGGTTAAACCACCCACGTCGCACAGTACAATAGCACCAAAATCCTCCACCTGAGTTACAAAAGTTCTCCTTTTTTCCAAGTAATACATCATCTGTCAGATAATGGCAAGTATATCTGTTCACCTGTCTGAGGGTAAATATTTGGCCAATACATCTTCACCCTACGCTGAAGCCTGCTTTATTTTCTCATGTCCAGTACAGTCTTTGCAGAACTATGGAAGTTATAATCTTAGGTACTATTGGTAATCAAGTTACTGAGGGTACGATTATCACAGGGAGATTTCTCTCCCTTCTTATAAACTGCGATGATTAACATCATCGTGGTGGATATATTTCAGATTCACATACATTGGTTCATACCTTAGTCCATCTGATCAATAATCCATCACCATTATCCTCAAAATCCGACTATGTCATGTGATCAGGTTCCACTGTTCTGCATGGTTTAACAAAAGAGACAGCGTTTGAAACCTCAGCTACAGTTGAACTGTCCGTTACTACATCCCGTTCAGGGAGCGGTTGAATGGCGAGAAGGCATAATGTTGTTACAGGCCAATCGAACTGCTCGTCAAAGTGTTCTGCCTAGTGTTTCAACTGTCTCTCTTGAACACAACTCAATCCTTTTTGGAAACAGTTTCAATTATCAAAGGATTTTTTGGAGTCCACTTTCTTTATAGGCTTGAATAGTTCGCAGTTATAACCCACTGCTACTTCATTCTCCGTTTCTTACTCACTATTACTTATACGTCTAGATTCTTAAATAATTCTTAAAATTCCAAAATTATCCTAACAGTGATAACTTTCATCTGATTACAGTAGTGATAAACATATTTTAAAGAGACGTATGTTTTTTACAGTACCGTGAATGCAAAATATGTTTTCTTCACATTTCACTAGTGGTGTAGTGGCATACCAATAAACCAAATAGAAGTTTTACTAATCTGCAATGTAACTGTTGACTGAATCACAAAAGGTTATCATACACTAGCGTCCACTGAAATGAGGTGACCGACAAGCTTCTACTTCAGTGAAATAAGAAGGCTAAACTTATAGTTTTCACTAGATACCAAATAAAATATCCTAATATGTTTAACCCTACAACACAGACAGACATCATCAAATTAGAGTAAAGCATTGCTAAGAAGTAGCCGAATTCGCCAGACCTCGCATCTGTACTTTTAATAGAAGTTAGTAAAAAAAGAAGGTAGAAAAATGAAAATGACACAATCGATGGTTTCAAGTGTTATTCTACAGGGATTCGTTTGATTTCAGCTTAGATAATGAACTGAAATGAGTGGTTTTCATTGGTCCTCTAACTAATGCTATTTACTGGTGTGATCTTTAATCAGTCAAATTCCTACCAACTAACACCTGAAAATTAATCTAATGTTGACTAGTGACTGTTTATAAGATGGAGTGCCTGCAGTTCTAGTGGGAAGGTATGGCCGATGGGATACACCTAATCAGGTGTGAGGAAAGATACTTCCAGACAACACTGGATGGAGTGTCGTCATATATAGCGAACTGGCCATTAGATTTCTTCCCAGTGGCTGAACAGTCAATGCACTGGCCTCGTGACCTGGGTTCGATTCCTTGTTAGGTCTTAGATACGTGCTTCCGACATAGCTGCCTAGTATTTTCTGGTTTTCAGTGATTCTCTAACTGACGTGAACTCGTGATTTAGTCTGAAAACAGACGACAGTATTCGAGCGTTTTAGGGCAAAATGAAAAAGAAATAAGGTAAGTTAGAAAGTAGGAGATATTATAATCAAGACTCAAACAAAATATGCATGCAATTTTATTGTCGCGATGGATTTCAAGACATACAGATCATACTCTCCAATCACCAGCCATTTAGTATTTTTTACCACTTATGATAAATAAAAGACATCTGAAACAAAGCAAAACTTACAGGTGACATTTTATGCTTAGGTGAAAGCAAGAATGCTTTCACTTGATCATTTACTTTTACTTCAATAGAAGAAATACCTGTCGAACTTTCTGAGTCCCAATCACTTTGATCCCATCTCATATTATTTTCACTGCATGGTATATTCTTAATTTCCAATTTATTTTTATCTAAGCATGAATTTGCATCTCCTTGATTCTGTTGTGGTGACGTTGTAGAAGGACCAGTAGATCGAGACAAAAAGCTTACTTTTGCCTAAATCAATATGAAATAACAAGCAATAAACTATTATCTAAAAGCAGAACTTGATATTTCATAAGGAAGAATTTGATGACAATATTTTTTTAAACTCTCAGAAAACTCATTATAAATTATTTAAATTAATCCCAGCGTGTTAAGAAATCAAAAGATTTTGAGCTTGTAAGCATCTCAGAAAACTGTTTAAAAATGTGTGTATACATGATGTGATTACAAAACTTAGTCACAATTAAATAATAGTAGCGTTAAGAAGTAAGTAATGCTTCCTAGACAAGAAGATTGAATTAATTTTATAAAATGTTTTCGTCTGTTTATCTCACAAAAAGAAAGTGCTAAAACGTTCTTCAGAACATTTTATAGAAAGCACAATAGCTCACAGCGAGGCTCACCAATACATAGTGAGTCATAATCGTGTACGCGGCCAAACTGTAGTCTATCTGAATTTTAAAGCAGTTAGTTCCCTTTATTAATTTCGACAAAACAATAAGAAGACGTAATTTATCTGAAATGTCTAATCCCTTTTTGTCCAACACACTTCGGACATTCTCATGGCACACTTACTTGTCATACACATCTATACAAAGGTGACAGAGCATAGAGGATCACAGTGTTTACCAATATAGATCAAAATGTGTAAGCGGGAATATCATAGATAAGAGTTTCGAAAGTGAGGTAGAAAAAACGGGGGGGGGTGAAAATATTACTAAGCAAAATAAACCAAGGCAAGTTTAAAAATAACAAATAACTTCTGAACACGTAAAACAGATTTATGCTTTTTTATGTCTAAAATCTCAAGCGATTTAAGCAAATGACCGAAACTTCATCGTGACCGTAAGCGTTTTGATCCTTTATGATCTGTGGCCTTTTACACAAATATGTATGACAAGTACCTGTGTGATCAGAATATCTGAAATGTTTTGAACAGATAAACTACCTGAATTAAAATGGCCAGAAGAGGTCCCAGTGAAATTTCCTCTGGTATGTATTAGCTGATAGTCAAAAATATAAGTACCACTAATACAAATATCGGCAAATGTGACGATGACATTTCATTTAGAACAGAAGGTTATAGATTTGAAGTGATTTACGTGAATTGGACGATCGATCACTTCGATCTGGCTAGCAAGCACTACTGGTTGGTGTGAGCGGTATATAACTAACCGTTTCAATCAGTCATTAGTAAACAGTCTAATGCATTTACACTTGGATTCGTGATTATCATTCATGGTACCAGGCAGACTGTGATCTGAATGACCTCAGCCATCACAGGAAATAACCACCAAGAACTGTGTAAACTCCGAATTAATTTACAAATTACAAATTTGATTTTTGGTTCAAATGTATTCCCTATTCAATACGTATCATATCATTTCAGACCCATTTCTATAAAAAAACCTAAATTTGCATTCTCTTCTAAGTGATTTGAGCCTTTTAATTTCTATTTACAGTATTTTCAAATATAATGAATGCGTAGACGCACTTATTGTTTTGGCAGTTCCAAATGTATACAGTGTCACAATAGCCACTAATAACATAAACTACAGGTCTTACGAAGGTATTACAGTCAAACTGTGACTTAATGAGACGCATATCACCCTTCATAGTAGACAAGACATTAAATAATCAAAATTTGATAAGCATAAAACAATCGAATTCAGTTATAACACGCCATAAATATCAACAGAGGTAAATTAATGTCAAACAAAACAAGAACATATCTAAGTGTTACTTACATATTCTCGGATTTGTTTATTCATTACTGCTTCAATTTGTGCCATTCGATCAAGTGATTCAGACTCTGTGTCACTATTCCATGAGTTCTCTTCTCTTTCTTCAGTGTTACGCATCGAAAATAAATTTTCACCATCATTTTTAGGTTTATTAACCAACAGTCCATTTGATTGATTCACAAGTGTTTCTAATTCCCCTATAACTTCCTTTAAGAGTAACAAAATTTAAGAAATTAACTATAAAACTTATTGATAACATTATTAGTAATTATATATATACATGAGCTCAAACACTTTCTGTCTGCCCCAAGATATCTTAGGCGTTGTAGTGTCTCATCTGAGCTGAACGGTTTAATTATGACGCTTTTATTTTTCTTCCGGGCAATATCTCCAGCACTTACTTTACGATGAGTAATATTGAGGTTGGGTGCAGAGTGTTAGGTAAAAAAGGGAAAGTCAGTCGAAACAGTATCGGTCAATATGGCTAAGATGCGTGTCACGAATGATTATCCATCACATTTCCCGTCAAGAAGTGTTAGCTGACATAGAGTCAGATTAGAAAAGAGATACGGCATCAGTCCATTAAGTCTTTGAAAGTTGGTTTGAACCAGGTAGGTAGGTATAGGCTGCCTGATTGAGGTCCACAAGTCTTTATAAGCTAGTGGCATCAGAGTGTCTGTGATATGACCCTAAATCGTCTTTAATGGCGCAAATACACTCACTCTTTATGAACTTCAAGATCCACTAAATTCTCATTATTCGCCATGCATATTTACATTCACTATACTTTCTTCACGTTTTTCTCTTCTAAATCTGTGTAATTGATCGATTTGAACTACTGTACTTCTTTGCAAATTTCTACACCGGTAATACATTTCAGTCTAGTATGAAGTTAAAACAATTTGAAATTTATAAAATAAATCATGAAACTTAAAATACATATTTTAAAATGAGTTGGGATTAATTCTGGAAATCCCGATGAATCTATAACCCAGTGACACTAGTTCTAAATTACTTCACAACAAATTTTAATAATTTACCTTCGTTGTTTTATGGAACTCATCAAGATAGTTTACATTTATTATTCAAAAAATTCAAAATATAATTTCGAAAATTCATGGATTAATAAAATTGTAATAATTGTTAGGAACAGATTTTGGATTAATCACTAAAGCTACATTTCTCAATACTTTCTATAACTAAGCCAAAATGTACCAGCTTCTATTTCCTCAAGTAGATTCCTCTTAAATGACTGACACAGTTAGTAAAATTAACAGAAGTTTTATTTGTTTTTCAGTTACTTAGCTTAAGTTTTGATTTGTTAAATGATTAGAAACTATGAAACGTGAGATTTAATAGACGGTATGCTTTCCTAACAGTCTTAACGGAACAAAGTACAATACACCAAAATGTACATATCTTGCCGCACAACTTGACTGACTGAATTTTCAACATAGGACTTTTCACAGAGGTACTTTACTTCATAAAACCACACATAAAGATATCAAATAAGAATTCCAATAGAACAACAATAAAAAAATTTTATGGAGAAATAATAACTACGTAGAGAATAATCAGTATTCAATGAATCTGGGAGACCACAAAGAGTGCATTCATCTACGTCACTGAAAACTTAAAAAGAAACAGAAAGTGTAGACAAGGAATTAAATATATGAAATAAAACCTAAGTTGTGTATATACCTCTGTTCACAAGCTGAAACAACAGGAAGTGAAAAATGTCTCGGCATACTATGAATTTTTCCTCTTTTCTTCAAATGTATACAGAGGAGCTATGGAAGGTTAATTACGCTTTAATGAAAGGACCGTTTTAATGAAATTGAACGAATAGTTTCGATACAATATAGTAAACGTTCATAGAAGATTTAGATAATGTTGTGGTGATCAAGCACAATCCAGAAATAAACCATAGACAGTTATACACGGACATCTTGTCTCATCCCTGCATCATCGGCCATATATATATATATAACTGTTTTCTTTTGTAAAGATACTCATTTGGGTACTGACAAATGTACTTCTTCGTCTCACATCACTGTGTCTTGGTTTAGGCATAGTGGGTGGTGATAGGTCAGGTAGCTGTTGTATACAATGAGGGATCAACCTAGCGGTAGTGTGTGATCGCTACGTCTCTACCCAGATTGACGTCCTAATTCAGATTAACATATTGCAAAAACCAAAGGGGTGACGTCATAACAGATAAATAACATTTAAGAACAGTGGAAAGATATTGTAGAAATGAATTAATATCAATTCAATCTGTTTGGAGCAAAATTCTCCAGAATATCTAAAAATCAACCCAGTTATTCCATAGACTCCCTTCTGAAAGAGGTATCACTATATAAACAGTGAGAAACTGCTTTGTGGATGTAATAACGTCATCTTCCGGTCATTACTTTTAAGCACTTATGACAAGTTATATCTAATTGAAGTCAAAACCTGACAACTAGTTAGAGTTTATGGTTTAGCTAGAAGTAAGGATGGTTGATAATCCATAGGGAACTGAGTTCGAATCTTGTCACAATCCAGGCATTCAATTTACCTTAAATCGTCATCTCTTAAATCAGTATCTGTCTATCGATTGAAGGTTAACTTAGTTCCACTAACAACGGGTTCATTAATTATATGTGAAACTTTTAAGAAAGTTTACCCTGCTTAAAGAGTCACAAGGGACGAAATGAATGAAAAGCAATATTTCCCCTGATTAATAATTTATATAAAAATATATTTTCATTAATATCAATAATTTAACCTGTATTGATAAGGCTATGTTATCTAAAATATATGGGTATCTGTAGAGACTCACTTTATTTTTATTCTCTTCACGTTTACAGGATACAGAACTGGACCGTGTCTTTTCAGAGCAAGATTCCATAGGCATAACTGCATGAATTTCTGACGAACTAGAATATTTTTCAAAACATCCTGTTGCTGGTGATGCACTAAGTGCACTTGAAGTATTTTGATGTAATTCAAATTTGACAACTTCACTTTTTAGAGGTATTTCGGCATTAGTTGCATTTACAGAGAGTGGGTCTAGTAATGGATCTGTGTTAAATTATACAACAAAAAGTAGAGGATAAACATTTAGAACTGCAGAATACTCCAATACAAAACTATGATCTAGATAAATATTTATGCTTTACAATAATTTGAAAAACATACAATTTGTTTTTATCAGTTTGAAAAGTTTTGTTATATGAAAGGATAGCTATAAGATTTTTCCAGTTTTAAACTAATTATAAGTAAATAAAATTTCTAGGAAGAAAAGTAGATATCTTTGGAAATTCCAGTCATTATGGTACATCAAGCTGTACAATAAAAAGGATACATTCATACTTGTATTGTTTGAAGTAGTTGAAATCATTACTTTAATATAATAAAGCTCATTTGTGTAAATTCTAAAAGACTTTGGAATGTTTGCGTACTTTGAAGACAGCTGTCAATATTATTTCAAGGTTTTAAATAGACGCTTCATTTCATTATCTTGAGTAGTATCATTCACAATGACATTCGATTGAAAATATTTGTATAATAAGAATTTTGGTAAAAATTAGTTTGCACCAAAATATAGTAGTACATGAAAAATGTTTTAGGGTCCTGGACTCGAAATCCTGTGGGTGCGTACTGATGATAGGTCCTAAACCAGGATAATAATAATAATTTGCTTTATTCCAAAACAGTACATGTGATACAGAATGGAATTCTCAGCATTTTTACGACAGTATTGCATCCAGTTAGTACATTATCAATAAATAGAATTCTACATAGATTAAGGAAATCACAGTTCATTATTACAACAACACATTGGCATGTCGGTAGCAAAGGTAAAGCTGAAACAGTGTTTGAAGGTGTTAGAAAAGTAGGAGCTGTCACATTTACTGGCGTAAGCGGAAGAAAGAAACAAAGCAGCACATAACGGAAAAAGAGAGAGAGAAAAGGAAAAGAAAGAAAGAAAATGTTGTACCTATTGATGATATGAGTTGGAATACGAGATCCAGTTGTACTACTGACTATTTAATGAATTATAGGTGTCACGCCTAATGCTTTCTTTATCACACAGAACACGAGCTAAGTAGGGTATTGTTGAGTTTTTGTTCTTGCTGGTGTGAGCATATAGTTTTCTATATTGGCTTCTGGTTTTACCTGATGAGACACAAGGGGAGAGTTGTGAGTGAAGAGGGTGGTGTGAGTTAGATAAAATGAACTTGGCCCATTTCTCACAGGAGTCCATGTACCTGTCAACCAGAATATTAACAAGCTGGCTAAGTGGCACGTTGCTTATTCTGCTGACAACCCTTAACATCCTGCGTAATATGTTATAGTCTTTCTTCAGTAGCCCGGGAAAAACTAAGGGGGAACAATAGAGAATAATAGGCAGGATGTGAGAATTAACGAATTGTAGGAGTAAGGGTTGGGTTATACCAGAATGTTTTAACTTCTTAATGTAGAAGCTGTCCAGTATTCCCTGGTTTTCAATGGTTCTCTGGCTGATGTCAATCCGTGGGCAAAATTGAAGTAAATGAAACATTCAAAACAAGCTTTTTTTAAGTTATACTTTTTGTGAGTGTTCCTAAGAACTAAAGGTCATATTAAAATCCTTCGAGTATAGATGCTATATGTATAAGGTAAGAGTACTATGGATTCGATGGACAAAACTAGTCGAAAATATTTTATGAAGACGATATTCTGAAAAAAAAACATACAGATTTCAAGGGTGACTTTTAAGGGTGACAAGTAATCATAATAAATAAATAGGTTTTCCTACCTCTCTTATGGAAAAGGTGAAATATATGAAGATTTAAATGAGCAGTCAGTATATGGAATGAGATCTGAATTTTCAGCATTAACGTCTAGTCAATGTTCCTATGTGGTTCAGATATTTTGGAAGTGTATCACCAAAAACAGTTTCAACAGGCCTAAGACCGCCATCAACAGCTGCTCTCGCTACATACCGAAGATCAGATGGCCAAAAACGATGAACAACAAAGGACTCCGTCAGTCAACCAGTCAAGAACCTATTGCTCAACAAATATGCTGAAGAAAGTTGAGATGGATTGGAAATACGCTGAGGAGACCATTGAGTGATATTGCGCGTTAGGCCAAACGAGAAAAAAAGAGTCGGGTGTTCAAAAGCGACATGGAGGTGATCATGTGAGGAGGAGATGAAAGCTTATGGGTAATTTTGGAGCCAGTTAAAGAGGGCTGCAGAGAACGGGGTGATACACAGCATTTACACAGTTTAATAATTAATTTTTAATCAAAACTATTAGACGGTAGTGGTATATTTACCACAGATACGATATTCTTAATTCACTTCACATGCAGTCATGTGGCAAGTTCACGGTATCTCAGTTTTTCTGTCAGTTCAAACTTTCTCAATAATATGCCGACTCTTTTTAGTAATAAGTTACCATACAATATTATACATAAATAAATGAATATATTTCACTGATGAAATGAATAAATTAGTTTAAATTGTATTAACAGAGTTCTTGTCCCTTATAATTCATCAGAAGAATCCAAATACAAACGAAAGTAACCTAAGTGCAAAATTCTGAGGGTAAACAAAGTGATTCATGAATTTGAAAGTCAGAATTCTCGGTCTTAGTTATTTATAATTAATTGGTCTTTCTTTGATAGGGCACTAGGTGGTAACTTATGTCATATGTCTAATCCTTTGTTTCGTACAGAAAGAATTATGTCGCCCACACCAGGCAAATTACGAACTTTAAAGACTATGTTTTAAGCCTTACTATGCTTTCCAACACCTGAAAACATCATTAAGGCTTTTGCATACAAGCGTTTATAACTTCGGAACATTTCTTGCTGTTTGGTTTACAATTAGTAAATCTTTTGAATTATCTTAAGGAGCTGAAGTACAAAAAACTAATAATCCATATTTCTCTGATGAAAATATGAAACTTTAACAATGAAAAGCCACTTAATTACAAGTAGTTACTTATAAGTAGTTTATGAAAAATTGACACTGTAAATTACCTAAATATTTTATTTGAGGTCCAGAATTCACGTGATCATGAATAGGCAGCTGAATATCTTTCAAGCTCTAAATATGAGAAATTTAAATGGCAATATAAACAGTTAAAATGAAAGAAGTAATAAAAATGTAATTGTAGGTATTCGTATAAAGCAGAACTCAACTACGGAATCACGCTTAATTTTCAAAAACTAACTGTAGTATACACTGGTGTAAATCCTGAGGAGTCACATCGTCAACTGATATTCTAAGTATGCTAAGGCTTCAAATATCCAGAAGGAGGATATTTAGGGATCTGTAATTTTCTCCTTTCTTCTCCCTCTGTAGGTAATACAAAGTAATAAAATCACCTTTAATTGCTTTTGACAAGTTTGCTTGTCTGTTTTTATTCCACTAAACCTCAGTTATTTTACTTTTCTCTTCCTTTATATTGTTGTTTTATTGTCTTGTGTGACGTGTCTCTCGATAAAGGGAGAATGATGGGAATGAGGCTAGCAACCTCACCACTGAAAAACAACATCACTGCTCGTGGAACTTCAGACCTCAAGCTTAAAGGCTTATGTTTTACTTGGGAATCAAAGGGCTGAAAAAATCTTTTGGTAAGTATAGAAAAGGAGAGCTGTTTATGTAATAGATTAGGCTTGACCATATGCAACTCTGTGAATATTTTTTTGGAATGATACAGTGTTTCTCATCAACCGATACACACTAAAGTATCAGACAAAGTTAAGGGATAGCTATTCAAGCGACCGAACACACCAATAATTTTGAGACAACTAATCACTCTCAAAAGATAAATTTGGGTTTCTAATCAAACTCTATTCCTAATATTCCTCTAAATTAACATTGAACCTAGCCCTAGCCTTCATCTTTTTATAACCTGACTAAAATCTAATCTCAAACAATGCTAATTTGTCCGTAACCTAATCTCATGGTTAGTTTGATTAACCTAACCCTAAACTAACCAGCTATTCAGTTTTATATTCTCACATTTTTTCGCCATTTTTCTACTAATATACTGTCTTACACCCAGTTTCACCAACCTACTGTACTTTTATATCTCAAGGTAATTGGTGCTCTGGTTCTTCTGGATGACTACTCTTTAACTTGACCAAGTATAAGCTGAAAAGAGTTACAGTTTTGATAACTACTTGGTTGAAATTAGTTCACAGATAAAGAAAGAATTAAACGCCGATATTATCTCACAGAAATTTAAAAAGATAACTTACTCTTGGTGACCAGATAATTGGCTCTTGTACCTCCAAACTTTCAAGAGCATTTTCTTCAAGAAAATCTTTAAGCGTAGAAAAGTATATTATTTTAATTAGCATCAGATTACAATATTGAACTAAAAGTAAGTTTAAGTGTAATATAAATCACTTACGTAATGCTATTAAAGTACTGCTGTCCACCTTAGATCTAGAGACAACGTAAAGTAAACTTTGTTCAGATAAAGTGTGTGAAAACAAGTGATTGCTAAAGGCTGTGAAACGGCTAGTAAACCCCTACTTAAGTGTATTAAACAATAACATTCTTATTCAGCGTTAATATATTACAGTAACTTAAATAGCTTTGAAGTAATCTTTTTGAGTTAATCTAGTGTCATACTTTGCTTAGCATCTTTTCTAAAGTATATCTTTCTACATACGAACAGAAAATATAAGAAATTAAGTTCAACACTCTTCAAGTATTGTGTAGATACATCTGAGCCATTGTGAACGATTTTCAATCATGTCAACAACAATCACCAGCTATTGATTCTCAGTGTCCCAAGGACCCCAAGTCAAGCTAAAATCAACAGTCACATAACATAAACTGTTTGAATGATGGTATAAATAAGTTAACTTAATGACTGCCAATCACAAGCCAGTCAGCAAATTACTGCTATTACCAAAAGTGAGATGATCTCTTCTAACCATGCACACAAAGCTTCCATTTTGTTAAAGAAATCAAATATGACACAAATTTATGGCTCACTGAATTAATTACTTGACCTTGAGTTAATCAGTCATGATTTTAAACGCCGCCTCATCTACAAAATGCTTTAAAAGTCGGTTAGTATTTCTAAATGTTTTTATTGACTGCGAAGTTATCATGCATATGGTTGCTGTATAGCGTTATCTACCAGTTATATAAGTATATGAATCTAATTTCCGCGATCTTATTCTAAGTCAATATAATCTGACTTTTTTTCACTATAAATTATCTCACACTGATATATGAGTATACGATATGATCTATTGTGTTCCGGTCTATAAAATGCATTTGTGTATGTGATCTGAAATGAATATGTAAATGTATTAAACTTTTATCAATTTTAACCTTATTAAAATGAATAGTTGATTGTAAGAAAAATAAAGAGCCCTTCACTTGTACCTACTTTACATATCACTTTAAAAATAAAATCATTAGTATGTTAGTAAACTATGCAACTAAGGTAAAAATGACATCAAGAATTGCTATACACTTTATCAGATTATTGTCCTTAACAAATAATTTCGTTTTCAGTATGCTTTATGAGAATGGAATTCGAGCTTGTGTACCGTCTATGAGTTAAAGAATCACATACTAATCAGTATTAGATACTGGTATTATTACAATAAGTTTGTGTGTATGTCACTGTTCGTGTTTGTGTATATTTATGGTGTCTGCTAACTCCAAACTTATATTCTCTTCCGATTCTGTGGAAATTTCAAACAAAATTCATATATAAAGTGTTTATTAGTTGAGTGCTTTGACACGATACAAGATTATTGATTAAATATGTTTGATCATTAGAATTACTATAAACAATGTCTTGAAATAATAAGTTCGTCCTTATAAAGAAAATAACTGATAATAATCAGTTTATAATTAAAAAATAAGGTGTGTTTTATGTCAAGACATCAAGATAGTATGTACTACTGACGCATATGAGTAGTTAAAGACTACTACTTTTTGAAACAGAAATACAGGAGATCTACAAACGGGACAGGCGTTTGCCTACCGTAGGACTAATTTGATTAACGATGTGCTTGAAATGACTGAGCTCAGAAAGCTAAAATACTTTGAAAAGCCTGTGTTCTGGATACATATATAAAACCAGTATCAGCTCACCCTTGGTCATCATAGTATACTAATAAATCACCTATGGAGAAATTCTTATAACTTATTTCCCTCTGACTTTTGTGTTGGAGATCCTTCTGAATATAAAAATGGAAGAAGCTTCATGACTAAATCCTTCAGCCCAAAGAGTGCTAGTCTACCTTAATTACCTATCAAAGATACAAATATTCTCGACCATCCCAAATAGATTTATCAAGCTCATTTATATAATAAGATTTATTCCTCTCTAAACCTATGAATTCAAAACAAAAGTACCAATGAAATTTAAAAATATGTTAGATGTATATTTGCGAAGCTACCAGTAAAACTCAGTTTATCACATCGTATGCAGCCACTTCTTACTTCGTAAGTTACCATAACCACAATAAAGTTTTATTTTATCGGCCATAGTCAGGTGACTAAGCCATACAACCACCTCCATTGTATTCTGTTAAAAATACGTTACTGTTACTTCGAGATGGTTTTCGGAAAATAACTTATATAACCAATATTTTAGTCGAAGTAACTGCTTAATAGTACACGATTATATTGATTCAAGATGTATCTTTCAGAATTCAGAGACTCCGACTAATTCGAATATCATCTTGTGGTGTATAAACGGTAAAAATCAAAAGAAAGAATTCATTTAAGCCAAAGAATTTTAAGCAACAAGTTGTTTCGTAAATGGTAATTTACTGCATTCATCTTCAAAATATCACTGGAAAACAATATTTAAAACATAATATTACACTCCAGTGCTACATATAAAGTTTATTAAATCAAACCTACCATCTGAAATAATTTCCGTTGCCGTTTGATTCTTATGTAAACAATCCTTCATTTCAGATGTTTGTGAATGTTCACGTTGGCTTAAATCCGTAGTTATAAGCCCTTCTGATTTATGGCTTTCAAAATACCTATCGTCTGAAAATGAATTCACACTACTAATGTTATCGCCGTTTTCACGTTCAACTTCCGTTACATGAGAATTTGCAGTAGATCTTCTAGCACTGTGGGATTCTCTGCTTTCACTTGAAGTAAAGTTAGGCGGAACGGGAGGTTTATCAACGACTATATGTTCTTTACTTTTTACTCCCCCTTCATCTTCTGTCTCACCGTCATCTAAATGTCCATTTAGACTGTTTATTATTTCGTAAGATTTTTCAGAACTTTCATCACTGTCATCAATAAGGGATGGTGTTTTGGTATTTGCATTATTCTTTGCCATTGTCGACATTATCTGTAGACATTCTAAATGACCTTTTTCTAAGGCTACCTCCATGGGTGTATGACCTAAAGTAACAGAGAAAATATGCTGATAAGATGTGTTTTAAAACCAGTCAGACCGAGTTCACACTTATTTTGAGAAATATTGGTCGCTGTAGATTTTTATGCTAAATAAAATAAATACAAACTGGAAAACAATTTATCACAAACGTCATAAAATTTTGTCTTAGTTCTCGAAAGAATATCTACTTGTTTACCAAGCAATTCAAAAGCTTCATAGTGTGTTCGATCAAAATAACAGTAAAACGGGGAAAGTTAGCAAATAGAGTTAAAGAACAAGAGTCTGACAACTCAGTGATCGACCGACAAGACAAGAAAAATCACTTGCTAATTATTTATTTAGTTGATACAACTGGATTCTTTGTGACTGCACAGAATATGCCTGGTGTGACTTTGAATAATTGGATCTTTCACAACGTGCGCGTGAATATCTACTTTCACTGTATACATGCGTTGAGAAAACTTATGCAGACTACTTTAAAACTGTTTACTACCGTTACTACTTCACCCAGAATACCTGCAGAATTGGAATTCCATTCCCCAAAAATATTTCTGAGTTTTCATCATATTACAAAAAAATTTTTTCTAAGTATCATATAGCAGAGACTGTCGTATTTAATTGGATATTTACCCAAAAGAACGACAGAGTTCAGAGTCATCAAGTACAAACATTCAACATCCAATTGGAAAACAGTTCATCAGCTTGATAAAATTTTAGAGAAAGAAATTAATTTGCGCAACTTTCACAAGGATTCCATGTTACTTAAGTAAGACGTTTCAAACTCTAAGTCTAATAAATTACGGTGGCAGGATAAGGAAGAAGACTACAGATATCCTCCATGGATCTCAAGGGCTTCATTTTCCTTAATAACATACAACCAAATTACTAAAACTGAATAATACTATTCTTTTGACATTAGATTGTCAGCTAGTTATCCGACTGTCATCCAGATATTCATTAGCTGTATTTTTATAATGTTCGTTCACAAAAGCCGACTTGTTTACTCAAGAACATTTGTTCCAAATTATGAAATGACGCACAAATGCTTATTGCGTAACTATGGAAGCAATAATCACAATGAATCTCCAGGTACTCCTTACATTAACAACAAATTTCCGCAAAAAGTGGTTTTATTCCCTCTTAGCTGGAACAACGAAGACTCCTAACCACATACATTACGAGTGACAAAAAGTGCAAGTGTATAAACTAAGATATAAATTCATGTAAAAATAAACAACAACCAGTACTCAGACCCAGACTAAATTAGTTCATAGACAGTGAACCTGAGATAATAAGCCATACCATTAATTTCAACTAACACCGGTCTTATATAACAGAACAACCTAATGAACAGTTTGAACTGAATTGCATCCTCTAATGGAAAACATGCTGCTTCTTAGGTTTAAAAATATAAGTAAAGTAGAATAAACGACAGCTAAAATCGGGATAAAACATACCTTTTTTATCTTTTAAGCTAGCAGAGGCCCCATGACTCATTAGAATTTCAGTTATCTTATTGTTTCCTTGTAAGCAGGCAAGCATAAGAGCAGATCTAAAGTGAAATATAAAAATTAATGAACGAAACAATAAAATTTATTTCTTTAAAAATCAATTACCTTCCACTTTTGTCAACACAGTTTACTTCTGCACCATTCCTTAGAAGATGGCTAACCATTTCCACATCCTGCCTTTCAACGGCCAAATGAAGACCTGTTTTTCCTTCCTGAAAACGTTTAGAAATCAGGTATCAGCTAAAGCATTTTAACCTGAATATTTAAAATAAGCATTACTGGACAAATATTTAGATATGTGATGATATAACTGGTGATAAATGAATGTCGAAGTATAAGTTGAAGGCGCACATCTGGTGCAGAAAAATGGCAGATTCTAAAGCAGCTCTTGAAAGAGCTATGTGACAGAAGTCAAATTTCGCTAAATCCATCTAAACTTTTCGTACACAGTAGGCTTCAACGAGATACCCTTTGTTTTTGAAGAGGTGGAACCGATTACTTGAAATAAATCTGAATGTCTTAAATCAACTTTTCTTTTACTCAGGATGTTAGTTAAGAATATCGCTCTTCGTTGGGTCAGTAATCAAAAACAACGTAAAGTGAAAGTTCCATATACAAATATTGATCTAAGAAGCAAAAATATTTTAATGCAAGTGACTAGTTAGCCAGCTGATTCCACTTTTATTCTTTAATACACTTGCACACTATTTATGACTTGCTTTTCCCTTTTTAACTTTACCTTGATAAAGTATTCTAGTGTGTACCCCTATCCTAATTATTTCTCCTTCTTTAGAGATTAGCTTTAAAAGAAAATTACGAAGGATCAAAACGGCAGCAAAGTTGTAACTTGCCATGGATTATTGAGTTTTTATTTGGAATAGGTGAGTGATTCTGTAGCATTTGATAATGAACAGGTGCATTCATTGTTTTGGTGAACTTGTCAAGACGAAAGAGCAAGAGCAAGCTGCTGTCGTTCCCGCACTTATTTCAGTTTAACGGAAAGATCATGCCGTACACATTTTAAGTTGAAGTGCGGAGATGTTCTCCTCCCTATTATCCTGTCAGCTGGTTCTCGTCTTATCGTCTGGACGTATGTCTTGTTCCAGATTTTCATAGTGAAACAACTCAGTTAATTCAAAATAACAACTTGTCAAACAATCTAAAATTGATTGAGAAAAGATGCATACAGCTATTTATTTGCCACTGGATACCGACGCCCTTCTTAGTATACATAATTCCGCTTTCAATGAGTGGAATAAAAGGTCTTAAACCCCTTTCCACTTCAAAACAGATTTATAAAGCGAAATTGAGGAAACGCAATAACGCCTCGAAACAAATCTCTCAAAATCAAGCAAATTCGTCGCTTTACTTTCTTTTTTGCGCAAAACTTAAATATAACCAAATGTCTACAGCTCATAGGAAAACGTTTCTAACCTCATACACTGACAGGAAAGATCAGGACATTTTCTCACCTGGTTATGAGTGTTAATAGAAACACCAGCCTTTATTAATAGTGAAACAATCTCAGGGGAAGAACTGTTTATAGCCTGGTGTATTGCTGCATTGCCTTCTGAGTCCTGAACAGTAAGGTCTGCTCTGTAGTCCATCAGCAGTTTTATGCACTGACAGAATCCTCCTTCTATAGCCTTCATTAGTGGCGTTTGAAAGTTATTGTCAACAACATTGACTTTAGCGTTGAATTCAAGTAATTCACGTACGATATCCTCGTTTCCTTTAAAACAGGCGTAATGAAGTGGAGTCCTTGAAAATATACAGACATTGTGTAAATTACCTATTATACTTATCACCAACCATGGGCTCTCTTCTTACTAAATTCTTAACCTTTTTTATATCTTCTTTCCATACAGCTTTATGCAGTTTCGGTAAATCTTTCTCATTTACTACATAACTCCACACAGACTTCACATTTCCATTGGAAACATTGTGAAGACTATCATGACTTCCCAATGATGATGCAGATGGACTGTTTTCCCTTGAAGGCTTGCCTATTTGCAGCTTAGAAAAAAGCTTCTTCATGACTCCCTTTTAAAATCGTACGGTTTTACTGGCTATCTGCCTGTGTCAAGGCAGGTTAAGCATCAACTAAGTAAAACAAAACGATACACTTTCAAGACCAGAAATTCTGAAGTCGTAAATGACTGAGGTTTTCTTAAGGAGTGCTCCAATTCATAATATTCTATGCAAGTATACAATTTTTACTATCCGTAGTACTGGTCACTAGTTAAGAACTAGTGTCTCATACGTTGATGTGTGCATCTAGAATTCTGGCAACCCCAGTGTTTACGTTTCCACTTCTTGTGTCATCTATTTTATTTGGTCACTATGTACACTTCTGATTTCAACAGAATATTTCTAGTTAAGTGTTCTTTTACTCTTTGGTCTAAATAAATGAAATTGCAAAGAGATTCCGAGAAAATCAAGCAACTCGTGCATCATGATTTTATCAGTATCTAAAGAAGAAGGGTAATCCTAAGCAACTAGAGGCTAGAAGAGGGTGAAAGAGGTGAGATGAAAATAGCTCATAACAAAATGCATCGATTTAAGGCTATCAGAGAGTCACACCAGGGATTAAAATGAAAGAGGTGTAACCATCGACTGAATCGATTTAGAAGTCAAAGCTGATGCGTGATTTCGTTGCACAACCAGTTGATATCTCGTGTTGTACAGCCTGTTACAAGACAAACCCGTAATTAATTAGTTCCTATCAATTCTGGCACTTCAGAAACCAATGGTGTAGATATATGTGTGTTTCACAGAGCAATTTACTCCGGTACTTAACTACAGAAGCAACTATATCACCGGAGTTCGCACACATAATTTGGGTGTATCTGTTTTGATGCTTATTTCAGTAAGTAAATTTACTACACATCCATCAAATCTCTGCAATCTGTAAGGTTGATTTATATCAGTAATTGGGTGGATAACAATATCATACTGCGTCTATTCGCCTAGTTTCTTAAGGAACTATTTGGAAATAAGCATGGAAGAAAGTGCGAAGGTTAACCGTGAAGCTAGCAGTATTTTCATGTGTCGATAAAGACACAGTTTGGAGTGGAACTGGTATTTCTGAATTATTGCATATTACATTAGAATCGGGCACTCAATTTCCTAATATGGATTTGTGTTATTCATAGTCTTTGAATGATTGCCTGTTGCAGTAGCTGTACAAGGAAGACCATAGGTCGTGAACTTGGTCGAGGCTTTTGGTTTGAAATCATAGGGTATGATGAAATCTGCATCATGTCATAACGAATTTTGACTTTTGTTTGCCAGTGATTTAACTACCATGTTTGAATCTTTACCGGATAAATTCGTCGGGCCATCGGTCATACGAACTTCTATGGAACATCAGACCAAGGGATATACAATTCACTTACTGAAGCTTTCTAGGCCAACCGTTTGAAACCTTTCTTCCTTCGAACCATATACCTATATACCGTTTATATTTGTAAGGCAACAGTTCAGATTGTGATATATTTGGGTGAGGCATAATGTGGCAACCTGTACTTGCTGTATGGATATTAAGTAAGGATAGTGGTCGATAGTTGTACATTCGAAAGTTTTTCTGATAATCCCCTGAGTTGATGTTTTGTTAGGCGACAGCTTGCCCTGTTTAAATTGTGTTTTTCGGTAGTAGAACATATACGCATCTATAAATGGGTCAGATGTAGTTATAATTAGGCAGCAATTATTCTTAGATGACGTTTTTGGTCGGTAGGAGACACATATCACTTTTAGAATACAACATACTTGAGAAGCATGTTTTCACTTTTCTCCACCAGGCATTATCAGATATACTATAAAATAACGCTTCTTCCTCCCCTCAGACGTTGATCAACTCCTATAGCGACGAATCTGACTAGACTAAACGTAGAAACGGCTGCAACACAGAATCATTCCTGATGTTAAATCTTCTATCTGCATCATCTATCGATTCTCAACCATCTAATACCAAATACATCAATACTGATAGAATTCAGATATGTTAAACTTCTAGGAAACCAGCTGTTTGAGCTGCTTTACGGCTTTGAGCTCGCTTCTGGCTGGATACAACTAGAAGTAGCTCTCGGGATTGTTGTGGGCCAACAATTCTGCCAGACCTAAGCTTAAACCCCACTACCTGCTGACTCTTTGACCTGGCCCATCTAACATGATGGTCGGGCTGTTCACAATACCAACCCAACAGGTGAAGGGTGAAAATACCACTTACGGCTGGTGGAAGGTGTATTTATTAGCAATGAGGTGAACAGATTATAGAAACCTACAATCACAACGCAACGCCATCGCTTTGCTCTTCTCCTTTGCAAACCATACCGTGAACCATGTGTTTCAATCCGTTCGGGTGAACACATTGATTGTTGACGGTGAAACGACTGAGGTTCAGTTGATTCGCCGAACTTCTTTGATCTTCTACGAGCTTCTTGTAGGGATACGATCCTTGCACCGTACACAAATCCATGAGGCATTCTAGAAGTCTATATATTCTAGTTTATCATACCTTTGAATGCCTCTTTTTGCTACACCATCATTCATATATTTCAAAATAATTTTTACCTGAGCAGCTGTAATTTTATCTATCTAGGTCTCACGGGTCAGCAAGAATAGCGTAGGACTGGTGACATGGGGGCTTGTGGTAGTAATCCAAATGCCTCCAGATTTTCATTCTAACAAAGTGAGGCTATGTGAGGTGGTCTCAACATATGTTATATTTTGAAAACCATTTAAAGAAAGTAATTGTAAATAAAAGTTCCTTTCTGTATCAGTTTTAATGGTTGTTTTTTCTCAATTTACTGTGGTTTTCACTTTTGGCTTCTGCTTAGTAGAAAAATGCAGGCTTTTGTATCGATAAGTCGATGATCAAACAACTTGCTATTGAAAATTATACAATTCTGCCTAGGATTCAATACAGTTAACTTTGAAATTTAGAATCATTCGGATTACAAGGTGATCCGCTTGACACCACAAATGAAATAATGAAACAAGTATAAACACCTGGTGGTATGCTTCGATGAATGAATGTGCTTGCTGGTAACACGGAAAAGATCCAATATCCAATATCGTTCTCACGAGTATAGGTTCCTGAACTTCGGTAAACTTCTGCGTAGCTCGTCCCGCCACTCGACTGTGGTAGCTTTGGTTGACTCCCAAAGGAGTGGTGCCGGGATTAATTATATGTGGTTTGTAGTATGAGGTGTGTTAAGACTGTTACTACTGTGAATGGAGTTGATCCTTTCACCAGTTAGTCCTCCGGTATTGTCGTCAAAAGAAAAGAGATAATAATAATAGATTTAATTAGTGAAGTTATTCAGACTAACAGACAGAAAAAGAAATAAGAGAACATAACAACAGTCAGCTGATTAAATCTGAAGAATAATATGAATAATATATATATCGGTAATAATAATAATAAGTGTAGTTAAAGTTGTCAGGAGAGTAAGACGGGAGAGAATGTAAAGAAGTAAAACAACGAATTTAGTTGTCTACCCCTGAATGGTGTACGGGATTTTAAGGGGATAGGCCATTTGGACGCAGTCCTTGTGTTGCTGCTTGATTGTCCAGCCTTCGCTTGTAGGCGTCCACAGACGGTGCCATAGCTACATCTACCGGTAAGGAATTCCAGGAATGTCAAACTCGCAGTTAAAAGAAGTGGGAGCGCACCCGACTCCTTGCCCTCGGGTGAGCTATCCTTCTGGGATTTCCACGAGGGAGCCCATACCTACTCAGTGGCATAACACCCTTGTTTGGATGATTCTGGTCATTTGTTATTTTGTGTATGACCACATATGCCCTCGCTACGTCCCCAGAAGCGGGTGTACAGTCGAGGAAGGAACACTGATCATACTTAGCCCCTTTCTCTAAGCAGGAAATAAGGTTGTGATATAGGACAGCAGCAACATCTAGAGTACATCTACTCTGCTTATATGAGAACTGTTTAGGTCCACTGAAACTTTTCAAGGAAGACTCATAGTTGCGTAATTAAAGTTAATTTTTGCTTTCAGGCGTCCGGCACAACATTACTAGTAGAAGAAGAAGCACTGAAAGCGTTAATAAGAGGATAACATAGAATATCCACAGAAATTCTGACGGTACAAGAAGGCAAACCGTCAGGACCTAGACTGAAAGAGGGTAATAGGGAATGCACTCACTTGAGTACAACAAGAGCATTTAGACAATGAAAGTTATTAGGCTTGTGATCTGTAACTTTATGAATGACAGTGTTGGCAGGAAAGCGCATGAAAGTGCATTTTCGTCATACGAGAGAACAGTGGCGTTTTCCTTACTACCAGCAGTTTCACCGAAAAGTTTCCACATGACTGAGGGTGTTTCGCGTGATAAATGATTTGGTTATAAATAGTGTTCAAACTTTGGACTTCGGATTTTATTAAAGTAAGATCCTTTTAAGACCAAATTTAAATTTAGAATTACATAAATGTTCGTTTATTCTCCATAGTTTTTTGAGTCGAGGAACTGTGTATCGGCCAAAACTTTTGAACTTTGTTTTGGGCAACTAATATCGAGTCAGGATTTTATATGGTCAGTTCTATTGGTGATAGTGCCTTCAATTAAATATTCAGTAAACAGGCCCCTTTTGGTGTCCTTCAAAAAGCATCTGAGATTATGTGTGTTATTTTTCGAGTAGCATATCCGTTGTTTTCTTGGAAAGGTGTGAGAAGACACTTGTGTAAGACTTGAAATATATTTATATGGCCTGTTATAATAAAGTGATGAGAGCCGAGAATAAAGGCTCGTTTGCGTACTCTGTATATTCCGGTGTTGTCGGTGGACACTAAATCAAGTGTTTTGTCTATCCGAGAAATTAACAATGATTACATTTCTAAGTAATTCAAGGAAGGAGAAGTCTCAAGAAGTGAAGTCACTGTCGACTAATGATATAGTCCTCCAGACATGCAGTAGCGAAAGCTGTAAATTCATCTGCTAAATTAAGTAGATCTGATGGGGAACAGCCAGGGTTTACATCTGTATTTGAAACAAGGTTTGTACTTTGATATGTGTTTAGGACTACATTTGATAGTAACACAGTCAACAAAGTCACTCGAGGGTTTGAAACAGATATTACCTGAAACTGACTACCGAGGATTCATGAAAGTTGCTATGCCGCCACCACATTTCTTCTTGGAACAGAAGTGACGTCATCTAATTTGTGTGAAACCATTAAGCGAGACGAGATTGTTATCATAAAGCTCACGAAGGCAGTTTTCTTGTAACGGGATTATAGCCGAATGTCCTCGGAGTCTCAGTACCGGAAGAACAGGAAGCATATGTTGAGAATATGAGACATCTCATCCGTTAAGTGTTCAGATACCGATTCATCAGACAAATACAGAGTCTGAGCAAGCAATCGCTTCTAAATTCAGTATTCAGTAAGAAACTATGTTTTTGGCATTTTTAGAAGGAAACCAGACGAAATTACATCAAAACGACTCTCTGACAAATTTAACGGAGTGTCTGTTCTATTGTAGAACACCTGTACTGTTATCGATTGCCTCTGTCTGGTGTTGTTGCCTCCGTTTGATGTATCTGCTCTGACTCATTTATACATACATTTTGGTCACCTGCAGATGTAGGACAATCGACATTAGCCTGTGTGTGGCTAATTTACTACTCCATACCCCGGATATTTTTCCCACAATGATGTCTAGAATAGCTTTTATCACTCTTAGAAATTCTTTAGTTAATCACTGCATACAGAAAGGCCATGTACACACTTCACAGAAGAAACGTGCTTATTGGGCTACACTTTAGCCAACTGGAAAATTTCTCGTGATCCAGAGCAGCAAAAATTAGAAACTAAAGATTCAGATTCGAAGGAAATAAGCTCAGAATCGGTGGACATCTTTTGTTCTCACTAGTGGTATTGACTGTTCAATTTAAGGAACATGGCACTGTCAACAAAGCAGACAAAATACATCTTAACTGAGTGACTGAAATGAGTCTATCAATTTATCCAAATTTTTTGAAATGTCAAGCACAGCTAAGAAGTAAAAAGCTGGAACACATTGGTTCACACTTATATTCACGAATATTCTTTTGATATTGAATCTGTTGATTACACTGTTGTTAAGTTCATCCAGTTTTGGAGGTTATTTGTCAGAAGAAATTACCGCTTTCGGCGGCTAGTAGGAATGTTCGTAAGCACGTTCTAGTTTTGTGTAGTTTTGGTTTGTGTTTTACTCAGTCATTCATGCAATTTTTAATAAATAATATGTCTTTCACAATCATTTAAGACAGAATTTTATCCCAGAGGTATTGGAACGATTTAAATGCTTCTAATTTAACCGAAAATACAGTAGCGTAGAAGTTTTTATTGTTTGCCACACAGGAATTAAAAGGATTTGTATGAAGGCTAGTCAGCTTTTGATCGGCACATAGTGGCCCTTGGTTGAATCATAAACTACCGAACTTTTTACTAAAGCGAAAAAAGTTAAAATTAAACTCGATGAATTGTCACATGTGATTTGTGTGTAAATATAGCAGTGTTCCTTTCATGTCATTTTTTAGTGGTCTCTTGCATGAAGATGGTTTTTATGCTCTTTGAGTATGGTCCATAGAGCCTGAAGAAATATGTCCTCAGCGATGGAATGTATATAGTTTAGCCAAGCGTATATCAACACTGAACACCATTGCATTTCGGCTTTATAAAACAGCCTGATTTTGACATTGTCGGGCATGATTAGAAATAAAATGTCTAGTAGTCCCGAAAATACGAACTGAATATCATTTTGCGATAGTCTGAATATAAACATACAGAGTATTCATCATATATGCCTGTTTAGACCCAAAATGGATCGAAGTGAAAACAGAGCTATTCCTAAAAATTACAGTTTCATGGCCTACTTGCAAAACGAAAGAATTTGATAAGTGCTTCAACAATTTGCATCCCTTCCGATTACAGTTTTTTAACATGAATAACTGCGAATGAGAATTGCGTAACCATTGTGGACGTAAAGAGACAATAGCTCTTCCAGAAATATTGAAACTACAGTTTGTTAAACCAATATATGCCTAAGGCATGTGACACCTTATTTCACAGTAATATAAATAAGGTATATTTTCACCCCTTTTGTATCAAGATGGTGTGGAGAATGCTAAACTACACTGGTGCAACTAAAAGTGGGGATCAGTTGTATTTCCTTTAAATCATTTCCTGTTTCTTTTTTCTGCTAAAATGATATAAAACCATAAGTTAAATACAAAGAGACTAAAAAACGCTAACAAAGTATATTTTGTGTTGGTGTGTGTGCTACTTAGCCATTTGTAACTACATGTGGCTAGCAATAAGCCACTTATTGTTTGAGGTCTACTTATACTAGATGTGCGAATATCGGAATGTTAAACAGAGTTCGATTCACTTACTCAGTGGTTGGAATTTAAGCGCAAAAGCCAATGAACTACACATCCACAAGTTATTTATAATTGGTATGGTCCTAATAATTTAAACTATCCTAATCCCTATGGTCATATCACCTATAATTATCTGATGAGTAACTGAGCCTGGAGTTTAAGTAATGTAGGGCAATTGAAAAACAACCAAACTAATCCTGAAGGGGGCAAATAAATCACTGTAAACTGATCATGGAGACTGAACGCCTGAGGTCTGCGCATTTCACTGTGGGAGAAAAAAAATATTGAAGGGAAGTAAAATCATATTAAAGCTGAAAATGTGGGTACACACGATTGTGTATTAAAGCATACGTGATAGTAAGCGTTTCAATATTCGATGGCTTAATGGCCTATTTTGACTCTACCATTTACCAAACAAGATATCTCAGCAGTGCTTCACATGAGTAAATGCGTTGTAATCGAAATTTTAGGATATATCAATGTCCCGTAAGTGTTTAGAACACTACAACTCTAGAATAATTGCTGAGGTATTCTAACTTAATTAACTGTAGTTTAATATGTATTTACGAGCTACTTTCGTATCGCTTTGTCTTGTTGACTTAAAAGCGCCATTAATAACACTTATAGTTTCCCTATATTTGAAAAATAAAATCTCATTCAATCATCACCAGTTCTAATGTTTTAGTCTTCACTAGTACATAACGAATGTGTTAACTTACAGATTTTGCATGCATCAAACTCTGTTCATACTCACCCAGTTATAATATCTATTGACTTACATGAAATATTGTGACGTCTTATTAATCTTAATGAGTGCCCAGTGTAATCTCCTGGGTGCACTGTATAGCAGTTCCACTCAAATAATAAAAGTAGGTACATTAATTTTATTCTCAATCTATGTCCAGGAATGAAACGTGAGACTCGTAGGCAGTATTAAAAAAACTAATAGCCTTTCTTTTTAATGATTTCGTTACGTTTAAGTAAGGCTTTATTTGACTTCTGAGTTGTTAGTAATTCCTCATTTGACAATTATATACCTCACGTAACAAATCGTACCACCACCACTGGAGCATTTTTTGACTTTATTAAATTTTAAAATCAAAATCCTAATGGGATACCTAGTGTAACAAAGAATAAATAACATTTCTGTGTTTTATTCACATGACAGCTAGGCAGAATACTTTATAAGCAAAATACTTAAGTTTGTGCGTATCATCTGATCTCATGACGGTATGTATTTAAAATGTTATGCAAATGAGTTAGTCGTACCTAATAAAGTTTGTGAAAAAAAACATAATTCAGTAAATTTCGTGTGTATTTGATAAAAGTCGTAAAGTTGGTCCATACTTCATTACCTTTGTTGCAGTCCAAGTTTTCTCATGTAAGTCGTTCGACGGTTTAGAAACAAAAGTAAACCGAACTAATTTGTGGATGTGTAAATTTCAGTACTTTAAAAAATATAGACTACGTAACAAACTAAGTGTGAATGGTCCCCCTGCCCACCTTTCGGTAGGGTTTACGAAGTCTGCTCGTTCTCTTGACATGTCAACTACGTAACAATCTATGTTGTCCTTCTGTATATTCACACATGAAGAAAGGAACGGAGACAATATAACTGAAGGTTGTAGAAGAAAGAAATGTTACAATCAGTATGAAGACTACGCATAAACGCAGTTCCCCAATGATATTGATTTTGCTCCATTTTCCACCATAATGTCTACTTACATTTTGTCTAACTGTGTCGTGAAACGTGTTTTTAACTGCCAGTTAATAATGAATTCGCCGTGAAACTCATATCTTGTCTTTATTTCTTTGGTTAGACGTCGTAAAATAATACATTTCAAAGTTTTATTCATATAATTCTGAACTAATCATACTTATCTGTATTATCCACATATTACAGTCACCGTCTATTGGGTTTGGTCTTACCCCATAATCACTGACTTCAAGAGTTAGTCACTCAAGGGAAATAATTCAAACAGTTGGATATCTTTTCAAGTCTCCATAACCACTATAAGTTGAATGAATAAAACATCAACTGTGGGCAATAGAGGTAGCTAGGGAAAAGTAATCAGGGAATAGACTGTATGCATTAACAGGACTATCAATGTTTTGATAGAGTTGAAATAGCATCACTGTGAACGATTTTCGCCTATATTTTCCATAGCGTTCTGTTGCGTGCAGAATAATGTGCTAGGTTATTAACCATATTAATGAGTAATGGTCGCTACTATTGTCCAGCTGTCCATATTGAGGTTGACTGAAAAAAATTTAATTTGTGACTTGTGTGTTAAATACCGGTTATTTTTGCTCAGTATGGAAGAAGTAAGGCAAAATTTAATAATGACCATGTCAGTCATTTAAGAAGAAATAATAACATGAATAAAGCAAGACAGATATTGTTTGTTAGGGCTAGCTCTACTATTTTTATAGGTGACTGAGGAAAACTAAATTCGATTCAGAGCTACATCCTTTAAATTCTTCTGATACCTACTTGTTAGTGTATGTGGCCTTTTTGAAAAAGTCCTAAGATAACAGTCACACGTTTACATGTCAGTATCTTAAATTGAATGGCTTTATATTACATTAAATTCTGTTGTCACTTCAGCGTTTCTTGAGTGGAAACACAACTCACTGGTTTAAGCACTCGGCTTCCTGCCACTGGGTCCTGAGTTCTAGCCCCGCTCCACCTACTTCAACCTGGTTAATTTGGGTGATATTATCAGACGTAAAACAATAAGCGTGGTTCGTAGCCTTGTGTAAAAATGGCATGTTCCGGGTAACTAAGTATTTCTTGTGCTCTGTTACCACGTGGTAGGAACAATGCTGTACGTATATCAGTACTCACATACAGAAAGCTATTGTAATTGCTATTTTTGAAGTAGTCTTATAAATATATGATCGATAAATGAATGTTGTTGGCGTCCAAAACACTTCACAATAATAAGACGCTTTGGCACTAGCTATGCTAAAGCTTTTCTTCTGTGTCTCAGTCAGTATCTGTCTCCCAGAAAAGTGACTAGTTTCCATTGTTTAATACTGAGGAAACAAAAAAGGGCTTCTGTAGGTTTCCACTGAAGCCTTTCTTTCTTTAACATTGTAACATACCGTACTCATGAGTATTGGTCACCCACTGTGGTTTGTATGATCTATTATTGCACAAAATATCGCAGATATATCACATTTATTAGGGCGAATTGATGAACACATAATTTTGTATACTTGTTCGTTCTTTAGCTAATCTCCAAGTATTTCTTAATCTATTATTATTATTATTATTACTATCATATTATCCATTTTTCTCGTGCTGCTCTGCATCAAATAGTATACTTGGAAGTTGACCACAGTATACAGCCTGATAACAGCTTGTGTAGTTGACACTTATTGTTGCTCAAGAGCCTAGGCTTTTGTTTGAGGAAGTATGAAGACCAGTTGGCTTTACTAAAATATTTGCAATATTGTTACAGATTCTTAGTGTTACTACCACGGTAAAAAAAGCCGTGTTAGCAGACGCCAGCCAGACTGACCTGGTATGATTGGTAAATTGTAAGTTTCTTGGCTGAAGTCTGGAGAACACTTCGAGTCAATGGTCGGGTACTTTGAGTGATGTAAATAATAATAGTATATATCCATTTAATGTTTTTGTCTTCCTGAAGACTTTGAATGTTAAACACTTATTATTACTAAAACAATTAGTCCCTTTGATAAATTTGAATAAGGCATTTAGAAGATGAATTTCGCGAAATGATATCATTTCGTAGTTTCTTTACAATCTCTTTACAACTAACATGATTCACCTATTGATTGACTTAATTCATGTTGCAACTCATTTGACGTTCATTCGTTTAGGCGAATGGCTAATTCAAATCCTGTATGCGAGCTAGTCTGTCAGTTACTTCTACGTAATATGTAGATACGGAAGTAAATGATGCCTCTTAATCATCAGAATTTCCTTATAAAACAAATATGCGTTTATACAGCTTAAGGGCGGTTCTCTCCTTTCACTTTTTGTTATTGTGAGAAATCTGTCTTTGAAATATTGATCATTTAGTTATTTTATACAAGCGTTTGCAATATTTCCAGCCTATGGAAACTCAAGATTTTATTGACTAGTTATCCTGTTATCTATGTAAGACTATTTCCCAGTGTATTGAAAAACTACTTTATAATTATATTACTACTATGCTATTATTACTTCACCATGTCCTTTTTCTCTTTATTGATTTCTCGGTTAGTTTACAGATAAACATAGCGACTGTCAACAATAAATCTCGTATTACTTACTAAATACACAACTGTTCGCTTAACCACACCTCAAGTCAGTATAACGAAGGAGAAATTGGCAATAGGGAAAGTGAAGTGAATTCATAGCAGGCAACCATGTTAAATCAAGAAATGGATATCATAACTAATAAGAAAATAAGGCGTGAGCACATTTGCACCAGTGGGATTAATTCTCGTCTGTGTCACCTAGCCCTTGAATCTGTTAGTTTTAATTGTCTTTCAGACTGCGAATGAGCAATCGACATTCTCCTGCATGGCTTTGATAAATAATCACAGAATTCATGAGTTGCTACTATATTTGAGACCATCCACTGTGTGCCCTATTCTTATCTCTGTTCCTACAAAGGTAGCGCGTGTGTTGTAGACGGTAGTTAAGGTGTTTTATAAGTTCAGACACTTCTTGCCAATTCATTTTGTTGTGCGGTTTATATGTAAGGTTTAATTTCATACGAACTCTGAACAAACTAGTATGAGTGTAGGTTCCTGTTGACAGATTGACTTTTTGACCACAAATGTTTACGTTTTATCCCACGTGTTAAGTGGTACAATATGGTGAGTAATATCAAGGTTTCCGGTAGAGTGTGATGTGAGGGAGGGAAGTCAGTCGATGAGGTTGTGAAGCTAAATCGATTGAGATGGCCAAGACACGTGTTGCACATGGATAGCCACCTCCTTCCTTAATGAATAGTGGTGCTGACATAGGACTAGGTCGGAAGAGTTCGAGTTAGTCAAACAAAAACATGGAATCAATCAGTGAAGTCTAACAGTTGGCTCAAAAGCAGGTAGGAAGGTGTGGACTGCTTGGTTGGAGTCTTCAGGATGCTAAGAACCACTGGCTGGAAACTGCTGACAGTATGGCTGAAAATCATTCTTAGTGGCGCAGTTGTATTCACTCTTCGCAATCCCTCAAATTCAATAAGTCCTCATGTTTCTCCATGTTACCATTCTTTCTTCCTTATACTTATGCTAATTATAGTTCTTATGGAATTTTCTTCTCCCTTCTCTATCTTTGTGTGCTACATGGAGTGTGGCAACTTGAACTACTGTACTTCTGTGCAATGGTCTACGTTGAAGCTCAGTCAGTTAGTGATAAACTGACAGATGTTTTTTCCATCTATAGTATCCACATGGAAATCGTCTGTCTGTATTATTGCTGTTTCCTTTCTGATTGCTTATGTGCATCTGACAGCATAGAATGAATAAGATATTTCCAATAAAGTTGGAGTTTTTAGCATTTTGTTTAACAGTTGGGTTATAAGTTTCAGTCTAACTCATGGGCCTGGTGATTGGAACAAAGAATATCATCATTTCTCGACACCTATGTAAAGGAAGGTAAAAATAAATAAATATTTCACTGCAAAGTGCTGTACTTTTTTTAAAATATTACTGTTTCTTTTATGCTTATAATTACAAAGGCAAAGGCGAGAGATGAACTGAATTATGTTATTCATGTATTCAACTTCTTTTATCTGATTCATGTTTCTGAAAGAAAAAAACCCACTGAAAGTAGATTTCTCTTATGTCTTGCAAAAACTTAAGTGAGGATTATGTTCATCTATGGAAGGCACTTCATCAGGTGATACAAATATTTCACCTACCGCAGAAATGGAAATTGTAAAGCTCCACATGAGCAGCGATATACTTATTGGTTTAGTAATACATTGATCAATTCAAATCGACATGCTTACTTCCCTTTCTCTCTTCTGTAAGTATATACCATGATTAGTGAAGCTATTGTTTAGTGCGTTTTTATATTGTGCTGTCATATGATGGATATCACTTTGTAATCTTTTATGTTCCGCTGATTGTACTAATTGCAACATTTTTTAAGGTCGTCACCAACTAACTACTAATGTCCCACTTAACTTTGTTTGTTTCACACTGTATATTGGTCATCCATACCAGTATTATCCGTAGAGACGTGACTCATTAACTTTAGCACTTTGCTTTCAAACAGGATTTCCTGAATAAAGTGAAAATATTCATTCAGATATTTAGAAAAAAACAAACAAAAAAAATGAGCAAAGGATATCCTTTTCGATAATTTCCTCTTCTGGTTCTACAATTATATATATATGCTTGTGTACATAGAATATTCTAGAATAGTAGTCAATAACAATATTGGTGTTTTTTAAATAATATCGATTTGTTGAGTAAGATCAATGGAATTACAGTTCACTAAAGATGCATAAAGTACAATAAGCATAAAAATATAATAGCAAATAGAATATCAAATAAAATTAAGGAAATTTCCACAACAAATTGAGGATCATTAGAACCTTGACGACCAACGTAAGGACAGTGTCTGAACCAGCTTCTTTTGGATGCATAAGTTAGGTTTCTTAATGTGGATCCCAACGGCCTCAGCAATAAGTAGTTGGTGAACTCCAAAGGAGAAGTTAAGATTTGTTGGTGTGCATTAAGTGACTTTGAAAGCCTCCTCGTTAACATCAATCTTCTGTTCTGTATCCGCGAAATGAGACAGAATAGCGCTATGAATGGATTTTGTTTGTCCTTTACTTAACCACACCGGGTGATGTTCAGAAATCCGACGATAAACACGCGTAAATGTACGGCCTATGTAACTGGCTACGCAGGAGAAGGATCCACATTAAGAAACGTAACTTATGCATCCAAAAGAAGCTGGTTCAGACACTGTCCTTACGTTGGTCGTCAAGGTTCTAATGATCCTCAATTTGTTGTGGAAATTTCCTTAATTTTATTTGATATTCTATTTGCTATTATATTTTTATGCTTATTGTACTTTATGCATCTTTAGTGAACTGTAATTCCATTGATCTTACTTAACAAATCAATATTATTTAAAAAACACCATATTGTTATTGACGATTATTCTAGAGTATTTCCGGAGTTCGAGTCCCGCTTCATCTACTTAAGTTTAGTCAACTGAGTAGTATCATTGCCCCTCACAAAATAAGTATGGCTCATAGCTTGGAATATGAAAGACTTGTTCCAAGAACTGAGTTCAAAATCTCTGTCTGTCTGTTTTCGACATAGAACTTTGCACATATGTGCGGCAGTTCAAGTCGCCACAATCCATGTAGCACGCAAAGCAAGAGAAGGAAGTAGAAGAAATGCAAAATATAGACAGTAAACAGAGGTGTGAGACAAAGGAATAGTAATAACGGAGAACAAAACAGTAAGAAATGAAATCCAAGTGAGCATGCGCCATATTCCAATTGTTTCCAACCATTGGTTTTTACCATCCCGAGGGCCCCAACCAGGAAGTCTACATCTTCCTACGTGGCTTAGATTAACTGTTGTGGATTTCATTGATTGGTGCCATGTTTTGGTTTGACCGCCTAGTTTTCCAGCCTGAGTTCAAAATAACAAGGAATATCCATAGATATTATGAGGTTTAATCATAATGTCTTGCACTTAAATTTGAACGCATTCATTGACTTTCATACTTTAAATAATAACAGTTTACTATGATGTGCAGCTAAAGTGGACTATACTCCGAGCGAATGATCGATGATAATCTTTCGAAAACTGACACATTGCCTCACAATATCTTAAGCACTAAATCAATAGTGCTCGTAAAACATGATAAGTAAAGTACGCACAACGTCATTTCATAACTATGCGTACGGATAGGCGAACAAGTGTAAGATCAGTGGAGAAAAGTAAAAGAGCACTTCATGAGTTCAAAAGCTTGTCCATAGCTAAATTGCATTCAGTTCAATCACGAATCACAGTCTCTCACACCTTAGGTAGACTCCAATAACAGGTATCATAAAGGGTAGATATAGAAACATAGAGTTTATATATATATATATATATATATAGTCGCAAAAGTACTAGCATGTTGTTAGTATGAATATTATATATCTTCTTGTTTATATATATAGCTGTTTAAAATAAAAATGTATTTTAATTAGAATGTAATAGTGAAGAAATGCACCTCATTATATATAACTACAAGTTTATAATTAATTAAATTAACAGAATAAAGCGTAAAAACAGGAAGTTGGTTCAGAAGTTAATTATAACAATCCTGTTGTAGCTTCTACTTTAAACTGGAAACATCCACTAATTAAAGCTAAACGTCAATTAAGTGTGTACTGTTTATTTTTGTTGTTGTTGAGTTAGCTGGTTTATCCATTGGACTGTATTTCTTATTTAAAAAACTGCGTTCCATTTATTTACTGGAATAACTCAACAAAAAATTTTAATCCTATATTACTGTGTATGGTGACTTGAAGTTTAAACCTCCCAAATTTTCAGTCTCAATACGAAGTTAGCACTTCTATGTAATACAGAGGCTTGGTGTGTTACGGCAAGCGTTTCTAACAGACTGCAGACATTTGTCAATGGCTGTCTTCGCTTGGTATCGAAGATCATATAGCTGGAAAGGATAAGCAACAAGTGACTCTGGCAGGCAGCAAACCAACCAAGAATCTGTTGCCTACCGAATGTGCAAAAGGAAATATGGGTGGATGATCGTCGAGTGACACCACCCTCGAGTAAATGGTGAATGGAAGGCGACGAGTCAATCGTCGGAGGATGATACAGAGGGAACCATGTGAGGAGGAAATAAAAGCTTACGGGCACAGTCGTATAACTCTCTGAAAATGATAGAGAACCAAGTGCAGTGGAGATGTACTGCCAAGGCCTTACCTTCCCCTCAAAACTCAAGGAGCAAATAGTAATAATAAATAGATTGCATATCTTATTGATGAGATCTGAGTCTAATACATCGTGTAAATCATTTCATTTAGATTGATGGTCGGTTGAGTCGATCATCCTTGAGTATAATTTGCATCACAAACCTACATTAATCGTACAAAATAGGAAACCAAGTTGTTTTCCAAATGGCTTTTGTTGAACTTTCAAACCCATTTTAACAGTGTCGATTACAAAACTCTATTTAGGATGTGTTGTTTTATTAGGAGTGATTTTCCTTCTTAACTAATAAATGCGATCGCTTCACAACTCGTCACGCTAATATTGAGATTTTTGATTATCTACTTTGGATGTTGATTGTATGAGTGACTGATAGTTAGAAGGTGAGTATATGTCTCACTGGCTTAAAGAGTTGACTTTTGGGCAATTGATCCCGAGTTTAAATCGCACCCTACCTACTCTTTCCTTAGCAATTGGGTAGTATAATTAGCTGTCAAACAAAAATAAGTGTCTCGTAGCCTCGTACTTGGGAAGTTTTCTTCAAGAAAGTAGTTCTGCGAAAGATGTATAAGTCAAATTAAAAGAGAGTACTATATTGTCTCTCACTAGCGTGATCACTCAATTGTTGGTGAACAATAGACGAATTGAAATCTTCCCTATTGATTTAAATGTGGATAGCTGGGTGGTGTATGTAGTGACTACAAATCGTTTAGACATGACTACAAAATCTGGATGGATTTTCAATGAATTTATATTTTAAATAAAATTAGTTCACTAACTATTAGAATCTTTGTCGTCTGACAATACTTTTGATAAAAATTCATAATTTTACATCTGTGCTTAAAAGTAGGTGATACAGGAGTCAGTTATCATATTTTAGTGTAATTAGAAAATACTGTAGCAGAAAAAACTATGAGAGCAAACTGTGATAGAACAAACTGAAAGAGAAATTTGAATGAACTAGTATAATGCAGTAAAATGTTTTCTATTTACGCTATGATGGTGATGATAATGTCTCACTTCGTTTTGTTTGTTAGTTTTCACTTCTTTCATTATTATTAGTCCCCCAGCTCACAATTAATATGCAAATTACTTGTTTTGTGTTTATTACTTTTCAGTTAACAATTTAGGTTTTAAGTTAATTAAATATGCTTACTATTTTGTTGAGAATTCAGTTGTGACAGGATGCCTATTTGTGACTCCCTATCTCAGTAATTTTTACATGGACATTGACTAACATATTCAGTTTCTTTTCTTGTGTTATCTCTCGATTTTGGGTTTCATTTGATTAGATTACTCTTTAAATTTAGTTCTGAAAACATTTTAATGCATGATTTTCACTGTGTTTCCTGTTAGTTAATTTCGTAAAATCTTAATAACTGTGTATCAGTTCTCTCAATGACCAGATTTATTGACTCTTCGGCGGTTTAATGTTTTTTGTAAAGCCTTGGCTTATTCACTTGACCTTTAGATAATAGTTCTCGGGTTCGAATCCCTCCGTCCATCTCCTTAAATCTGGGCAGCTGGGTTGCATCATCAGCCCGCACACAGTAAGTGTGACTCATAACTCTTTACATAAGAAATCTGTCTCACGATACTGAATTCTAGTGTGGTGAGAGCTGGCTGCAAGCCAAAATTGTAGACAGCAATTTACGTCAATGTTACGTCCCGAATCGGGGTCATGAAAAAAACAATAACAAAGATTAACCTTGAGGAACTCACCAACCAATCACAGCAGACTTAGCGTATGCAAATAGGATTCGCAGATATATGGCTTAACTCTCTGAGAAACGGTCACAAACAGTACAGAATAACCTTCAGCAAGCAAACAACCAATCAGAAGACGTTGCTTCTCCGTTGACAATAATGTACACAAAAATCTATAAATATCTCTTGATTTTCTCAATAAACGATCTGTTGCCTGACCCTTATCTTCTGTCGTTACACTAGTAACTTCTGACTTTGCAAGGCCAACAGTTACATACTGGTTCTTCCTAAACCAATTTTAGCTTACTGTATACATACTGTTATTATTATTCGTGTTGTACTTATGTTTTGGGTTTTAACAAAATGTTGTTATTGCTGACTTGATGTTCAGTTTTTCTTTGGAGTTTAGTATATTTAAGTATACGTGTTACATAATAGTCTACACGAATGACAAATGGCTTGCTTATTCCAGCCTATTCAACTTTTTAGTAATATCAACCGATAATCCAATAGGCGTTGATTTCAGCCTGAAATGTTTATTATAACGTGACTATTGACGTGCATTAGTTATTTATAGTTATCTATGGGAATTTACTTCCTACAACTTATTGCCTGCTTAAGTCTAGTCAACTGATTAGTAATACTTTTACTGGCCCTCATCCAATAGGTGTAACTAATAGTTCGGATAACGTAGAGTCTGTTGTTGTCTATAACAAGCATACAAGCATAGTTAGTCGTCAAATTATTATTACTCGTAAAAAAAAGTAATGGTGAAATTATCTATACACATGAAAATTACACTGACGTCAACAGTAAAGCGTGATATCGACTACTCATTGTACAAGATCTTAGTGACTGAATGTTATTTCATTTTTGTATTTCGTGATATTGGACAACTTATGCTAAACACTCGATTAAACAAAAGTAGAGTCTGCTAGTTAGCATTGTGATTGATAATTTTATTTATTATCGAGTTTTTCCCCCTAAATTCAACATTTCTTATTTTACCTCTTGTAGATGATACTCAAGTCTAACCAATAATTCATATTGTATATATATAACGCAAATTGACATATAGTGTGATCAAACAATGTGCGATGAGGTAAGTGCGTCCGTTATGTCAATATATAGTCTAATGTTGTGTGCATTCACTAAATCCACTGTGTATGTGTGTGTGTGTGTGTGTAACAGCAATACACACACTTGTTTCATTTAGTGGTTGATGATTGAAGGTGAAATGAAAATCTTAATCGCGGTAGCTGTTTCGGAATTAGTAGTCTGGCGCTCTGCCTGCGCAGTTGAGGGACTCAACTGCTAACCAGGTCATCATTTCAGTGAGATTACCAGGTGTAATGTTGTCATGTGAATGAACAACACGTTGCTCTCCGTTTATGACTTCTTCATTTTCAATCATCAGCCATTACATCAATAACAGTTTATCAGTCCAAGACTATCTCGTACAGTCTCACCACCAATGATTGTTTCAGTTTGTCAGATTAAATATATTTGTCCGTAGACTTTGAAGTTGTTTTAATCATAATTCATGTGTGCATATGCGTTGAAAGATTTGACCATGTATTCTGAATGCTTTCTATTTCAAGCTACGAAGCAAAAATAAGGATAAGATAGAGTTTCATCATCTTTACTGACCATCGAAATCGCAGTAAGCAAGAATTTAAAAAAAAAAAAACTATCATTGAGCAATAATCAATTGTTATAATGTGTAGTGCTAAAATTTAAGAAAAGTTGGGTATTTTAAGCCCTTTTAGTCAATATAGTGTTAAAAATGTTTATAAATATACCGTATGCAGTATCTTGCTTTCTTTGTGATGGCTTATTCGTAAATTATTGGTAAGTGAGTGTTAAGATAACTTTGAAGTTATTTTCAGACTTTGGGTTGTTTCAATATTCACCATCCAGCCGATAATATTGGATCTACTCCTTGAAGTCATTCTCTAAGGAGCCTTTTTTGCACTGTTTCCGATGGTTTATTTTACTAAAATGAACATACGTCATGCATACACTAATTTATTTTCAGCTCAACCGCACAACTACTTAATGCTTTACTATTAGTAAGCAATGTGTAAATAATCTAAGACTAAAATCAGCAGTCAGTTAATTTTTATATGAAAATAGAAGTTGTTTGACCCAGAATTATTTATTACTTCACGCCTCATTTAGAGCGCTTTTTAGCTGCCTGAAATGTTTCACTAAAATAAAAACAAAATAATAAAAATAACAAAAATATTTATTACGACAACATGAAAGTCGGTCAATCAATAAGGTTGTGAATTTTAATCGAAGTAAATTAGTCAACATGCTCAAACACTACACTACGGATCATTGAATTAGAAGTCGGTACAGACTAGTCCTACAATACTATCTGACTTTTGACAGGGGCTAATTGCATTCCAGCATAGTCAGATTTTCGCTTAGGGTGTTTGGAAGACTATTTTAACCAATGTCTTCACCTAAAAGACTGTCATCTGCGTAATGTAGATTAACGAGACTTTTACCTGGTAGCAAGTTTATTCCTGAGAAATCGAAGCTGATCAGTGTCATATCCATCAGTTCAGTTATAATAAATAAGAATGGACACCTGGTTGTCATCATTTCAGATGACAGCCTTACACAACTTCTTATAAGACTGGCATGCGTTTGAGTAAAGCACTGTGATTAGTGCAATATGAGTTTTGGCACTCTCTTCGCAGCCATTTATTACCACAGCATCTTTGTATTATTGGAGTCATATATCGGCTTCAGGTCAAGAAAAATAACATGTGTTGAACACTGGTAAGTATGTCTGTTTCCCAGAATCTGTGGAAGGATGAAAATACGATCAGTACGTCCTCATGCGGTCCTTAAGTCTGATTGATTTTTCTGCGAAAGACTATGGAACCTAGAATCCTAGATGTTACGTTATTGAAGCTGATTCCCCTGTGATTATCACAACAATATTTGTTTTATAAACTGGTAGGGTTAAGAGTCTACATCAATGTGACAGAAAAATCTCAGATTCCCGTACACTGGCTAGTACCGTAGTCAATGTAGCCAGTAATTCATTACCACCGTCGTTAGGCGCCCCTGAAGTCAAACCGTGAGGTCTGGCTGATTCACTTTGTTTTACAGTAGAGAAAGCTTTTGAAATCTCCGTCAATGTTCATATTCTATAATGGTAGAGGTCGGGTGGCGGGCAGTTGTAGTATGGCTGTTTAACTGGTCTTCAAAGTGTACTACCCAATGTTCCAGTAGACTCTCCTGACAAATTATTGAGTTTCTATTCATCTTGGTGATCACTTCATTTGCCATGGCTTTTTTAGAAATCGTTTCCTCAATGAACTTGAATGGTTAACGCGTACTACCAGATGGCTTTTCTATTTCCCTCACTTTTATCGCCTACGAGTGTCCGCGGTCTTTGTGTAGGCTTTTTGTCAGCTTACTGTTGGCCGTTGTACGCGTTAAGTACTGTTCTGTACTTGTACTGATCGTAAAATCGATGCACTGTTAAATAGTGGTGTTCTTATGAACATTCTGATAATAACCAACTTATCTTGTCTTGATTCCTTGGAGCAGAAGAAGTGATTAAGCGACATGAAGGTTTGCACTGATTCTATCCTCTGGCACTATTCAGGTAGGTAGTTACTTGGGGTTCTAGTGGGCAGTCATGATCAGTAGGGTGCAGCAGGTCGGGTGTGAGGACAAATACTCTCCAAAGATATTGGCTAGCGGTCGCGCTATGTAGTGATATGGCAGAAGTTAGAATTCATGGGCCATTGGATCGGGTCCCAGTGGCTTAATGGTCTACGAGCTCGCCTTGTAACCAGAAGGTCCTGGGTCCGAACCCCGGTGGGTGCGTACTGATGAAGAGTCCCAAAATAGGCTGATGAAACAGCTGTCCAGTACTCCCAGGTTTTCCAATGGTTCTCTAACTGATGTGAGCTTATGATGAAATCCTGTAACCAATCAATCAAATTCCTACAAACCAATACTTGAAAATCTATCCTCTTAGTTAATATAATATATATACATATCTTTATTTAACTTTCTTGAATTTTCTCTGTGTACTGTTTAGTTTGTATATTTTCATGAATTTCTATATGCCTTATAGAGTTTGCCTCTTATTCTTGTTCACCATAAAGGGAATAGTAGTAGGTTCACTTCCCTTACAAACTTCATGCGAAATCACCATGTTTTTGTAATTCATTTCAACTTATTTGTGTTTGTGTGTCAGTGAAAATATCATCCCACTTACTGGGATGCAGGCACACCCTGCTGAAGAATACTAAGTAGGATAATGTGGCTTGTTGGCTTAAACACTCGGCATCCTTAGGATCGAATCCCACCTCATATCCCTCAACTTCAGACTGGACGGCTTGATAGTGTCGTTAGGCCTCGCACAGTAGCTCATATCCTGGTACAAAAGTATAACTACGAATTATGAATAATTAGCAATATTATACAACCCGTTAAAACATTGAAGCATACTAGGGTTTCTTAATTACTCAATCCTTTAAGATGTATAATCGAGTTTCAAAGTGTCTGACAGACATTGGTTTATTACTGTATTTATTTTCTTGATTAATAATCATCAACTTTATTTTATGTAATACTGTTTATGTCGAATACTATACTCAGATATGTGTGTTATTAGCGAATGGTGATCAAAGGTATTTTATTCCAACAGGTTTGTTCTTTACAAAATTAATGGCACAACAGAGAGACTATTTCGTGCTATTTGATTTACTTTTGAAGAAAAAGAGGAAGAAGGTTGTTATCATTCAGGCTGAATAAATAAGCATTTATATCCAAGGCTTTACACAACTTTATCATTCTGATTATTGTTTGTGTTGAATGTGCTTGGTCTATTTGTTGGTCTCTCTTGTTTTGCATTTCGTTCCTAGTATTGTTTTCACCTTTAAAGTATTTCGGTAATCGTGATGTCTTATTTCCTCATCTTAGTTACTATCAGTGTTTTATTCTCGTGACAGTCTAATTAGCAACTGTTTAGGGTAAGTGGTATTCAAGACGGAAGATTGTTGTTTTCGGTGTTGTTGTTGTTGTTGACAATGATGACGACTGTATTTCTTTGAATTTGTAGTAGAAAACAAAATGACGTAAAACATATCTGACTTAAGTTTCCTAATATTACTTTTACTACACAAATGTAGTGTGTTTATGTATTGCTGTTGCATAAACTGGTTAGTTAGAACCTAGTCACTGTGTACCAGATTATACGCCACACGTATTGCTTGAGGGCTGATGATAACTACCTAGTTGTCGATGCTGTGAATCAGGTGCAGCTGAGAGTCGAACTTGAGACCCATTGGCTGGAGGCCGTGAGTGCTTAAGCCAGTGAGCCATGTACACAGACGTTATACAAACCGTATGGGTGTATAGTTTGCATACTTTCAGATACCTAATCCACGCCGCTTTATTACGGGTCAGATTAATGTAAAAATCATTTATGTACAAACAGAATTATTGTAGAAGATTCCCCATTTCATTTCATTGTTATGACTTTGCTGTTATTATTATTATTATTTTCTATTGAGCTCTTAAAATCATTAAGTCTTGACTGTAAATCATTATTGATTTTTTATGAGTATTTTATTGTGGGCCTATCTGTTATATTATATTATGTTATGCAAATTCGTGCACTAACAGAGCACATGATCCTTTGTGCGTGTGTTATTTTGTATTTGTTAACTGCATTTTACACTGATCAATAGTACACTGAAATGAGATTAGGCTTTTACATTCATAGAAATTTACATTCATTCGAATTTTTTTATTATTTTACTGTATGTGTGGATATTGGTCGACCAACTGATTGATCACAGATGATCAAAGGAAAACAGACGAAATATATTTTAAATTGATCTACTTCAATAAAGCATAAAGCATATCGAGCAATATAAGTGGATTAGTTTCAGCTGTACCATTGATGATTTAAGTTTTTTTTAGTCATCAGTCTGTTGTTCGGCGTCCCTGTGTGGTTTCATACTGTCAATATAGCCAACATTGTACTCTAGGGTTGATCTTAGATTTACACAGGGCATGAATTACCTTTATAGGTTTTTGGTGTTCTACAAATAAATTTACTATTGCTTGTATCACTTGCTTTCGATGGTTCTGTGATGAGAAATAGAATGCTGATGTTCTCAATTTTTCGTGGACTAGAGAATCTATTGTCTGGATAATTTTTATTTGATAAAACTTGTAAGATTTAGTAATTTTGTCTCATACAATTTGATATAACACATTGTGATACACTATTAATAAGTGTATGTTATTTCGAGCATTATTTATTACTCGTAGGTATATTAACGAATTATTCTGGAGATTCTAATCTTACTTAAGTAGTTTCGTTACTGATACTGACGCGAAAATTAATGAAAGGTTTGCCTGCTATTGTGTCTCCACTTCGATGTTTGTTGCTTGAAAACCCTCTGACTCTCTGTGAAGAATTTTGTATACCGACCAGTAGTTTCAGTGTGCTTCTGTGAAACAGGCGCGACTGCATGTAGTGATTAGGATATTGTTAAAGGAAGTACGAACTTAACATTGTCTGATTCGGGTGTATCACTTTATAGAGTGAAGATAAGATATTGAATGAAACTAAAATTCTTTATCATCTACGTTGACCAAACTATGTTTTATAGCCTAACTTACATCGTAAGTTTTAAAGAAAATCGATGGAAGGAAACATAAGGCTTGCAAAACAATGGATACGTTATGACTTAATGTAGTTAATCACTTTTGGACCAAGGTGTTTTTTTATTATAGCTTGATTCCACACCGTATTTTTGGTACAAATATGAAATTTTTAGCATGTGATATCGGTAGCACAAATTTAGCAGGCCGACCATTGATATGAGGTGTGCGTCGGCAGGGGATCGAACCCCGGACCATGTACATGGTCGGCGAGAGTCCTAACCGCTGTGCCACCGACTCAGTGCTTATCGGTAGTCTGTGTCAATGAGAGAACTGTTAAATGCTAAGGACCTCTGGGCATGTTTCTTTTTGGCATAGGGCTGTTCAATCGTGCATATCTACGACAAAATTATTAAGAGTTCAAATTAGTACCCTACGACCAAGAGGTGTAAACGTTACCATAAAGCTACTGGGTTGGGATTCGATGGTCGATGAATGCACACTCCCTTCGCTTCGTAGCATAAAGCAACGGATGTCGATTTTTGACAAAATCCACTTTGAAGCCTAATCCTTGAACAGGTGTTTCATCTTAGTATTATGAACTCGTCGGTTAGGGAAAGCTCAGTTTTTCAAGTAATTGCAATTGTTGAATAGTTACTATTGTCTAGAGGTCTAGTTAGTGACACTTATGTATGAATAATTCTGTGTGTCTGGTATTTGTGATGTCTGTGGTGGAAAAGTGCCTCAACACACTAGTTAGAACGACCTTGCTATGCGATTTTAAGGACTTTTATTCAATCAGTAGCACAGATTGTGAATTGGTTTAACACAACTGCGATGATGACTATCTTGACTTTGTGAAACAAATACGATATTTTACAAAAAGAATCAACATTCTCGCCGACTGACTAGTGTCAACGTAGAATTTCGCGCATATGTGCAGCAGCTCCGGTTGCTACACTCCCTCCATCCACCATGCCACCATCCCGAGGACCCCAATCAATCAGGAAGTTTACATCTCCCTACATGACTGGCTTAAACTAACTGTTGTGGATTTCATTGACTGATGCCATGTTTTGGTTTGACCATCACTAGCTCTTTTCCAACCTGATCCTATGTCAGCTAACAACATTCTCAACAATGAAGCAATTCTCATAATATCCATTTTTATTCTGTATCCCGAAAATCCTTCCCTCATCTATTGTACTTTTTTCATTTCATTATTCATTCACCGATCAGTGCAGTTGGTGAAATGCTTCGACGTCTTTTAATGCAAGATCATAGTGTAGCATTTTTGCTCACTACAACGTGTCCACATGCATCGTCATTAAAATTTTCAATGCCTCATTTACAAATTAAGTTGCCTTTTTTGGTTTCATAATCAAATTCTTTTCTTTATATAGAAAATAATTATTTCAAGGGTATAATTTGTGGTAGGTCAATGTGCAAACTCTTAAGGTCATAAGACATAGTGGATGTACACATCAATATAAATAAATAAATAAATGGTTATAGTCATTTTATGCCTACCCTCTTACTTAATATTATCTCTACTACAAGAAATGACATCTCAAAATGTATTCGTTTGCAAAATATAGGTAGCATTATCATTCATTGATTTCTGTATACATTCTGTATGAGGTCACTGAAGTGATTCTTCTATTGATCATAAATTTTTTTTTTTGCATCACACTCGAACGTCCTTATTATTTATTAAATAAAATCACACCATAATATCATCCATCATTTCAGTGGTGTTGATAATTGTACTTTAAAATAAATTTAGCCTAGAATCAAAATTGTGGTTGGACACAGTTCGTATAACTGTGTAATTCTTTTTTAAAATATCTACATAATAATTACACATCTGAATAAGTGAGTTGACAAACGTGATTACTTATAGACTCTACAATTGTCTGTTTGTTAAAGATATCTGCTTTTCATGTGTGTGTGTGTGTGTGTGTGTGAGCAATCATTACTTTTCACTGTCCGCACCGTGGAAGTCGACTTCCTCTTGTATGACCACAAAGCTTAGGGGATAACTACTTCAGACCAATCTCACACGGCTTGTCCGGAGTAGCTTTAGGAGTTGTGTTCACATGAATACCTTACCGCTGGTTACGGACCACCACATGTTATTAAGGGATGTACACATTTCGGGACCAACCCTCCCTAATCCACCTCCCTAGAGCTGGAATGTAGCGTAACTAGCTTTTTGGTCGTCCGAGGGAAACATCTTACTGCTGTTATATCCGTAGTGTGAACGGATTACAATGTAATCATTAACTGCTTTTAGTCTAACCACCGTCGAAGCGACCTCTCTGGTATGGTACAACCCGCAGGAAAATTCATTCCAGTCAGTGCACCTCGTTGAGGCATTGAAATATGCAGGTCTGAGAACCACATCAAGGTAGCAGCTATGGGTGGAGTTCGTGTCATTTATTGCCCTACAGCTCCGTAGGCTAACAGTTAGTATCAAAACATAGGAGAATTCAGCTCTTTATGAACATTTAGGTGAACTGTAGTCAATATTCATACATTAAGGATGGTCCTTATCAGCAATTAGAACTAGGTGAGTGATTAGCATTTCTTTTGTATCAAGAAATTTGTGTTCCATTTATTGATAAATACTGTAAATAAGGTGAAATTTTAGTTATTTAGAATACGTCGTTTTCTAACAGTTGTGTACTTTTTTTGCTTGCCTGTTTGGTCTCACTAGATACCTGCTCACATGACATATTCGTCACTAAAGGTTGCTGCTTTTTAGTCTTTATGAACTATCCCAGTGTAATTAATAATTTCAGTAATCCCTCACTGAATTTATTATTCTTTAATGGTAATTTTTTCTTGGTTTTCGACCGGTGAACTTAAATATCCTCATATTTAATTTATAATTTCATTATTTCAAATTATTTTGAATACTAGTCATTGTGTAGGGTGACTAACTGACTGTATTATTTTGAATAAATTGCGTTTTTGTGCATTTTATTTGTTGTTTGACCGAGTAAGGAATATTCCTGCTATTTTTGATAATAATGATATAATCAATTATTACTGATGTGACCCGCCTTAGTTTTCATATATTTTCTACTTCTTCATTTTTCTATATTGTTTTGTATTTGTGATTAGGATGAAACAAGTACACCTGCTACGATCAGAGTGATCACTATCAGATCAAACAGGCAAAATACACGTAAGTTTCTCTATATTACTCTCTAATATCCATGTAATAATCCTCATTAATAATCTTAACTTGAAGTCATATTCGTAAACACTGATGGTTAATACTCTATAGAATTGTATAAATAATGTTAGTAGAATATTTTCAAATTAGTTGGCAGAAGAGGCAGCGAAGACAGGACTTCAAGTGAACCTAGAGAAGACGGAGGTGAGGAAGACACCTAACTAACAACAACAAGCACTGATGGGAGAAATCTCAAGAAAAAGACACCTTTCACTTATCTAGGCAGCATCATTTGATCTGCACGTGGCATGGATGAGGATGTCAGAGCCAACCGGCATTGGAAAGACTCAGAGATTTAACCTGCAACCAAAAAGCGTTTCGAACAGGCTTCAGAGCGTCTTCACAACAGCTGCCTTCGTTAGATACTGAAGATCAGATGGCCAGAAAGGAGTCTAGCAAACCAACCAACCAAGAGACTATTGCTCAACAAATATGCAGGAGAAAATGGAGATGGATTGGAAATACACTGAGGAAACTATTGAGTGAGCAATATTACGCGCTACGTCCTTGATTGGGACCTAAATGGGAAACGACAAGTTGGTCGTTGAAGGGTGATGTTTAGGAGATCATGTGACAAGGAAATGAAAGCATATAGGGAATCGTGAAGCCAGCTACAAAAAACTGCAGAGAAGAGGTTGAAATGGAGATATGCTATTGAAGCCTTATGTTTCACTTGGAACCCAACGGAATAATAATAATAATCAAGTGTTTTTAAAAGTCTTATAGTAAGATTCTCATTGACGACTATCACAGTGTACTTTGGGATTAATCAATAAATGGGTAAATCAGTTTTATGTTATCTCTAAATTTTGTCATCCTCTGTTGTTCCTGTGTATTTGATATGTTATTGATTGTCCAACGATGTCTATGTACCAACATACGTCCAAATTTTAATAGGAAAACACTTTTAGTTTACGATACAATTGCATAGATTTGACAAGTTTCCAGTCACTTCAATAATGAAACACAAGTAGATTACAATACTCTAGAAATGATTTACAAATGTTGACGTCAGTGTCTACTGTTTCTTTGAAGGCATATACAATCTAATCATATGAATGACATCAGAACGGTGTATGATTAGAAGTTTATGAAGATCATTGGCTATAATCTCTGCAACAGGACTTATTATTATGTTGAATCAGTTGATCTTCTAAACGATTACAATTACAACTTTTCGCTCTATAGTGAGAATGTTAGGAATCAGTTACCTTGAATAGATGTCTCATGTACCAGGCCGTGAGCCACACTAAAGCTGATGATACCACCCAGCTGCCAAGGATGAAGTAGATAGAACGGGATTAAGAGCCGGGAACGCATTAGCTAAACACCAAATGCTTAAGCTATTGAACCGCATCTTCACGCCATTAAGGATAATTTTGCTATAAGTATATGTTGTATATGTAAACATACGAAAGTGTTTAGTTCATCCAAGGATATTTTGCGAGAAATAAAAATGCAACTATGTACACCTGAATTTAGGTTTTTTCCCCTTTCTTTCAATTAACTGTAGGTCTAATTTTGTGGAGGGGTGGCTCATTGACTTCACTTGGCACTTGAATTCTAGCTAGTTGATCCCGAATTCGAATCCCACTCCATCTACTGCAACCAGATCACCTGAGTTGTATCATTAGTCCTCAGGCATGAAGTGTGGCTCACAGTGTGATACATAAGAAATCTGTTCAGGGTAGTTGGGTTTAATTTGTGCCATAAACACTAAAATATGGTGAAGTGAACAAAAAGTGTATTTGGGGGTGGGTTGGTTCAAAACCTCTAGAATGATATGGTTAACGATCACTTAAGAAAATATTTTTGAATACTACCAATCATTATTAAAGGCATTCAGTAAAGAAATTATCCATTTGTTGTTATGTTCTCGTTTAAAATTTGTATATTTTCCTTTTTATATTTTTCTATCTGCTCACATGAAATTCGGCTTTTTTGGATATATTACATGTACTTCCAATACGATGTGGCCTAACATGCTTTACCTTTTTTATTATCAAGCTGTGGTAAGTAAGAGTATACACATAAAAAGATTTTCCATTAACAGAGTTGCTTTTTTTTCTTATGTTATGCTGTGGACTCTAGTTAAGTAAGGGGAAAAACATTCTTACTCTCCCTAAATATTTATAAATTAGGTACCCTGAACACCTTTCCCACGTTATGTGATGCATACTTATTGTATGTGGGTGATAATAATACTACCCGATTGGTCAGGCTGGAATAGGTGAAATGATGTCTGAACCCTGGGTCCATTGGCTGAAAATTTAAGTACTAAATCAAGGGAATGTGCCACTTCCCACCCAAAATGCCTCCATACTATTATTAAATATGTTATGATCATCTAGTCTACTTAGCGGATTTTCTCTCTCTCCCTCTCTCAGCTATATGTTACTAGTTCTGTTGTTGGTTTTGCTTTGTTTAGAATATCTTTTTTTTGTCGCCTTACTCTTCTGTGTTGAATAACAATCATAAGTGTTACATGCCTTTTATTTGGATCCGTATTTGTTGCGTATGAACACAGTTACCCGGAACACCTCTTTTATGTACTAAGTTACGAGCTGTTGGCATTCTGCGGTTGTTTGGGATGAAGTAGATGACAGAAATTTTGAACCCTGGACTCACTGGCCGAAAGCCGAGTGTTTAAGTCAGTTAGGCATCTCTCTGCCTTCTGGTCTGTAACTCATATGAGATAAGTTATGATTATCGAAGTAATATAAAAATTCCTCACAGTTTGGAATTTATGAGTGAATTATTCACACTGAAAAAATCACAAACAATTCAGTGGAACCATGTTTTATACATACATTTTTGTTTCATGTTCAATGTCGAACTTTTCTATTCTCTTTAACGTGTAGGTTTTAGTATTTCCTAAATTAATGAGACAATATGCATACACGCGTACATTAACTTTAGCAAGAGTTTGCTTCTTAAGTTATATTTACCTAGTTAATTTAAGCCACGTAGGGAGATGTAGAATTCCTGACTGACTGGGGTCCTCGGGATGGTAAAAACCAATGACGGCTGGATACAATTGGTGAGATGGCTGGAAATTGTTTTCAATGGCGCAGATTCATTCACTCTTAATGATGTATCATATCCTATAAAATTCTATTGTTCTTTCGTATTACTATTCTTTTTGCCTCATATTTCTGTTTATTATCTCTCTTTTGAATCTGTCTTCACTCTCTTCTCTTGCTTTGTGTGTTCCATGGAGGGAGTGTGGCAACTGGAGCTGCTGCACATGTGTGCAAAGTTCTACGTTGAAACCAGTCAGTCACCTAAACGTAGTAACCACACTAGGATGAGCGAATTTCGCAGGATTGAGTGTAATAATAGGGAGGAACACTTTGTATTCAGTAACCATACTGTGAGTAAGCGTGTCAACAATCCCACGCTGCATACCAAGATACCCTGTCGAAATACATATACAGGTAGTCCTTTTCAGCACACTCCACCTTCTAGATACCTAGGCTTGGAAAAACCCGCAGTCCTGCGACCGAAGCAGCTTCCCTTACAGTATTTTTCTGTCTACAGAAACGATAACAACGTACCTAGTGGTATGCTGAATAACAGGTTGATGTGTAGACTTTGCAATCCTATATCTCATAACCCACAACCCAGCTACCACTACCCGTACATCCAGGAACACACTCCTGAATCTTGTTAAGCGGGTATTAAGTCCTGTAAAGAGGGAAGATTGGGCGTGAGGCTAACAGCTCCACTCCGTAAAAATAACACCACTGCTCTAGTTCGAAGCCCTATGTTCCACTTGGAACCTAAAGGAATATAATAATAAAAAAAATAATAAGTTAGGAAAATATTACAGAATAATGAAATATTCAGCTTAATGTAAATAACGAAAAAATATGAATAATAAGGAATTTAAAGCCTCTGTATTACTGCTATATGAAGAAGGAAAATCAAAGGTTATTCGCGGGTTTCCTAATAACGCTGGAATTAGGGTGGAGGTTAAACCAAACAACTCACTCAGGAGATAAACTTTGTCGGCTTGAGAATTCGATAGACCCGATTCAGTAAAGTAATAAAATTTACTAAATACCTTAATAGTAACTGTAAGGTCAAATACATAGGTCGAAATCAGTGGACCAGGGTCAGTTAAGTTATTAGAATATACGAACTTAGCTAAATGTAGAATGACTCACCTATCTTAGTTGAGTAATCTAGAAAGAAGCTCAACCACTGCTACGTGTGCATTTGCACAAGAGGTGGGGATAAGGTAAATGTATTAAAAAGTAGCACAGTTAGGTGGAGAGAGAGAGAGAGAGTTAATCACTGAATCTTTGAATCAACATCATATACATACAATCTAAATGATACAAGTCCCCATCCTTTATATATATATATATATATATATATATATATATATATATATATATATATATATATATATATATATATATATATATGGAAAACTGCAATCAAAACAGGTTGGAGTAAAATCATATAAAGCAAGTTATGAAGTCATGTGAAAACAATGATATGATTATTAGCAAGAAATTGTCCTCAAAACGTCATCCAGTATTTAATACTGTATTACTGTGTGTCATATCATTCATCAAACTGAAACTAATCTGGAAATCTTCTTCACTCGGCATCAACAACAAAATTCGGATTTCTAATACAAACCTCAAGTCAGTCAGTTCTTCTATACGGATCAGAAACTTGGCGGGTCACGCAGAATATTTCCAACAGGTTGCAGACCTTCATCAACAGCTGTCTTCGTTCTATACTGTAGATCAGATGGCCGGAAAGAATCACCAACAAGAAACTATGGGAACAAACAAAACAAGAACCAATCGCTCAACAAATATGGAGGAGAAATTGGAGATGGATTGGACACTCGCTGAGGAGGCCGCTGGGTGACATCAAGCGTCAGGTCATAGCTCGAGTGGAACCCGAAAGGGAAGCGGCGAGTGGTTCGTCGGTGCAAGGGTGACATGGAGGAGATCGTGTGAAAAGGAGTTAAAACAGTATGGACTAACATGGATTCAGGTGAAAAGGACAGCCGAAGACAGAAGCAAGTGGAAACGTGCAGCTGAAGCCCTATGTTCCACTAGGAACCTAAGGGAACAATAATATAATAATCATAATATAATATCAAATGAACGTATCTTATTTGGATTGATACAAGTTGTTAAGCGCCGAATGAGCCTTTTGTATATTTTGTGCTGATAATTGACCAGTAGTCAATCAGTGCAATAAGACTGATACAACTTTCTAAGTAATTGTAGCGGTCAACTTATTCAAGTACTTATACTTCCTATCCTTTCACACTAGTGTAGTCGCAAAAAAACAGCATCGATTGTATGCTAATTATCGGGATGTTTTTTTCACACATTAAAATGAGAGAAAACCTATTGTCAGTCTTTTACAAATCCACGTTTTTATATTCATAAAATTACTCTCTGTCTGCATAGTGATTATGTGATCATACAGCACTACTGAATAGTGTGAATATTTTCACATATCTCGTTTGTTTTATACATCACTGGTTAGTATGCTACAGCGTAGTCAAGTTTACTATTATCTACTAATCTAGGGATTGACTTTCATTCAGTTAAGTGTAGCCTTTATTTCTAATATTATACGCTTATTAGTTTAGGATGCATACATGGAATGCACACGTATATTCATGTTTGTTGATATGAAATAATTGGCCCGATATTACCCAAAGATGAATAGAATAATCACTAGGCGAATAAAAATAACAAGGTAGGATGATATGATGTTATTGATGCGATTAGAGAGAATTATAGAACATCATTTCGAATTCAACAGATTTTCTATTAATTAGTCAAACCATGTTACAGTTATCTGTGCATCAGATAGATGGGTGTTTACATATACATATCAGTTGGGTGTAGAGATTAATTTGTTTTTCATGTACATATCTGTATGCACGTGTGTGTGTGTGTTTGCGTGTAGGCACCAGGCATATGGGTGCAGGCCACTTACGGTTTAATCGTATGATAAATGTAACTAAAGTGTATAGTTTAATCATTTGTAATAATCGATTTTATATTATATTTGTTTCCGCCAGTTGTTTGCAATGGTCGACGCTGAGTAAGCGATTAAAGCTGTAGTAGGGCTTGGTATTCTGACTGACTGATGTCAAGGTGTGTATGCTGACCTAATTCATGCGATTTCTGTACTGTCAGTAGTGATTAATCGCGTCTTCACTTAATTATAACCAATTGGTTTTTGTTAAGTGTCTAGTGTATTTCATCTGTACTTTTACCTGTCTACATTTGTCAGCATACGTCATCGTACTCAGTGAGTATTAACATTGATGGCTGTTAGTTCGCTTTGTATAAGGTGTGTAAAAATGTTTGGATAAAATGTACCTTAGTGGCTTGTGCCTGTAATCTTTCCACGTGGAAGTCAGGGTGGGGAGTGTCATGCGACTAGAAGTTCTGAAAGGTAGGCACTCAGAAAAGCGGACTTATTGATTATATCACTTGACTTTCAGTTAGGTGGTTACAGGTTTTAACCCCACTAGCCCTATTTCAGTCTGGACAGCGCTCACATAATAAACGTGACTCGTGACGTGTTATGTGTGAAAGTTGATCCCGGTAACTAAATAACAAATATTGCATAGTACCAGTTGTTGTATAATTAACACTAACTATTTCTTCATTTTAATAAACTCTACCAACAAAATTTCACTTCATACTTTTAATACTGATCGTGGGATATGTGGGACAAGTATTAGTTTTTATCGATTGTGTTTATAGAAGTGTCGGTCACTCATCACGTTTGCTATTTCTTTTACCATCATTTTATCCTGGTATACACTAGTCGGCATATTCGACAAGCACACACATTCAGCTAGCCAGTTTGTGTCAGTCCAGTTATCCACAAAAATTTAAAAAAGTTGACTTGGAAAAGAGTTTTAAAATAATTTACTACATCCTAAAAATTGCAAAACTTAACCAGACGGACAGAGTTACTCTATCAGATAGTTGGAGGCAATCGGCAGGAAGCCTTGAACCTAGGTTTCGTGCTAGTTGGCACTCATCAGCAAGGCGTATCTGCAACCTAAGGACTATGTCCTTCGTGTCTCATTATGACAGGAAGCTGTTGAGACATCTCACAAGTTCACATAGGTCGACGTCACTGAAATCAATTTCTGATATTTTCTTATTATCATTCTCCTGAAGCCTCCTTAGTGAACATACCAAGTCAAATTATCAGACTCCTGCAGTATACATCATTCTTGCTTCTTTTTAATGAAGTTTTGACTCTCTTGCTTAAGTGACTAAGTAAATAGCATTCCTAGATGGCAATGTTAACTGAAAGCGATTTGTTTTCCCTTGGTAACCATAGATTTCTGGTTATCATTTTTATAATGTATAACTTTGTAATAACCCTTTCTAATCCCTCAGTTTTTCATTGTAATTTCTGTATAGAGTCCATCAGCAGTCAGTAACAGTAGTGATAATACTCCGTGTCGAGATTCTGATCCGTAAGTATATAATTATAATTTTGATATTTGTTGTGTATATCTTCGAATTATGTTTCATTACACATTCATATTCATTTATTTCACTGCTTTCGACATACTGACTGATATTTCACAGACGCACACACAAAGTATGAAAATTGTTTTATTCATCCTAAGTTCATATGTACAAAATGGAGTTCTTTTCATTACCTCTTTATGGGATTAATATTACATAGACTCTTAGTTCGAGTCTAGTCTTTTTCATTCCTATTCAATGACATTATGACTACTTGGTTTGTTTGCTTTCTAATGGTGAGACTGTTTAAGATAGTTTTTGGTTGGTAAATTGCTGCTGATGTAATGGGTTAAGTTTCTGACCAACGGCAACCGGATTACTAGTCCGGTACTCTACCAGAGTTGACCTACAAGACCCAACTACTAACTACGTTATTATTTTACTATACTTACTCAATTGTCATATGAATAAATGATACAGTTACTGTTTGTTGCTTTTGTACTTTCTATGAAAGCGGATTCATTTTCTTTTATTTTCCTTCTACAATTAAGAATTCTACAGCAGTATTTATGTAACACATTCTTTCATTATTAAGCACCTAGTAACCTTCTAACGGTTAACGGTGTGTACTAAGAGAGATGAGGCATACCAGTTTGGAGGTTTGTACTCAAGTAAAGTGACAGTAGAATTTATACGCGTGAATTATAGAAGAGGTGATTGATTGCGTCGGTGGCACAGTGGTTAGGACTCTCGTCGACCATGCACATGGTCCGGGGTTCGATCCCCTGCCGACACACACACGATATCTATGGTCGGCCTGCAAAATTTGGGCTACCGATATCCATGCTGAAAATTCCATACTTGTACTGAAATTACGGTGTGGCATCAAGCTGTAACCAAAAATGTAATATAAATATAAAAATTTTCTTACCTTAAATTTAAAAAATCACGAAAATGTTTTCTTTTCCATTATAACGAAACGCATTACAGTATGAATGTCATTCTTATTTCTAAGTCAAAGTATTTCCTTTGGTAAAGAATTTTGGGGTTTAGAATAAACTATAAAATTTTGGTTACAACGGGCCCCTATTCATGCGTTACAGTTTCTTCAGTTTTATACATGACGGTTATTCTGAACGCCTAGCACAAGACACTTAAAGACTACCATATAAGTTGTGGTTAGACAAAACTATCGAACATTACTAAAAGTCCACTGCTGTGGACTGATTTAAAGTCTGACCTACAAGGTAGCAGAGAAACACGAGGAGCTGCGTCGCCATGATTGTTGGTGACCGATACGGGTTAAAAAACTATTTGGTTTATTTCGGATTCTGTAGTCCATATGCAATATAGCTTTGGAATTCGGGTTCTTCAGCACCCCTAGATGAAATCCTCTATGTTCACTTGTCCACTGATGAGTGCTGAACATGTCTCCTTTGCCCTTTCGCTTTTGTAAGTATACGCGTTGAGTTTTAAAGGTAATCAATAGAATTTATGTCTCCATATGGAAGCATTTCAAGGGGAAGACGGAAGTTTGCCCATCGTTGTTCACACCGCGCTATTAATGGAGGATGGGATAACTAAAATATAGGATTCTGTATGTACAATCTAGTACACATCCTTAATGTATGACACCTCGTAAAAATCTAGATAAGTTGAATAACAGCACAGAACTTGCATCGCCTCAGGTCACCATATTTCTCAAAGCCATGCTCAGGAAAGATGCGTTATTGAAGCAAGACTCTGAAGTTAACTAGAATGAAATAAATAAATAGGGGAAATTATTTGTGTAATATAAAATGTTTCCTAATTTAGACGAATATATCAGTATCATTCATCGTTGATAGATCCAATCTACTGACGTTGTTTTCTGATGGATTTTCACCAGCTGGTTAGCACTCGAATCCTAATTCTTTGGGATGGTTCTATTCTAAATACTGACCAATTAGAAGCCTTCATGCCTTATTCTTTCTTCACTAAACATTGCATAGTAATATAATACTACTTTAGGACTCTGTTGACATATATGCTAATGTAGTTAGGTTGTTAGCTGGAGTCGACTTACACAGTATTAATATGTATTTCAATGTGTTCACCTCAACTAAATTGTCGATTGTTTGGTTTTCTTCTTTTCTACAAATGAAATCGATAAGTGCCCATATATATATATATATATATATATATATATAATACACTTTCGATCAGTAGTCTTGGGGCATTTCGGTGAAGGGTTTAGTACTAATGTCAATGAGAATATAATAGCGAACCTTGTATTTATTTCTAGTCTCGAGGATATCATCGACTTCTATTATTGTTCGTATTTATTTTACTCAACTGAACAGTATTCGGTGGGGTTGTGTCCTTTTATTTTGGGTGGTCTTAACAGCGAAGTAAGCTCTCTGAAGGTGTTGTCTAGGAGGACAATGAATGCCTTGCAAATCAATCATCAGGTTCAGTGAGCACAACAACACTGAAAGCATACACTTCTCCTACAAAGCTACTCTATTACTATTCGTAATCGGTGATTATATTTGAACTGTTTTACCTAACAGCCCAACAAAGTCGATTTTAGCACACATCTGTGATCATTCAAGCATACATCGAACAAACCAACAAAATCTGAATTGGCTTTTATTTTCTCTTTCATTTCTTTCTTTTTTTTTACTTTCTGCCTTTCCGCTACATTTACTCAACTCACTTTTATCACCGGGTTTGTCTCTTTTCATTTTTTTAAGATTGCCATTGTCACATGATCACGTGATAAAAGATTCTCATTTTATGTATTCCTTTCTTTTTATTTTGTGCTTTTTCATTCCTTTTCTACAAAATCACTTGAATTTGAATAATAATTCTGAAAAAATTTTTAACTTTTAAATTTCATGGTACAATTTGTTTCTTTTCTTTTTTTGACGTTCTTTGATGATGATTACTTCTTCGTGGATAAATAATTTCATCAGATGATGGTTAATTAATTACCAACAGATTCGCGTTATGCAATGCATAATTACCTATAAACCATTACTCATCTCTATCTTTCTCATTGCAAAGTAACAATGATTGTACAGGACAACACAGAGTTAACTGTTAACGGTGATCCAAGTGAGAAAGAATTTCTCCCAGTTTTCTTCCCATAACAGTTAGTTTGAACCACATCGGGAGGTGCAGACTTCCTGGTTTGGGGTCCTCAGGATGGTAAAAACCAATGACGTCTGGAGACAATTGGTGATATAGCTCAAAATCGTTCTCAATGGTGGCGTAGATGCATTCACTCTTTGTGATTTATCATATCCAATAGAAAACTGTTGTTTTTCCATATTAATATTCTTTTTCCCTCACACTTCTGTTTGTTGGCTGTCTTTTGAACCTTGCTTACTCTCTTCTCTCGTTTTGTGTGCTACGTGGAGTGTGTCAACTCGAAGTGCTGCACATCTGTGCAAAGTTCTATGTTGAAATCGGTCAGTTAGTCTCCAGTTTCATTTACTATTTCTTAAGTGTGTTTGTGTTAACCGAGCTGCTTGGTTTAATTGAGAAGTTCTCAGTGTCCTCCTGGATAGCATCTACAGTGCTGACTTCCTTGTGAAGTGACTCTTTGGAATTTCCAAATGAATGCTCTAACTGTCTCTTCGAATGACTCTGATTGTGATTGGTTGTCTTCAGAAGTTGTCAAGCATGACATGTATACCTGCAAATCAATAGATACAGACAACTAAGGGCACTCAATTTGACTGAGAAAATGTGAAAACTTTAAACAGATAATTTCTAGAAGTCTGGTACTCAACTCAGTCTTCATCCAACAGACTTATGATATAGATGAAATTTACCTGTCAAAAAGGAGCAACTCATATGGGGCAAAAAGGTCAAATACTACGCAATCGAAGCGATTGACATAGACACAATTTGACATAAGGATAAGAAAACATTTGAAAACAACCAATCGTAGTCAAGGGCATCATTCATGGGGATTACTGACTTCACACTGAAGTAAGCACTGAAACTGTCTAGAAGGACAATGAAAGCTTCGTAATTAAACCAGAGGAATGTAACCAAACCAATAACATCCACTTGATCTACAAATCTTCTCCATTATTTCATTAATAATTTTCTTCTTTGTAAACTATTGATTTCAATGTGTTTTATATTTCTTGTTTTGGTTCACTAGGGAATCTCTTCATGATGATGACTCATATGTCAGTGTGAAAATTGAAAAATTTCTTGGTTCTTCCATCTCTATCGGTGAATTAATTGATCAGACAAGTTATTTACAACAGTATCCTAGTTGGCTTGGATTTTGTGGTCCAGAAAATAAAAAGAAATTTGCTCCAACTTATATTAATCGAAATGATAATATCTGGGGTAGGTGTCAAATATCCGTTTTTACTATTGTTTTTTATCCTTTATTATTTTTTCAGTCATCCTCTGTTTTTCTAAACTGTTAGAGTTGTTTGGAGGATTTCATCATGAGCTGACATCAGTTAGAGAACCATTGGAAAACCAGCTGGGAGTACTGGACAGCTGTTTCGTCAGCCTATTTTGGGACTCTTCATCAGACGCACCCACCGGGGTTCGAACCCAGGACCTTCCGGTTGCAAGGCGAGCTTGTAGACCATAAAGCCATTGGCACCTGATCCAATGACCCATGAATTCTAACTTCTGCCAATTCACTGCATAGCGCGACCATTTCGCAATGTCTTCTTCGATGAGTTACTGCCTCATCTTCAACCTGCTGTACCCTACTGGTCACGGCTTCCCAATAGAACCCCTAGTCACTGCCTGAATAGGGCCAGTCGCTAGTGAGCATCAGATCGACTTTCAAGTCTTGGTTTTTATAGGGATTTTGTTTGATTGGTTGGAGGATTTCATCATGAGCTGATATCAGTTAGAGTTCTACTATTTACAAGTCTCAAAAGGAATTAAATGTTGTTCTCTTGGATTCTATTGCTAATCATTATCCACTGAAATAATATCATATTAATTCCCTGAGATATTGTCGAAGCATCCGTGCTTGGCGCCGACATGTCAACAGAGGTTTAACATCTCGGTCCAATATAATCAATCAATCAACCGGAAATACATAACTTAAATAAAAATAATAGTCGTTTTAAGGTTGTAGTTAAAATCATTTTTTGAATGAACAGAATGATGAAAGCATCAAAAAACTTTTTATTTGTCAGGTTTAATACGCTTAGAATGAAATACTACAATATGCCCTATAAATGGTGTTAAGTCAATTTGTTCACTCCATCGTTCCATGATAGGAAAAGAGTTTACAGTCTCATCGTATTCAGTAACCATTTTTTTAACGTATGAATAAAATCGTACATGGTCCATAGGATTGATATTATTTATCTGATACGGTAATCTTAAGAATTAAAATAAGAAATCGTAAGGTCACTAAAGTGATTCGAAGTAGAGATCTGTTTTTTTGTTCTTTTGAGGAACTGTATTTCAGCTAAAAACCAACCGTTTTTAATTCATTCAATCTAGATAAATAGGTGAATCAGTCATATTTGTTTTTTATTCCTTTGAGGATTGTTTTTTTTAAATTTCATTTTTTATGCCTCGAAAAGTCATCTATAAGGTTGTATAGCTAACGGGATCAGTTCATTCTATACGCTTTATAATTGAGTGTTACTCAATAGACACTTGTTTACTTCTTTTATGTAAGAAAAATACTGGGCACAAATAAGTTTTAAAAATTATATTTGCTGTTACTGACAGTAGGACTCGTTGGCTGTGAATATATCTATCGCCCAGTAGTAGCCAAACGGATATGTGCTGGATTCAAGTCGCAGTAGGAACACTACCTATCATTCATTGCGAATTTAAGCACATCTGTTTGATGAGTCGTAAATAGAACTTGGACTGTCCTTCTGGATTCCACTACTAGTCGCCATCAACCAAATAGCATCATTTTAAACTTAAGGAATTGTCAAAGCGTGAGTACTAGCAGCCAGCCGACATGTCAACAGAAACTGAGTATTTCGGTCCAATATGAAGCGATATCAAAAATTTATTAAATGGCTTCTGTAATATACTCGTACCTTATTCTGAAGTAGGTGTTGAGATCTACAGCATTTAGCACAGAGAACAGGATTTGAATTTTCAACATTAATGTCAAGTCAGTGTTTCTATATAGTTCGGAGACTTGATGCATTACCTAAATCATTTTCGACAGACTTCAAACTTTCATCAACATCCCTCTTTGCTCGATACTGAAGATCAAATTGTCCGGCTGGAGAGGATGGGCAACAAAGCACTCTGGCAACGAACCAGTCAAGAAGATATTACCCAATACTCATCCAGAGACTGACTGACTTACTAACTGAGTTTTCATCATTGGCCTTTACAGAGAAGCTGATACATTCCATATGGGACTCAAATACAGAGAAATAAATCAAAGAAACTTTTAAGAACGGAAATGTATGGGAGGAAGGTCAGAAGGAAACTGAAATGGATTAGACATACACTGGGGAGACCTATCGAGTGGAACCTGAATGAGACGCGATGATTTGGGTCTCTGACGGTGACATGAAGAAATGTCAAGAGGAAATGAAAGCTTTTGGGTAGCTGTGATTGATGACAGAGAATCGAGTGGAATGGGAATGTGCCACTGACGCTTTATGTTCCATACTGAACGCAAAGAACGAACAACAATATTTTTTCCGAAAAATTATACAATTTTTATAACAACTTATGATGAAATTGAGAAGTCCTTCGCGTTTTCCTTTTAATCGTTTTTAGAGTGGTACATCTGTCAAATTATCTTGACACACAAACATATACCAGTATCACTCCTAACTTCTTATTTCATTTTTTTTTCGGTAAAATTCAACTGCTTAACTGCATCTATCCATTATTCATGTTAATTATTTATTTCTACAGAATTGGTATTGTCGGAACGTGGTTATGTAGATATGTTACTGATTGTCAGAGATTTATATATGATACCATTTCCAAAAATTGATGCAAATTCAATTAATGGCTTATCCACTGATTCTGTACTCGGCAATTCATCAGATTTATGTACAGCTTTGTTCCCGTGTATCGATGAATTGGTTAAATCGCATGAGAAAATTTTTCGTGTTCTTGCCGGTCTACATGTGGAACGTGAAGATCATGTTGTGTCTTCCTTAGGAGCCTATTTGGTGAAGTTAGTGAGTTATACCAACTGATTTCTTAATTTTAAATTTCTTCCACATATATCATTACTGTTTTTATTTTTTGTAAAATTTCTCCCTTTCAATAACAGAAACTGATAGGAACAACCAATTAAAAATGTTTTGCTAATGAATGACATGAGTTTATTCGTTTCTGTGATTTCCCGTTGATACATATGATCATGCTTTGTCTTCTTTTGGATACTTCAGTTAAACGTGCCTGCTTCACAGTTAGTGGTGGTGTTCGAAATGTATGTCGAATCTAGCACCTATCTCTTCAAGCGCCAGATCGTTATCTCTACTGTCATTGATTATTACTGTTTCTTACAACGTAACACAGTTTTGTCTTAATATAGTAATAGTAATAATAACAGTAATAGCTAGAAAATTAGTCTGTACACAGTGCAGCAGTCTCAGCGTGCTTTATTGTGAAGTATTTATTCTATGTGCAGAATCTTCAAGTAAAACAATAATAACTGATAATGCACTATTTGTAGCAATGTTGTTCTATCTGACTTATGCTCCACCGCTCCACAGTGCATTTCCTCCATTTGCTTCGAAAAATTCATAGCAGTAAGTAGAAATATATATATGAAAATGGAGCAAATGTGACGTATTTTCTGTATATGGAAATTTATTCATATTTTTATTTTTATTGGATTCCGAGTGGAACGTAAGGCTTCAACATTACATCTCCATTTCACTCTGTTTTCTGAAGTCTATTTTAGCCAGCCTAACGATACCCATAAGCTTTCCCTTCCCTCTCACACGATCTCCAATTCACCCTCGGACCTATGCCCAACTCTAGTTGTTTCCCATTCGAGTCCCACTTGAGGGCCTGGCGCATACTGTCACTCAGCGGTCTCCTCACTGTGTGTCCAATTCATCCCCATCACCCTTTGCATGTTTGTCGGTTGATTAGCTCTTTGTTGGTTCGTTCCTACAGTTTCTTCTTACTAATCCTTTCTAGCCATCTAATCTTCAGTATAACGAGAAGGCAGCTGTTGAAGGCTTCATGTGCTTTTGGAAATGTGTGGGCGGTTGTTACTTCCCGGCTGCCCACACCGTGGGAGTTGATTGATTATTCGGGTACCTGAAACAGAAAGCGAGTTAGTGTTGCGTGACGGCAGAACCTAGGGGACAGCTGCTTGAGGCCGGTCACACACGGCCTGTATGAACTGGTTTCTTGGTTTGGTTCCGTATTAGTAAACTTACCGCCGGTTACGGACTACCGTAGGGTAAGTCGGGATGTACAATTTTCGGGGTCGACCTTTTCTAACCTACTCTCTCCGGAGTGGAGACAGCATAACTGGCATGCTGGTCGTCTAAGGGAAACACCTAACTGCTGTTGCATCCCTGTTCCCCAGCAGCAAAACTTCGCCCACAGACCTGAGTGTAGTGTGAAAAATTCTTACACTATACTGGCAACTGCTTTTACTCTAATCACTATCCTAACAACCTTCCTGGCATGGTAGGACTTACATGAACAATAGTTCCAGCCAGTGTAGCTTGTTGGGTTATTGCGATATGCAAGCCCGACTACCACGTCAAGGTATCAGCTATCGGTCGGGTGTGGTGACTCGATCTGCTGATAATCGGTGCAAATTTCTATGTTGAAACCAGTCAGTCAGTCAACTGCTGATAGAAATTATTGCATAGGTTGCATTGATTACTAATTGCCACTGATTATGTCACTTGTTTTACATTCATCAATCCATCACTTGACCACATTCTCATATCTTTATCTAAAAATAATGTTACAACTAGAACTTTTTTAAGTTCCTTATCAGATACTTTTTGTTCTTTTGACATGGTAGGGTGATACAGAATAAAAAGTAGAGAATATTAGTGTTTTGGTAAATATCAAGATTTTACTCAGCAATAAGTTGTTCAAATCAGTGAATGTACACAGAAAACTAACCAACCTCATGTCAATGATCGGTTTATTGTTGAATTTCATGCTATGCTTGTGTAGTGTTTCAGATGAATTTGTTTGTATTTTATAGTTACAAGACAACTCATGAAGAGGAACTCTTTGATTCTGCTTTTTTCAGGACAGTTAACATGAATACGTTTCTTTAAATGATGTTTGATGGCTGTAGAATAATGATTTTCCTAGTATAGTATATGTTTACTGCTGGCAGTATTCTTTACTGATTCGGGGTCTTTTCAGTCTTCCACATTTATATCTGATCTGTGTAACTGTTGAGGTTAAATTTCAAGGCAATTTCTAAATGCATCTTTGTGTTGTGTTCTGTGACCTTAATAATGTAATTGCAGAGCTTTTAAACCACTACTTTCAGCTCTAACTTCATTTTGAAGCTCTTTTTTTGAAGAACGTTACATCGTTAAGTACATCCACCCAAACTTTGTAACCCATTATTGTCTCCTTGTGATTATGTGAAGCTTCAATTGTTGTGTATATATAATTTTTTATCACAGAATATATTGACGCATCAGTTTCTTACTGTTTCTACGCTAACAGAGTAATTATTTCATTTATCTACACTGTTTTTGTACAGTTTGATGCAGATTGTCTTTCATCTTTATCTCAATTATATGGTCAATTTTTATTTGCTCAAAAACGTATCCGTCAACGTTTACAACTGTGTAAAAGTCATCCACAGATTGCATCATTTTTCCAGGTATGTTATCATCATTTTCATAAAATATAAATGTCAGTTTTTTTATACCGAGCACAATCTTGACTAATGACGCCATTTTTCACTACTTAGAATGCAGTATGTACATCAATAAGCTTCTTCGTTATCGATGATAATTATGGCTGTTAGCTTTCTAGAAGTCTTTGAATTAGGCAAAGACATTGGTTTGTACAGAACAGGCAGGATTGTCAACACTTATTTCACCGGTTTCTCTTCAGCTGCGTAGAATTTTCAAAGGCGACATGATATCAGTTAACAGAAGACTTCAAAAATAATAAAACGTTTTCAAGAACTACACAGAAGATTTAAGGTTTAACAAAAGAATGTTTGAATACATTAGGAAAGGAGATGTGTAATAAAGTCATGAGGCGGATAATCAGGTGAAAAATAACGAGTAAGTTGCACTGTAGTCTAGTGAGTTCAGTTCATATCATAGAAACAAAAACAAGCAAAATCGTAATATAGAGGAAGGAAAGAAGTCCAAGCAAATGATTATGTAATTAAATAAATGGAAGAGTTACTAGGACTAAGAAAGACTGATAACCGTCTCATTCTGAACACAGAATTTGCGTCTTAGGTGTTTGACAGTTATTGATTGCTACGGTAAACTTGAGGATAACTGAATCATATAGTCTATTGATAAAGTTAAAGTATTTCATCATATCCAGCTCAAGGTCAGTTTCAATGAGTTGACGGGCGATAGCACTATTGAAACCGTTTGACCTCTTAAGTGGCAGGCTTTTCACCATATATATTTGAAGAATCCCTTCTTTCTTCTCTTTTTAATTTTTGAAGTGTTCAGGATTGTTTTTGATTTACGTGATTTGTAATTTTCAAATTTCTGTATTCAGTACTTTGTTTATTTTTTGTTCATAATTATTGGTCGTGTCATTTAGTTGCAAATATTTATCGGTTAAAAATATAAACAAACACTAAAATCTAGTTTTATTAAGACAAAATCGTTTGTGTAAAGACAGACTAGCAATTAGATTTATATTTTATATTTTAAGCATCTTTCCAACTTGACTAAGAATCTTTTTTGTAAGCAGTAGACGGGGCGGGGTGTGGACAGGGAATTCTTGTGCCCAACAGACACTGAGACAGCAGTTTTAGTGATACGCACTGATATTTGATATACCTTGAGATTGCAACAGTTTCAGAGTAGATGCTTAAAGTCGATAGTCGGTAATTCGCCATTCCATTCTTTGTCACTGCTAGCCTATAACAAACAATCTTAGATAGTCATTTTAGAAGGATTCGCAGTGTCTTGCATAAGCAGTGAAAGCTAATCACGTTTAAAGAGTTTGCAAATTCCTGTCAATGTCGCATACTACATTAGTTCTTAAAAGATGTGGGGAAGTGTTACTGTTTCTTCTATTAACATTAGAATGCGATATTGGTTAATAATCGAATTACATAATTTTATCCTTATAGACTTAAGTACACACTGATGAATTAGGACGACAAAAGCTTCGCAACTAAACCACAGCTCGAAACACTTCAGAATTGATAATTCTTGCACCGTGTAAATTTGGTCCGCTAAGCTTTTAGTATCTTAAAACTAGGGATTGATTTCTGAAAGTGTTTTTATGTGGTTCACTGACTTAAGCACCTACTTTCAGTCAGTCCCGCTTCACCTACTTCATGTGCGTCAGTGGCACAGTGGTTAGGACTCTCGCCGACCATGCACATAGTCCGGGGTTCGATCCCCTGCCGGCGCACACCCGATATCTATGTCAGCTGAATTTGGGCTACCGATATCCATGCTGAAAATTCCACACTTGTACTGAAAATACGGTGTGGAGTCAAGCTGTAAATCAAAAAAAAAAATCTCTTACACAAAAAAGTGAGGCACATAGGCGAATACATAAAAAATCTGATCCAAGTAGCAGCTGAGTACTAACTTCAAAAATTTATGAAGTGTACAAAACCGTAGGAATATAAATAGTTGTAAAGAAGTACAAAAAATTTAGATACCTAGCAAGAATGTTGCCATATATATTATTTTATTTTCTGCTCTTAATACTTGTTTCCTGTCTAACGTGTAAATATATATATATATATATATCGCTATATAAGAATACGTCAAATTGTTGACCTTTATGTACACATAAGTACAGATGGTTACTGTTCTTCTTTTAGTTTACCCTGTAGTCTTGATAACTATTTTGATGAAGGTGGAAGTTACCTTTAGATTACCCAGTATGATTCACTCATTTGTTGGTTTTGGCTTTCAGTTTTCTAAGAATATGATAGATTTTAGTTGAAAAACATGCAGTTATTATTTTCTGAAGTATACATTTCATATAGTAGGTTAATGTGTATTCCGGAATTTGTCGAAATGTGCCTATTTATTTAATCATCCCACCCTCATTTATTACCTGTAATCCACCTGATTTCTGAGGGTAATTCATACCGTGTTTGCTATGAAACTTTCGAATAACTATCGATCATAGGATCTTGGACACTGCATCAGTGAGGGTAACTCATATCTGATTTTCAAATGAGATTTTTGCTAAACCTTCTTTATGGTTGGCTTCATTAGCGATCTAGACCAACCAGTTTGTATTTTTGACGAATTTCTGTTTTCTGTCTGATGAGTACAGAACAAAATCTAATCAATAATTACTCAACAAAGTGTTGATAAATGTCTGGGTTTCAACTGTTGGATGTTATTGCTTCCTCAGTCCCTGTTCTTCTCACAACTTTTTAATCTTTGTCAGACCTTAAGAATCAGTATTCACTTAATACAGGGCTAAATTGGGATCAAGTGTAATGCGCTCACTAGCCAACTGTTCTGACCAATGTTTCAGTTGTCAAGAGTTAGGAGTTATATAAGAGGGCCGTTTTTTGATCGTCTTTATCTCTTCCACAAACCAGATTAATTGACAGATGTTACGTAACGAAAATGTCTGCTTCATTTATTTCGCTTTCATAAACTACCATCATTATCAATAGTTAGAATAAAGCACCATTCACCTTTCCTGGCCCTCATAGTTTACTGTAACCAGCTTGAATGTGGCTTCACATATCCACTAGTTCTTACTTTTCAGTGATTACAGATGTCAACTGTCTTCACACGTATGACCATAGGGACAAACCTGACCAGGACGAATGCTTACATTCGTTCTTTGCTAAGTAATAAATGAATACGCTAAAATACAAACTTGATGTTATTATGTGTTAGTCAAGCGCAAAAAGGTTTTACAGGATACCATTAGACACCCGAACATACGATTACAATCCAGGAAAGTTTTCCAAAAAAGATCAACAATTTATCATGGACGCCATCTAAGAACACATATAGCAGTGCCTAAGGCATCAGTCCTTCCAGTTAGAATAGCTTTTCTTATTCACTTCGATGTACTGTTCCCTTTGAGGGAAGTTCAAGGTAACAGTTGTCTTTGAAGAGATACGTGTATACTATCCTATTAGTTAGTGCTTACTCGTCAAATAGGCTTCTATCTAAACCGATTGTAATTGTTTATTCTGTTTACAATTTTCTATGTTATTTCTCTCTTCCTATGTCACAAGCAATCCCAGTAAGCGGAATAATTAAAATATACTAACCAGCAGTAGGATAGTGGATTCGTGCTTTACTTATTCTGCATACAAGTTGATATCAGTTCTGATTTGTCATTCTTGTTTCATCTTTTACTATTATTATATACCTTTATTATCGCTTGTTTTGACACTGACAGTTTTGATACTGCATGGGATATATGTGTGTGAAACAGATATAGGTGTGGAGTTGAGGTAAATGAACAATTAGGGTTGATAGTAATTGATACACTTCGCTGTTGAAGTTATACGAAAATCTACCCGAGTTAATTTGAACAGATAATATCACTGACATTAAAAGTTGTGTTGCAATTCACACTTTGTTATGAAAAAATTGCTTATTGAACTAATTAATATTAGTGACAAACACCTCGGTAGGTCGCACACATTTTTTCATAATAATAAATATTATTAATGTGTTTAGTTAATTTACTATTCAAATATGTCTGATTACGCAAACATGCATTGTACTTATATATATATATATATATATATATATATATATATATATATACTTATTCAACTTTACCTTTGTCTAAAAGTTAGGTCATGATGGTGATCGCAACTGGAATATTGATTATAAATTTTGTGACATCATGTGACATAGTAATTAATAATAAGCACTTTCAAATTGCTTGCCATTCCTACTAATTCTCTTTTTAGTATTTTAAAGTTCACAAAATAATGAATGATCTAAGACATTCATTCATTTATTATAATAAATAATACTGATAAAATATTATCTTTCCAGTTGATCTGTATCTATTAACCGTAATCATTAATACGGTTTAATTTGTGGTTATAACGACTTCCAACAGTGTTTCAGTGTGGATATTGTCACAAAACGATATCAGTTAGGGAATCATTTTTTAAAATTATGAAATACTGGACAGCTATTTTTCATTCTAGTTTGAGAATCTTTAGTGGTGCGCATCAACGACTGCAAGAGTTGTCGAACTCAGGACTATTGCACTGTGGAGTTAGCCGGCTGATTATTCAACCGTTGACTTGTGAATTGTAGCTTGTGTCAATTTACGATATAGTGCCACGGGAAGACATCCGAGTGGTTGAATGTCCAGTGAACTCACCTGGTAACTTGAAGGTGCTAGGTTCAGTCCTTGTTGGAATCGTTGGTATCCACTGTTAAACAGTTCTAAACAGCTGTTCAACACTTAATGATTGCTGAAAACAATCATTTTTGTTAAACTTAATGAAATGTATTCATCATCAAATAAAAATGCCTCTATCGTCTTCATTTATCGAGTTAAAACAAAACAAGTACGCAATTGCAATATGATGCAGTTTGAATAGATTTATAAGTTTATTGGGTACATTACTTGTTAAATGGGCATATCTTGTGAGCTACAGTTCATATAATTAACATATCTCCTATTATTCTGTTTCGTTCATCTATTGTATATGTATGCGTTACAAATAAGTCATTTCTGATTACTACTGAGAAATGTTGTATTCATCCTCCTTTAAATACTATCTCATACAAGGGGAAAAACGTTGAAAATACCATGTCAGAAATAATGATTACTGCGAGAGGTTCCATAGATTTGGAAATTCACTCCATTTTCTTGAAGCCATCAGTGTTCTTGTGTTGAACACCGAACAGTAACATCTATATATACTACTGACAAGTTGTAAAATAGTTAATAACAACTACTTTTTAAGTTTATACAGTAGTCAGTAACGGAGATATGTTGAAATATTTCAGTATTAAAATACTTAATATTATGTTGAATTTCTAAGTTGTTGATTAAATTAAGTTGGCGTTGGTGGTTCAATGTTAGGATGCTTTCAAACAACTCACGTGGTCCGGGGTTCGATTCCCGGCTGACGCCTTCCTAAACCTCATCTTGCTTACTAGCTGATAGAACATCTGGAAAATAGGGAAGATTGAGCATGAGGCTAGAAACTCTATCCCGTGAAAAACATCAATTTAAAATCTTGTGTAGCATTCAGAAAAACCGATGTAAAATAGTGCAATACATTCTACATGCATCAAACGTTAATCTAATTTTTAACTGCTACTAAAGCTACTAGTACAAATAAAACTATAAATAATGTATACAGTTACCAGGTGTCCTTGGGAGAGATAACTATTTTAGCTTGGGGTTGAAGGCCATGAGAAAGAGAGGAGTTGGACAAACTCTTTTCAATATTCAAGTGTTACTCTGCAGAGATTTGATTTGATTGGTCACACGATTTCATCATGAGCTGACAACAGTTAGAGAACCATTGGAAAACCTCTAACTGATGTCAGCTCATGGTGAAATCTTGTAACCAAAGTCTTTTTAAGCACAGATTGGGGTGAAAAATGTTTATGGGATCACTATTTACGCGTTTATGAAATTCACCATTGAACATATAATAGGCATTCGTCAAACATTTTTAGGCGAGATTTTTTACTTCTACGTCTTAATTCATGGCTAACCCCCATCCAGGAATTAATGAAAATAAAACATGTAGTTCAGAGAAGGGTCTCTTTTCAACATTTTCACTTTCTTAGCTGTACAATCGAAAACATATATGGATTATTTTGTATGTATGTGTACATTAAGTTTGTCAAACAAAAATAAAATTAGTTAAGGTGATTTCAACTAAAGGAGGGTGAGAATTAGTAAGTTTTGGGTGGAGTTACGTAATACAAAAACGATCAAGAAAATTGGGTGTTAATGAAACCACTGTAGTAACAAAGGTGATGAGTTGTCACAAACAGTTGTTAAAAAGGAGTTACGTAATAACATGAATAGTTTGATGATTGAGTTGTACTCAGGATACACATAGGAACAAAGTAGAGAATACGAAATTACATAGAAGTTCTTAATGAATATAACAAAAGTTTTGAAGGAATTACTACTAAAATGCACTCTGAACGTACAGTTCACTTTCAACGACACCGTCTATAGACAAAAAGATGATATTGCCAGGGGATCTCCGTTTGGGTCCACTACTATCAGACTACTTCGTGACAAGCCTCGAGAAAGGTCCACTAGAGCCGAGCATTGACAATTTGCGACTGTATAAAAGATACGTAGATGACATATTCATTATTCGTGACAACAGTAATGACCCCAATCTACTGCTGCAGACATTTAACTGTTGCCATCCAGCAATAAAATTCACTCTTGAAATGGAAAACGAATCAAGATTTCTCTTTCTTGATGTGGAACTAACAAGAAGAACTGATAGGTCCTTAAGAAAATCGATCCACAGATAAGCTTCTTGGAATGGTCACCTAACAAGTTTCTATAGCTGGGTATCCATTCAACAAAATTGGAATTTAATTAATTCCCTACCACCCTCATCCAACGCATCTGTAGTCCCGATGTTCTAGAAACAGAATTAGATCTTTTGAGAAAAATCGTCATCCGAAATGGATAGCCACCAAGATTCATTGACAAAAATATCAAACCTAGAATTTGGAGAAATGAAACTTCACTTGCACCGAAGAAGAAACTCTACATGAACTTGGATTTCAAGGGCGATTTAACAAGCGATATTTTCAAGAGACGGATCACATCATCTCGGAGGTGAAAATTCTTTGCAGCCAGGCTAAGAATAGTGTTGTGCTGTGCATCGAAGAGAGAATTACTCAATCACTTCTACTATCATGGTAATAACTCTGTTGATTTTTGAGGGCTTAATTTTGTTTGCCTGCTTCTTTAATTGCTTATAATTCTTTAATAATAATCATGTTATTACGTAACTCCTTTTTAACAACTGTTTGTGACAACTCATCACCTTTGTTACTACAGTGGTTTCATTAACACCCAATTTTCTTGATCGTTTTTGTATTACGTAACTCCACCCAAAACTTACTAATTCTCACCCTCCTTTAGTTGAAATCACCATAACCAATTTTATTTTTGTTTGACAAACTTAATGTACACATACATACAAAATAATCCATATATGTTTTCAGTTGTACAGCTAAGAAAATGAAATTGTCGAAAAGAGATCCTTCTCTGAACTACGTGTTTTGTTTTCATTAATTTCCACTTCTGTTTATTGTTCTTTTATCCGGTCTTCAATGTGATTAGCCATTCCAAATAGTAATTAGAGTTATTAAAATTGGTTTCGTCATTGTTCTTCTCTCTTTAATTTTTTAAGCATTTGACAATCTTTACAGAACCTGGATACAATTTTTTTTGCTGAATTTAATTAATTCATTGTGTATGTTTTACTAGCCACTTTGATTTTGAATGATAAGAAGAATGGAAAAAAATTATTTCAGTACCTTATATGGAGAGTAAGAAGTATGCATCTCAACAGTTGTATCGGGTATGAGATGTATAAGTTGAAGCGAATGCTGCAGAGAAAATGTCTATCTGTAGAACTTATTAAAGAAGTAAATGCGGTGATCTAAAGACAAGATAATTATGGATACGGCAAACATCAAAACGTGATAGCTTAGGGCAATACTGTCATTGATATGTTAACGAGTCAACTGGACACATCTATCAAGAAGGCTTTCACCGTTGCTCAAAAACACCTGTATTTACATATGGAATTGAAGCATAAATTACTAGTGATGGCGTTTTCAGTGTGAGTCTATTGGTCTAGCTGCTCTCGTACAGCTGGTTACATAGGTAGTACTCAAGGCGTTTTATCCATACGTACTACTGAATACGTATCGATACTGTTAGGTAAAGAATAACTACAAATTGAACGGATGAATAAAAAAATACATACACTGATTCACATTCTATTTGCGAATAAATCATTACTTTTAGATTTCATCTCACCATTATCCTAGTTAGTTTAATCTCTAACTCAACAAATCAAATATGACAGTGATTTTTTAGCTAGTGAAATATCTTCATGTAAACCCAACATTGATTCCTGTATTCTGTTTGTATTCATTGATTTCTACCTGTAGAAACTAAAGCCGAAGTAACTGATAATAACTGTTGTCTGCATTCTTTGTATTCCTGTTATGAGTTTGTAGCAAATACCCTAAGGGATGAATTTCTTCCTAATATTGAACATCTATTTTATTCATTGTGAAATTGCATTGAAATAGTCATGGATTGACTGACTGCTATTGATACTGTGGGTGATGATTGTAGATGGAACGGAAATGTTATTTGCGGTATGATCCGAACCGGCGTCTTCAATTTCATTTTCTGTTATTGCCAATTATATCAATGGCCGTCTGCCAATCAGAGGCCAACTCAGATAATCTCATTACCAATTAACATCCTGCTTCTCTTCAGTTATGTCATTTTGACTAAGGTTGACAAGAGAAGACCTAGCGTCGACAAACCGACTGTAAAATGTCGTTTATTCACATGACATCTGGGTATAACACGTAATGAATTGAACTGGTTAGAGGTTTAGTTGTAGTTGTTCAGCTGGTAGAGCGCTAGGCGTATTGATTGGAATCTTGCCGTGACCCAGATTTTCACTTTAATATTCATAACCACACATCACATTTACTTCATTGTCAAAGTAATTCTTTTCGTAGTGCATAAAATTAAACAAAATTTTGTAATGTTTCTTTTAGGAATCGACAATTTCGAGTTTTGTATACCTGTGAAGTATATATATGTATAAATTTTTACTTAAATGGTCTGTTTTGGCTGATTGACACGTTTGAACGATTTTTTGACATACACATGACAAAATATTTGTATATGACTTTCACAACAAGACTTTTACTTCAAAAGGAAATGTAGCTAAAATTTGATTCGAGTTGTGTTTTCCTTTTCTTCTTCGTCCTGTTTACTTATAAGTTGTTGATACTTCCTAATGAAATTTAAATAAATTCATATCGTTTATACTTTGGTTTGACATGAAAACAGTTTCATGCTTACCGGAAATACTTTTTTCCTTCTTTTTCTTGTGTATGTCAAATATGATATCTGCTGTTATGTAACTTTATTACCGGTATTAATTCTTCATTTTCGTAGCTGACTTTTTAGTTTCATTATTATTCCGTTAAGATGGGCTTTTTTCATCACTTCCGAAGCCATCGTCTAAAATGATGCTATCCAAATAAATTAGACAGTTGTATGTAATAAGAGTGCGATTGATTCCTTTTTTTACCAGGATAGAAGGCGTTATCACGTGTATTGATCAATACTTTACAAACTGGTTTCAACGTAGAAATTTGCACAGATGTGCAGCAGTTCGAGTTGCCACTCTCCCTCCATGTAGCACACAAAGCAAGCGAAGAGAGTAAGGAGAGTTTCAAAAGATAGAACAGTAACAGTGTGTTATGGTGTCCTTCTGAATGTTTTATCTTCTTTATTACTACTTGAATAACTGTAAGATAGATTGAATTGTAGATTTTTTGTCTCTTTTAATAACTATATTCAATCACATTATATTCAGATCATTAAAATGTTTGAAATATATATAAAATACAAATATTTTAGGTGTTGCATTCTCTGTGCTGTGAATGCTCTAGAATTAGCGCTGAAAATAGTATCTGGAAGAGGACAACGATACCTTGATATAAGTATAAAACTTAGGCACTATGGTAGAGTATAACTCCGTTATGGGAAAATTTTTTACTTTGATAAAATCACTCATTGTTATACACTAATATTTACTAATGACGTTTCGAGCACAAATTATTGCTCATAATCATATCAAGGCATTGACACAACTTTCTTGCTGAATATATATATATATATATATATATATATATATATAGGCTAAAGGACCCTGTGGACCCAATTAAACAAAATAATATAATTCACAAAATACCCTGCAATGACTGTGCGGTCATCTACATAGGTCAAACTAGTGGATCGGTGGTAGTGAGATTGTCAGAACATAAGAATTTAGCTAAGGATAGAATGACTGACCCTACGAAGATAAGTAATTTAGAAAAAAATCAGCAATAGCACTGCATGCATTAACCCAAAACTATACAATAGGGTGGGACAGAGTTAAAATTCTAAAAAGTAATATAGGTAGGTGGAGAGAGAGGTTGATTACTGAATCCTTGTTCATCTAGTCTACACCCAACTCATGCACAATAGAAGTGACTCAACGCGAATACCAGAGATATGGAAGATATTATTACCGGTCAAATCGGAGAATAATAAATAATGTTAAGATGTATTCAATTCACGTTATAAAACTCTAACAAGTTATTTACTTTACTATAAAAACGTCTTATTTCCCATGCTATTGACTAATAACACTCGTCTTATTTCCCATCTTATTGTATTTTATTGACAACACTAATATTATTTCCGAATGTACTTTATCTTGTATTGATTTTTATTCAAATGTCTAATCAATTTTTACTCATGTATGCAAATGAAGTAAGAAAGTTGTGTCAGTGTCTTGACATGATTGTGAGTGATAATTTGTGCTCGGAACGTCATCAGTAAATATTAATGTATAACACTGTGTGATTTTATCAAAGTAAAAATTTTATCCATACTGGAGTTACAACGATATCGTCGTACTTAAGTTATTCAGTCTATAAAGTAAAATAACACCATTACTATTTCAAAGCACAAAATGGTGTTAGCTGGTTTCTTGTTTTAATGAATTTATATCTGACTAAACATTGCATTTAGATCTTATAGAAACTATAAATCTCTCATCAATTGCTTTCTATAAACTTTTTACTTGATCAACTCCATTAAGGTGATACTGAAATATTTTGAATTCTTCATCTATTTGTTGGGTGAATCTTTTCTCCTTCATCTAGCTCACTTTATTTAAATGGACTAGGCAAGAAGAATCAAATTCGCAAGACTTAAAACTACTTCATCCTTTTTATTTTCAGCTCGGTGGCATGGCGGTTAGGACGCTCGCCGACCAAGCACATGGTCCGACGTTCGATCCCCGGCCGATGCACTCCTTTACCTCTCTAAGCCATTAATAATGCTGGTGAAGAGGAAAGGTTGGGCATGAGGCTAGCAACCCCATCCCGTAAAATAAAGACTGCTACAGAAACTTCAAGCCAATAGCTTGAAGCCCTATGTTCCACTGGGGAACGTGAAGGAAAAATAAAATAATGCTACTTGGAATTACAGTGGTAATTACAAAAACAATAAAACTAACACACTTCAAATACTTCATTCATGCGTCGGTGGTATAGCACTAGAAGGCTTGCCAACCACGCTTATGGTCTCGGATTTGATCTCCAGCCGACTCATTCCTAGAACTCGCTAAGGTAGTCGTAAGATCTGTAAAGAGGGAAGACTGAACATAAGGCTAGCAACCCCACCCCGTAAAAATAAAGAAAAAAAGCCACTGCTACCAAAACTTCAAAGCTCTTGCTTAAAGCCCTATATTCCATTAGAAACGTAAAATGAATAAAAAAAGCAAATATTGACATAGTAGTACAGAAAAAGCTATAAACTAGAGAGTACAACATATAAGCATCATGCTTTCTAGCTTAAGTTATCGCCTATTTTTATACCTTTTCAAAATAGAAAGTTCACGATATGTAATTCGAGAAAAGGGAGAGAGTGAAATAGAAGACAGGAAACTCAAGACAATATCATTATAATTATTATTATTAACCCATATGGTTACGCAATGAATCAGGAAATAAAATCTGTTCAAGTGGGCTGAAGTCGCTAACATAAATGACTATAGAATTAAATTAACTCACCGAGTCGATCTCATTTTCTCGGGTCATTAGTAATAATAATAATTTGAATAAGGCGTTTAGAAAACAGATTTCGCGAGATGATATCATTTCGTAGTTTCTTTGCAACCGCTTTACAATTAACACAGTTCACAATAATAATCAAATAAAATGCATGACATTTTCAATCCCTGTACCTACTATTATAAGCAAGTAATTCTGTGGACTCTACTTCAAAGTGTATCTACAAGTTCATCTGCAGTTGCGGTGACACCTATATGGGTAGAACCAATGTAGTCGAAAAGAATATGTTTTAAAATGGTTATTAAAACACATAGAAAATCCCAATGCAATTATTAATGTGAATAGCAATCCATTGCAAAGCACTTATTAATGTCAGGTCACAAAATCAATATTAATGACTAGTTCACAATTATTTCACACAAATCTAATCCAAGGTTGGTTATTAAAGGTGATGGAAGCACTTTGGGGGATTAATTGGATACATCCTAACCTATGTGTACAGAAAACAATAGACTTCAACCTTCACTTACCATGGCCTACTTGACCTATTTAAATATGATTGGTCATTAGTATGTAATTTGGTTTTATATAACAGTGATTGTCATGCATATTATTTTATTATCAATGGAGAGGCACGGCTGAAGCCCTATGTTCCTCTAGGAATTAAAGGATATAATAATATAATAATCATTGTGAAGCATGTTAGTTGTAAAGCGGTTGTAAAGAAACTACGAAGTGATATTATCTAGCGAAATTTGTCGTCTAAATGCCTTATTCAAATTTATCAGAGGGACTAATTGTTTTAATAATAATAATGATGATCGTTTTTTCTCTCTCTGCCTGACATCTCTTAATCTTTCTTTTTCTCGGAGCATATGAACTGATGATGACTTGACCTAGAAATCATGATGTTTACCATTTTCCAATACTCTTTATTTTCGGTAGCCTTCAGCTGCTGATACTGATGATGATCCGTGGAACTGTATGTATAAAGAATTAGTCTTTGTCCAAAATGTATTCAAATCTTATAGTGAATAACTTCAACGAGTAGTGTTTGTGTGTCTTCGTGTAATGTGTTTAATATTTTCTGTAAATTTTTCCTGTATCAGTTTTAATTATTCTCTTTTTCCCAAAACGTTAGAAAAAAATAATTTTCTATGAAACAGGTGTGTGCATTAAAAAAAAAGAAACTGATGTTTTCGAAATCTGTAAGAAACAAACAAATAGATAAGAAGAAGGTGTTCGTATGTTTATGAACTATTTATCGACTCTTGAGAGTAGGAAACAGAAATAAATAAATAAAAATTAATAATAATAATATTAATAATGAAAGGATATGTTTCTAGGCTCTTTTTTCTTCATAATGAGAGGAACACAGCATTGCACGTGTGGTTGAAAAATGTATCCCTTCTCGATTTCGACATAAAACACTATGATCTTAACCGTTCTTCTCTTTCAACCTTTTTTTTCTTGTTTTTCCTTCATTTTTACTGTATCCTGCCTTCTTCGTTCCCCCCGTCCCTGCCCACGTATCACTCACCTGTTTCTGTAGACTTTTTTTAGTGGAATACAATCGAGATTATTTATTTACTTATTTACCATAGAATAGTATACGAATAGCAGATTGGTAAATGAAAGAAGATGGAAAATAATATTAATACTAATTAGCGGTGAATTTAAAATATTTTTTTTAGAAGATAAAGATAAATGGAACAAATAAAATAAAAAAGAATAACTATGAACTGATAATCAAACATGTGCGAAATGATGTGCATTCCCGATACATTTATTTATTCCCCCCCAACTCCCCACCGCCATTTTTCATATCTGCTATACATGATTTAACAAAATTTATCTATCAGTTAGAGAAGCACTGATAACCAGGGAGTATTGGACAACTGTTTCATTCTAGTTTGGGAATCACTGGCAGCACTCCCTGGTTTTCAATGCTTCTCTAATTGATATCAATACGTGGTAAAACTAGAAAAACTAATGTAATCCTTACAAATCAACTCTTGAAAAACTACCTATCTATCGGGAATTGGTGGAAGTTACAATTCACAGGACATTAGATTCCATTCCGTTGCTTGAATGGGTTCAACATGGGTTCGTATTGTAATCTGAAGGTCCTGGGTTAGATCATTGGTACAACAAAGTGTACGTACTGCTGAAGAGCCCAAAATTAGGACTAAATAGCTACCGAGTAACTCCTAGGGCTTTTATGATCCTTCAACTAACATATAATGTCATAACTACCTGATGTGAGAGTTTCGCAGAAGGAGTTGATCTGGATAATAATACATAAGTACTGCCGCATGATGTCATTGACTGTTGATTTAAATGATGTTTACTAATATCAGGTGACTGAAAGCCGTAGATATAGGTTTCTTAGTTGTTGGCACCCATGAAGAAGGCGTATCTACAACCTCTCTTAGAGAATCGAATTCGCCTTACTCAGTACTGTAGTCAGAGTCACCATTTGGACCCATCTGATATGCATTCAAATTTCATTATGATGGCGAATCACCCAGCTAAGTGTGACCATATTGCAAATTCGACTGATGAAATTCAGCCAGCAGTAACACTAAGGTCTAGATGCATGACATTAGTTGTTCTTCAGTGATGAATGAATGGATGCTCACAAGTGGCAGTTTCTTTTCCATTTCACCACACACAAAGTATTTTTAGGGTATTTAAACTGAAATGCGTCATTAGTTCACTGAGCTAGTGAATATGTACATTTTCTGTACATTAACAAATAACTCTTGTTCAATTGTTTGAATAATTGTCAGTTGTTATTGTTGTATCAATAAAGAATCATTGATTTCATTATCTAATTATGAAGTTACGTAACGAGACTTCGTTTAATATTCACATTTTTATTATTTTTTGTTTACTAACTAGCAAGTGAAACAGAATCCTCGAAGTTCACGTAAATCCCTGGAAGATTGTTATATGGTTATTGTACAGCGTTGGACTAAAGTAGAAACATTACTTGAATCAATTATACGAAACACATTGAGTAAGTATTTGATACCCTACTCTGTTAAAGTCCTTTTTAAACAACATTCTAGCGAAAGTTGAGTTATATTAAACTCTTACCATAACGTAAAGAATTTACGCTACTCTTAATTTTGTCTTTCTCAAATGTTAGAATCGCGATGAACATTCGTCTGAGACAACCACTTTTATTTATTTACCAGGCATCAGTCATTCAGATTTCAATATTAATAAATAGCTTTCATCTTTTTTCTCCTCCATAGTTGTCTTTCGTCAACCTTTTTTCTGCATTCTTTGTATCCCTTCCTTTTCTGCCTAAATTCTAAAATACTACGAATCCTGAATTTGGGTTTGTAAGGATTTGATTAATTTCCACGTAAATTTCGTCCACAAACCCAACCTCAGTTAGAAAACCACGAAAAGCCAGGTGATTAATTTGTTTAACGGCAATAAATTCTAACCTCTGTCGTTTCGGTGTATACATTGTTAGCACTGTGATTCCTAGGTGATTTTTTTCACAGTAAACAGCTGTGCATTGCTCCTTATACTTATCACAAACGCAACTCCTAATTCATAATCCATTACTAATTAATTACTCATCTGAAGAGGGATTTCTTGGAGTTCTAATAATAAACTATCACCTGTGAAGTTCACCAAGTTGAGTGAGAGAATAGTTACCTACTGGAAGACTTTGGATGTTAGTGGCGCTGTATCGTGAGTCAACAGAAGTTAGAATTCAAATGCCATTGAATTATAACCTAGTGACTGATGAGTAAATGTGATCAACTCCTTAGCTGGATGTTATGTTCTCGCTTCTCTGAGGAGATTCAAACTTGAACGACACAGCTGTTGTATACTTCCTGGAATTTGATAATTCGGTAACCGATCCTAGTTTGTGACAAAATCTACTGCAAATTATCTTCCGAACATTTATATTATTTACTTATTAGTATTATCATTTTAAGTATTCATTTGACAATTCTTCCGAACAAAAAGGCAACTTTTTGCTGATGATAATGTTAAAATATATTCATAACATGGATGTTTTTCAATCCATGGCATCAAGTTTTGAAGTTCCAGTTCCAGTGGTGGCGTTGTTAGCCTCACGGCCAACCTTCTCGCTGTACCAGATTTACTTTCGGTCGTCGAACCCAGACCACGCGCGCGCCGTTGGCGAGCATTTCACCATTGAACGGCTGACACAAATTAAATAGTAACGTGCTTTACATTGTATGCCAATTTAAACAAAAAATAAGGCAGACAAATTTTAATTTAAACTTTTTAATTCATCAGGATATCTTATGAACTGGATCAAGAAAAGAAACAAAACTTATTTAATTAAATAAATTTTCTTACTTGAATATTAATAATAATTCATCCTTTATCGGTTTGTTTGTTTGTCTGTCTGTTTGTTTCCCTTCTCCTAATGCTTTTGTTTTCATTTTGCTTTTTTCCTTTCTTTTCAACTCAAGATGATGATAAAGAAGTGGCTAATTTAGAAACTTCACGTAATGCTGTCAAATCATTACTTAAATCAGCTGAATCTATTCTCACGGAATTTGAACATGCAGAGAAGTTGAGTGAAATTGCCAATCGTCTAGAAGTACCCACACAAATGATGACAATTATAACATCATCTGCGAATAGTAGTCATACAACCTCTTCCTCCTCTTCTTCTTCTACTTCGTCATCATCACCTGAAATTCAATTGCTAAATGAATTGAAATCACCTAGTACAAAGTTGATTAATCATGGGCCATTGTTTGCTATTCCAATGGTTGCTGGTGGTGGACAACAGTGTAAGTGTTTGATTCAATTTGAAATTTTTTGATTTGACACTAGTAACTAGTGTGATGCGTCTAGTCCTCTCTTTGGTGCTGACTGAATTCTATCAGTGAGGTTGTAATGTGGCCACCATTCTAGGTGCCTCGCCATCACGGTGTACATTGTTTGTGATGATATTAGATGATTGGAGGCAATCGGCCACAGGAAGCCTTGGATCTAGGTTTCGTGCTAGTTGGCACTCGTCAGCAAGGCGTATCTGCAACCTTGAAGGAACTCATGTCCCTTCTGAGATTCGAACCCGCGTCACTCAGTGCTGCAGTCAGAGACGTTACCACTGAGCTGTTCGGGCTCGCGATTGACCTCCTTTAGGGCTGTAGTGGATATTTTGATTTGCCACTAAAATAAAATGGAACAACATGGAATAAACAAAAAATGAAATTTTTTTTGTGAATCGTGTGATAAAATTAGGGCCATAGTACAAAAGTTATGTATTACCAAAGCTTCCGCTGTAAGACATAAATACACTTGTGTCCCTTTCGACAAAATTTTTAGACTGTGTTAAAGCGGCGTGGTCATTATCTACCACATATTGCAATATGGATAAATTAGTGGCTTCACATTCTCCTTTGCTCAGCCAAGCTGAGAGGTGCTTTCGGGCGCGCGGGATATGTTTTTGAGGGACATCCTACGTATTTAACACTGTAAGAGCATGGGAACACATCAGTGCATATAAAGTTGGACAATCGACGTAACATTTCCTTACCATTAAGGTACATTAGTGGATGGCTTGAGTAAGTTATTCGGGCAGTGGCAGAAAATTGGTTTCTCCAATGTTATTATCAATCGGATTTTAAGGTCTTCACTCGCAGTGTCACCCCTTAATTCTGAGTTCAGATGGAACACCTTTTTAGGTACCTTATTCCACTCTGTATTTCTTTCACATAATTGGTTATAAGCCTTGATAAGGTTTGGATACCCATTCTCTGCAAAAGTTTCTTTCAGCTGTCTAAGTTCTTCATCAACTCCGTCTTCATTACACTTTCTTCGGACATGTGTTAAGAGAGGACGGATTAAATTCCTTTAGTGTTTTTAAGTAAATACTAATGGGTTTTTTTAAGATCACATAGTTGTCAACCTTGGATTTAAATGTTCATACTTTTCACTTTAATTTAATATACACTAGGACACTGTTCCTTCTTGGTTTCTTCAAGTTATTCTATAGCGAAGTCAATTTTTTCATTCTAATTATAATAATTATGGTAATCACTTCAGTCCAAATACTAACTTTATACAGAATAGAATTTTTAGCAGTTTTAGAGGTCAACAAATGTACTTCTCATATACATAAAATTGAAAAATTTCACCCACGATATCTATTGCTTGTGCTTAATAATTATAGGGTTAATTATTTGATTTACGAGTTCACGAAAGAGTACACTCTATGTGTAAAAATTATACGATTTTGAGGTCAACTTTGATTGATTAAAACTAAGGCAAAGGAGTCGCTGGCTTAGCGGTGGAATGCTGGACAGCCATGCATGTGGTCCGGGGTTCGACCCCAGGCCGACGCACTCCTTTACCTGGCTAACCTTGCAGTAAGATCTGTAATTAGGAAAGTTTGGGCATTAGGTTAGCAACCCCACCTCTTGAGGATAAACACCACTGCTACCGAAACTTAGAATTGGAAGCTTGAAGCCCTATGTTCCACTGGGAACGTAAAGGAATAAAATAAATAATAATAAGCTAAAGGAGTAATTTAAAATAGTATGCGGCTGATATCTATTTTTGGCTATTTTGGTAGCCTAAAGTTTCTGGAGGCGTTTTCCTCGTAGATATGCTTCACACTATTGCATAGGAATAACATACCTACACCTAACAACAACTTTTACAATGTGTAGAATGAATGAAAACATTGTATGATTTTATCGCCTGTTTTGGGCCTTGACTAACTGGATTATTTCTAGGTATTTATTCTTCGAAGCGACTTTTCTGATTTACACAACTGATGTGTTTATTTGCCAGATAACGAAACCTTTCTATATATCTTTTGAAGATGTTGAACTTAGGTGATAAAAACTTCAAACTAATGTCAGTGATTTTTTATTCCTTTAGCACAGTGTTTAGTGACATATATCACGAAGTAGCCGGTTTCCATTCTGATCGTCTATTTGCATACAGCACATTTATAAATCTCAACTAAGTGTCGTGGACTTCTTGCTTAAGAGGATGGTAGGCTGATTTTCTTTTCAGCTAACAATGGAAACAATAAAATATGAGATGGTTGTATTTTTCTTATTCCTTTACGTTTCCAGTGGAACATAGGGCTTCAAGCGAGAGGCTTGAAGTTTCGGTAGCAGTGGTGTTTATTTTTACGGGATGGGGTTGCTAGCCTCATGCCCAACCTTCCCTTTTTACTAGTCTTATTATTGGCTTAGCGAGGTAAAGGAGTGCATCGGTTGGGGATCGTACCCTGAACCACCTGCATGGCTGACGAGCATTCTACCGCTCTGTCATCGACACACTGATTTGAAACTCTATCCCTATGATTTAATAATTTCATATACAGTTGATAAGACTCAGAACGACGGATGATTACAATTTTAATATAAAATGACTCCGCGGAAATTAAAAATATTAATATTTATTAAGAATGACCTCGATTTTGACGGTATATATATATATATATATATATATATATATATATATATAGGGAGAGACAGAGGCCTCTTGTAGTCAGTGCTACAGAAGACCTTATTTTCCTACGGTTTCAATTATCACCGTCGTACATTTAAGTATTCATATACAACTGGGCCTGATATATATGTGCATATAAAATTATACTGCCGTAAAATACAAATAATTTTACATTGATAGCAGAATACCACAGGTTTTCTAGCGTGTTTGACCATCTGTTTGATTGTCCTAGTTAACTAGACATTCCGCATTATCGTAATATTCAAATAAAAAAAGCCAGTACAGAAATATTTTATTAGTATTGCTAGATGGTGCTAAGAAAGAGTGAGAGACAGACAGGCGGGTGTGTGTTTTTTAATTAAAAAAGATAATTTTTCTATCAGCAATTTCGCATTTTGAAAATTTTCTGATGGCATATTTATTTTTACAATAATATTTGGCAAAAATAAGCATAGAATGTATTTATCTTCAAAGTAATTTGTATTGTGTATTGTGTTTATATTTGGAAGCAAACTGCTCTGTAGGCTTATCCGGATTGTCTACATCCTTCAAAGTGTATCAGTATATCTGTTTTAAAGAGTAAATTATCGATTCTTTGTCACTACGTTAGTGGTTCAACGATGGAATGCTTTCCACCCATACACGTAGTCAGCGTTGGATTCCCAGTCGACACACCCTTACACCTTCCCCTAGTTTTCTGTCAGTAGGTATTAAGCTCAGAAAAGAGGAAAGGTTATAAGGTTGAGGTGACTGAAGGCAAACGACATGTTGATAAGCTATTCAAATGCATTAGAATAAATATGTCCAAATACTAGTTCACTCATAATCCTTTGTGTTTTGAATGACTTGGCAACATATGCTTTACTGTCAGTCGTGTGAGGCTAAAAACTCCAACTCGTCGAAAAAGTAACACCAGCAGTATTGAAACCTCTAAGCTTAAGGCTTGAAGCCTAATGTTCCCCTTAGAATGCAAAGTAATGAAAAAAAAATTGCTACTTTCTTTTAATACTGTTTCAGGCTTTATTTATTACAGTGGTGTATATACACAATGTGTTATTAAATGACTAGTTGAAATTGTACACAGTTCATCAAAATCTACACAATCTGATGGGATCTCTAATTATCAGTAAATAAGTCTGTGCCTGTACAAAAGCACATACCATATCAGTATGTTGCATCAAAATGCATACAAATTTCGTTTACTGGAATATTTACTCAAACTTTTTAATTTACTACAATTGTATGCAATTCAAAAACGAGTAAATGAATTTATTTTGAGAATAACGATACTAATTGCTTTATTCTAGACAATATGTGAACACGTAGTACGGGATTTTCAGTGTATTTAAATTGTAAACTATCTACCCTTCATACAGGATCTTCAAGTGAAATAGCATATTTGGCAGTACATCGTGTGATACTGTGTTCCTCCATCTAAAGTAATATCCTATCCTCTACGATATCTTTCACTCATTTCCTTTCAGAACTGTTCTGCATTACACTGACAGCAGATTAAAAAATGTGAGCAAATTTATGCAGAGATCCAAAAACATAAATAAATAATTAAAACAATAAGAAATGGAGAAGAGTTTTATGCATTATACTCAATAGAAATTTAGGTAGCTCAGTCATTTAAGGAGGCCGCCGTTAATGATAAACAATGTAGCTGTGTTTAATTTCCACCTTTGACCGGTTGCTATAAATCAAGTGTCCTTTGTGAAGTCGGTTAATAAAATGGGTGATTCGAAACTTTACATTATTGTAGCTTGTTAAAAGATATTGAGTGTTTGGCCAAGAGTATTTATGATGCATTGAGGTGGTGTCATGTTATGTTCCCTCTGAATAGGATCTGTGTAAGGCTTAAATTCTGACAGCATCCCCTACAATTAATCATATTAAAAGTGAATATAGTATACTACCAATGGATACTGTTATCACCTCTAGATATCATAACTTCATGCCCGGAAGACTATACAATAAATTTTTCTTCTAAGTGGAATTAAGTTAATTTTAATTGATAGTTTCTCATTGATTTTAGTAAAACAAAATAGTGGCACCTTCAAGGAACTGTCACATTCTGGCAGATACTTAGACTTTGAATCATCCCGCTTAAAATCATTAGATGGGATACCTGTTTAATCGATCCAGGAGCCTGACAGGTAGTCAGTCAGGAAATTTCAAAGTGTGAAGTCAAACAAATAAAAAAGAAATCACTGCTAAACAACTTTCCAGGAAAATTCATTCGAAGATTTATGTCAAAACTTGTAAAAAAAAATAAGAGTAGTAATGTAAATAATACAAGGAACAAGGAATTAGACGTTTCAATGGTACTACTATGTAAAGAAAGAGAGTGACAAGTCCTACGTAGGAACTGCTGCACATCGGTGCAAAGTTCTATGTTGAAAACAGACAGACGTAGGATCGTTAATAAGGTTGGAATTAGGATGGTAGCAGTTGTGTCTAGTAGCTTGTTGATTGTAGTCCTACTATTACCCAGACTTTCATTTCACCTTAAATCACTACCCAGTACAATAATAAAGATCTGCCAATCCCAGGGTCGCTGCTAAATATTCCATTTTATTGTTTATTTATCCGACCGTGACTGTATCTTTTTCTTCAGTTAATAGTGCAATAAAGTCACTGATTAGAGGAGTCTGGTTTTACTCACACTTGTAGTTTTTTTCATTTGCTTTTCTGTTTAATGTGTGAATGTACCCGTTTTGTAAATCCTTCTCTTCTTCCAATTTTTCGCTGTTATTATATTTAAACTAATATTTATATGATTCTTGTCTATAAATAATAAGTCTCCATTTTCTTTCATACATTCTTAAGATTCTCTTCGTTGATCTTTTGTTTATATGGGGATGTATGTTAATTTTTCGCATAGAAGAAATAAGTTTTTATTTCTCTACCTTATTTTAACTTTTATCCTACTAGGATGTAAACTTGTCATTCTGAAGATTTAGTTTCTGAAATATGTAACCTGTAAGACTAGTGAATTATTCCATCCTCACTATGGGATATTTTGTTTCCATTGGATATTGTATATTTTGATTCTAAAAATGCGGCTGGCTTAAACATACGCTTTTTAGTGGATGAGTCTACCTACTTCAGCCTAAGCAGCTGGGTAGTATTACCAGCCCTCACACGATAAGTGTAACCCTTAACCCTGGTACATGTAAAATCTGTGCCACGTAATTGAGCTTAAGAAAATATGAGTCCACGATAAGGGTAAGATTAATATTGGTAAATTTTACCACTTTATAAACTTTGGAAGGCGATGTTCAAGTTTAATTTTGAGGATTTCACAGGACAGTAGAAAAAATGGAAAAAAATACATTGACAAGGAGCTGTGGCTAGGTGCTCGACTCCTAATTAATGGATTGCGGGTTCGAGTCCAGGTCCCCTTATCAAGGTCTATGGCAGCCAGATAGTATCATCAACCCTCTTACAATAAATGTGACTCATCACCAGCAGTATGAAATTGAATCAGACAAAAGTGGTCTAATCGTTGGCTTTCTCTGATGTATTTTGATGAAATAAATTATATTTCAACAGTTTACACACAATGATAAGTTTTTCTTTTAGTAATAGTTCCAGCAAAATTACCACCCGTGATTACACCAACTGTTGGATTGGTTTTTAAATTGCTAGAAACAAAAAACATCATTGTGTGCAGACTATTGAGATATAATTATAATTTATTTGATCTGTCCCACAATCCCTAAACTTTCTACTGTTAATGGCTTTTGTGGAAACAGAGAAAACACAATATATCAATCCTTTTCAGTTGAATGATGGAAATACGTATGTATTTCTAATTCTTCACATTTCTCGCAACATTAACGGTACAAAATTTATCTTCCAATAAATTGTGTCTCCTCATAGGTATACTATATAGAATTGTAGTAACTCCAAGAGTTGTATTCATGTTAAATATTTTCTCCTCTAAGTGTCTGAAATATTTCTATATTGAAGAAATGTAAATAAATTCTAGATATGCTAGAAACTATTGTTTAGTTTACAACCTATCTCATTATCTAAAGTAGTTTTATTTCAGTAGAAAGTGATTGAGCCCATTGATGACTTCATTTAATCGTTGAACTATATCATCTGTAGTAAGTTTAGAGCTAGCGAAATCTTAGCACAAAAGTCACAGCCATACATTATGACCGTTATAATTCGGTTGTAGTGGTCTCTGTCTTATGATATACTTCCGAAACATAGTTGTTAAGGTGGAGGACCTATGCTTACTTCAAGTGTTTGCCAATGTTGTTTCAATAACATTGCTGCGGTTTAGTGAAACCATTGCGTCACCACTGCAGAAGTTAGACACGGGGTCTTTAGTGAGATAATTTACTTTCCGTTCCCTGAGTTATCAGGGTTACGTGTTGTAAATATGCAACTGCCGTCAACTTCAACATACTAACTTAGTGTTTTGATCCAAGACGTAGTAACCGGTACAACGACGTATTAATGTCGGTAGTTTCTGACTAAGGAGCTAGATTTTTTCATAGCATCATCATCCTTGTCACAGAAAAATAATTTCGAGGAAAATTAAGCTGACAGAAATAAATGACGGATTACGTTAGTCTGTCACGTAACTTGGTTTTGCACAGCCACTGAACCCCCAAATACACATTGATATAATAGAGAAGATTTGTAGCTCAGGTGGATGATTTGCAATTAATAGTGTTCTCTGAGCTGGTTGGTTTAGTTGCGAAGCTTTCGTCGTCCTTCTTTGCTAAATATGGCGCTGAAGATGTTGTCCAGAAGGACGACGAAAGCTCAGAGAACACTATTAATTACACATTGATATGTTTGACGGTAATCCGTAGCTTTCAAAAGAGAGGGTCATTGATCCTGTCTGGCTCACTGATTCTTGGTAAGTCAAACTGTCTTCAAACCTGTCGACTATTGGCATGAAAACTATCTGCATTCTGTGGACAAGAAAAAATATTTCCAGTATGTACACTTTGTGTCTTTTCTTCTGTTACTAATTCTCAGTAGGCCGGCAAAACGATGGCCCATTATTATTACATTTCTTTTGGGTATCGGGTGGAAAATAGGACTTCCGCAGCAGAGTTTCATTTCATCCTGTTCTCTGCAGTGTTTCTGAGATGGCTCCATGATTGCCCATAAGCTTTTACTTCCTCATCACACGATCTCTTTCGTGTCATTATCAGATGCTCAACTCGTGTTTTCCCATTCAGGTTCATATACTGTTACCCTACTTACTTCATTTGACAGAGATGGGGGATTTTTTCAATAACTTTTTTAACTGAGTACAAAGAGATAAACAGAGAGAGAGGAAGCTGTCTGTAATCACTTCCATTTTATATTTCACAGTTGGATACACTTTTATGACGTCCTCGGATAATAATTTTCCTTTATGACTACAGAATTCCTACCCCACCGCCAACCATTTCCCTGATTTTATGTCCACTTTCTTGCAACACTTTCTTATTTTGAATTACGTAAATTAGACAAGAACATAATGTGTACACTTAATTTTTATTTCTCTAAAAGTTTAAATTGTGCGAACTGTTTATGAATGAATGACTACTTTATTTTATTATCGCTTTTATAAATTTCCTCCAAAAATTAGACGCCTCTACATATAATATATTCAGATTAGTGTTTTGCCTTTTCTCAAGCATATATCATCATTCTATATGTTTGTATCCTTTTGAACTACTAGACTTTATGTAATATATTCCGATATCTTTATGCATTTGTTTTGACAGAGAACATTGGTGTTTCACCCTGGAACTTGAGCAACACATAGTTTGCTTTATATAAGAAATTTTTGCTAATTATGGAGTTAGTGAGTTGTGATAAATACGATTTAGACAGAATAGATCATTTTCATTAGGGAACACCAATATTATTATACATTCAGCTGAATGAGTTGTGAATGGAGTGATGCTCACTTTCATTATTTTTCTGTTAGTCGACCTTTCATAGATTAAAAATATGATTTTTTTTCCTTCGCGTTCCCCAGTGGAACATAGGGCTTCAAGCCACTGACTTGAAGTTTCTGTAGCAGTATTTATTTTACAGGATGGGGTTGCTAGCCTCATGCCCAACCTTTCCTCTTTACCAGCATTATTTCTGGCTCAGCGAGGTAAAGGAGTGCGTCGGCCGGGGATCGAACCCCGAAACATGTGTGTGGTCGGCGAGCGTCCTAACCGCTATACCACCGACGCGGTGGTATAATTTCAGAAGAATTAATTTCACCCCACGTATCAGCAGTATTTAATTGTATTCACTGCAGTGATGTATATATATATATATATATATATATATACATCATACATATATATATGTATATATATATAAACTCAAGAGAATGTTAGGCTATTACATAACTGTCCGAAGAGGTGTACTCTATGTAAGATCACTGTCTACTCCTAATCACATCTAGATTTTACAGTCATCGATATCATTTCTATCGCGAATCCTATCCAAAAAGCCTTCATCTCTTGACACACGTCAAAACAAGCATTTACAGTCTATATATATATATGGATCTCATGTTGTAGTGTTTTAGGACTTTCAGTTTACCGAACTAGTCATATTCGAAGAAATTCTGTGCTCCAAATAATTCAGTCATTTCATTTATTGCGAAGGCTCTGACAACCACTGATCAGATTGCCTTCTGCAGTGAGACTACGCACATTATGTCCATTGATTCTGCTGTAAAAGGCAGTAGTGAGTAAATTCTTCAGTTCTTCTGAAAAGTACTAAATTACAAAGGATTACTTCAGGATACTCCAGACTTCTGATGACCATTCGAACATCATATTAGTTTTTAAGTGGATGAATTTGATGAAAGTCAGAATATTGTCATACCAAGCTTCACCACCTAATGTGATTCTCCCCACCCCCCTGAACTCGAGCACTTCATTACCTAAAGTATCTGTCAGTTTGTAATTGACAGATGATAAGCATCAAAGTTCTGGAATTCCTGAGAATACCTTGAAATCCTACACAGTGGTTTATGTTGGTCTTCAAACACTGAAGTTGATGTAAAGAATATCCATCTCAAACATCATTTCTTGTAAAGTCATATGGAGAAGTAGTCAGTTCCTTGTGTCTGTCGTATAGTCATAGATATTAAAGTTCGTGATGAACATCACTGGGTGTAGATACTTCGAAAGTTGGTTCATTATAAGCTGTAAAAGAGCCAGAAATATTTGATTATAGAGTATTTTCTAAGGAAGATATGCATCCTTCAGTGCCACAAAATGTCTCACTCAAAGAAATAAAATATCCTGTTGAAATTATTTTTTTTTGAATCCTGCATTGATTGTTTTTATTGAACAGAAATCCTCGGTCTTTGTTGACATGCTGGTTCCTAGAGTGCATGAATGGAATACTACTTACAGGCTATTAAACACGGTTGCTGCTGGCTACCTATAAATATACGATCTGAAAAAGATAAACTCTGCTCAGTTTTCAAGTCCACATTTTCACTCATTATTCTAATCTTTAAAGCTCTTTTCATGCAATTAATAATCGTCGTTTACTTTGCGTTTTTACTCATTAAACAGCCACTGCATCCTATGAAGTTGAAGGGGTAGCGTTGGAAAATTGCTTTTTCATGCTTCGGAAAGTACCAGACTCGAACCGGTATCAGTTATTTCGTGGTACAGAAATGGTATGTTTACTATTATATATATTGATGAAAATGATTTGCTATGAAAGCTTGTCATATAAATTATACTACTCAGTTTTCTTATTAAGAACATTTTCAGTAATCGTTTAGAACTAGTGCTAGTATGTTGTGTTACCTCAATTTTAATAAATGAAAAGGTCTGTAAAGATCTACGCTAAGCTAATATGTAAATTGCATACAACCTCAACGAAACAGTGTTAGTGAAGTTCTTTGGTGAGGTTTTGAAGCTACAATGATTGGAAATTACCATTGATTTACTCGTCGAACAGTGTTAGCTGACATAGAATTAGGTTGGGAGTGACGCTTCTATCCATCAAGTTTGTGACCATTGGTTTGGGCCATGTAAGGAGGTTTAAACTGCCTGGCTGTGATCCGGAAGACTCTAAGAACCGATGGTTTGAGACTGTTGGTTACATGGCGCAAAATCATTCCTATCAGTGGAGATGCATTTACGCTGTAATCACCAAGATTCATTAGGTTTCCATGTTTCTCAGTTAAATTATTCTTCCTCTGGTACATTTCCGTTGCATTATAATTTTTGAATTGTTTTCACCTTCTCTACTCTTTTGCTCTCTATGAAGTGTTACAAGTCGAGCTACTGTACTTTATTGCAAAGTTCTACGTTGAAAATTCAGTTATTCAGTCACAGTATGATGGCAGTTCATACTACTACACAGTTGACTGAAATATAGTAGAAGTAGCGGCTGATATGCTCTTAGTATGAGCTAGAATTATCTGGTTATTTCAAATATAAGCTTTTACCTGAATTTACATGATCTTTACTTTTTTTTTACATTTGAATAATGTCGTCTTTGCTGAACTCTAGCATCTTAAACAAATCTAACAAATTCAGTTTCTATAGTTGGTTTGTAAGGATTAGTTTTGCTTTCACGAGTTGATCACGGATTGATATCAGTTAGAGAACCATTGAAAACCAGGGAGTACTGAGACAGCTGTTTCATCCTAGTTTGGGAATCATCGGCAGCACGCATCCACCACAAAGGATTCGAACCCAGGACCTTCCGGTTACAAGGCAAGCTTGTATACCATTCAGCCACTGGGACTCGATTCAATGGCTAGTCCATGAATTCTAACTTCTACCAAGTCGTGATTTAGCGCTACCACCAACCAATGTCATCGGTGGGAAATCCATTCTCGCACGTGACTGAATGGACCTCACTGGTCACGACTTCTCACTAGAACTCCAGGAAACTCCGTCCTGTAGCAAGTCACTAGCGAGCATCAGATTAATTTTCTATAGTTGGTTTGTAAGGATTAGTTTTGATTTTACGAGTTGATCACGGATTGATATCAGTTTCTTTTTAAAAAACAACGGAAAAATAAAACAACCGCAAGCCTTTCACACAGGTTTTATTTAATCTACAACTTCATAACATACAATAAACTACAAATGCACAAAAATCTATGTAAGCTACATGTCGTCGTAGCCTCTGAGCTATATACAACAACATAAGAATGAAGCTTGTAAAATTACTACTGGACTAGTACTATTTGTATATAAGATTCCCCTGTAAGGTATTCTAAGTAAGAAGGTAGTTTATATCTGAAATCATTTCAAGACATCAACTCAATTTTGTCATAAACCTACTATTAAATTTGTTTTTTGATTAGTGTTTAATTTGCCTAATGATACATCTGTTTATTGATTTTTTCTTTGCTCTTTAGCCTCCCATTCTTTGGTGGGGTAAAGTGTATGGATATTTTAGAAAGTCTATGGAAAAAGGCAGTTTTGGTTTCTACATACTTTTGCATTCTGCTACAGCCTTAACATTATTCCGTTGTGCAACTGTAGATGAATTAGCCAGATGGGAAACTGTATTCAATGATGGCTTTGCTCAATGGCGTGAACAAGCAGATACTTTTGAAAGTTTGTGTAAGTTTTAACAGTTGTTATGATTTGACTTTATTTTTTTGCATTTTTTGCATTTTCATTCTAGTATACCTTAACAACCAGAGAATTTAGACTCACTTTAAACTTTGTACACTGAAATTAAATATTATTGTATTTGTTGTTCACTCTTTTGTTCAATTTGATTGATGCTTTTATCTCTTCTTACAAGAATTTTGAACTTAGAACCTAAATATATTGTGTTCACTAAAAGTATGGTAAAAAACAAACAAACAAAAGAGCGTCGACTCTTATTTTCAATGAGTGAGTTAGGATCCAGTTCTCAATTAATCAATATTTCTGCTAGATAAATGCTAATTTTTCATGTTCAAAGGTTTCTAAGTTTGTATTTCTGGAAATATATTAAATTTGTAGGTGATACACTCCCATACACATGCACACATACAAATGCATCAGTTGTAGAGTTTAACGAATCCGATGTGAGAGAATTATCAAAAAGCTGACATTCTTCTTGCCGTTTTGGTTCAACCTCATAAGTAGTTTCACTGTATGATGATAACACATAATCAATTCTATATTCCAGGAATACGTTTCCTTAGTTCATAAACAGCATAGCCGTCATTTAACTGGTTAAATAATCATTGAAATATCAGAAAAAATTGATGTTTTGTTTTTAAACTCACCCATTAATTTACCAGCTATTCATTCACTCGATGCAATACTTTTTTTCCATTATTTGGTGTGCTGACTATAAAATAGGGTTTCATGCTTGGGTTTTGAAGTTTCGATAATGGCTGTGTTTCTTCCTCGGGAGTGGTTGCTAGTCTCACGTTCAGCCTTCTGTCTTTAGTGGACTTACTGTCGGCTAAGCAAGGTATAGGAGTACGCTGGCCGGAAATCGAACCTTAAACCACATGCATGGTTGTTGTTTAGCATTCTACCACTGAACTACCAACGCACACCGATGCAGTACATGATTGCACAAAATTAATTCAGCGATCAGTAGTTCTTATTAAACATTATTATTAAGTTTATTGTTGTAGTCAAAATAATATATTTAAAAGATTCTTTTGAAGTGCTTGGACGATATGTCTTTGTCGGTTGTTACCTATAAATTTCGAAGTATAGTACGATAACTTTTTTCTTTTGATGTGGACATTTCCCAATCAAATGCATTCATACGCCTTACTTGGGAATGAAGTTCATTCCTATTCTCTGCTAACCATCGGTTATCTCATGTATTTTCAAGTCGACTGTCTCATTTACTAGACGTTTCTTAATCCGTTAATCTCGAATTAAGGTATTCGCCATTGATGACAAGAGTGAATTTAAAGTTTGTACTGCTTTCATACAAAGGAGAACGCTGTGTCTGTCTGTCTGTTTTCGACATAGAACTTTGCACATATGTGCGGCAGTTCAAGTCGCCACACTCCATGTAGCACACAAAGCAAGAGAAGAAAGTAGGAGAAATGCATAATATAAACAGTAAACAGAGGCGTGAGACAAAGGTATAGTAATAACGGAGAACAAAACAGTTTAACTGGAAATCATAAATAACAAGGAGTGGATGCATCTACGCCATTGAGAACGATTTTGAGCCATGTCACCAATTGTTTCCAACCATTGGTTTTTACCGTCCCGAGGACCCCAACCAGTCAGGAAGTCTACACCTTCCTACGTGGCTTAGACTAACTGTTGTAGATTTCATTGACTGGTGCCATGTTTTCGTTTGACTGCCGCTAGCTCTTTTCCAGCCAGGCAGGTTTAAGGCCAGGAAAAAGGTGTATTGATCATATCTTCACTCTCCGACAGATTCTAGAACATAGGCATTCCTACCGGCGTCCTACAATCATTATATAGAACGCTGTGTACCAACCTTTACAATGATACAAATGTATTCAACTTTTGTCATCTACTAGATCCTGATTTCCTTCACTAATTTATTGAATTTACTCTGAATTTCCTGTTCATTAGACTGAAATGCCCGATTTGTTTTGACGTGTTGACTTCGATAAAGTTTTGAAGCTAAAATTGTGTTATTTGGTTAATGATAGGCAACAGTATAATCCTTGACACGCGCTTCTTTCTACCTGGTATTCACCAACTGCACCACTTAAATTACAGTATGTTAGCCTTAAGCCGTCTTAAAACGTCTGTACTAGGAGCCGACATATCAACAGAGAACATGTATTTGGAACCGATATAATTTGTCAACAAGGAACCCAGAATAATAATAACAACAAATGACTGATACCTGTGCACAAGAGCCGGCTCTCATGGTTCATCAGCTCAGTGGATAATGATTAGAACTATGTGTACCGAAATCGACTGGATTCCCCATCGCTCACTAGGGTTACATGTACATCTGGCTGACGAGTGCTAAATATCACGAAAGAAGCGTCCTGCCTCTCCATCACCAGCCAAATCATATGTTGTTCACTAATCATCAGCTAGTTCTTCTCTTCACCATCAAGATTTCTTTCATTGCCGTTTTACTTGTACTCTTCTTTTTAATTTTATGTATATTTCTCCACATTGTTAAAACCTGAGTTGATGCACTTTTGTACAAATTTCGGTGTTATTAAGCCAGTCAATCAATAGCGTTATAACATCATTGAAAATGTCAGTCATTCCAGTTCAGTGCGAAAATTCCCAGACAAACATTTCATTTGTAAATAATGATGGTGGTCCTGGATTCTGTCTCAGTCAGAAAAACAGACGCTTGCTTACGAAATGTCTGGATATAAAATTTCATCAATTATCGAAACAAAAATAAAATAAAACAAATTCTCTCCATTTATTTGACAGCCGTCCGTCGTATATGTGACATTAATCACTGAATTTTAACCGTAATCAACTAAGTAGAAAACTGTTTGCAGAATATATCTTCCACTGCTAAACAGATTTCGCATTTTTTTTCCATTTCGTACGTTCCAAGTGGAACAAAAGATTTCAAGTTTTAAAATCCCCGTTTTTCTACGGTGTTGGATTGCTAACCCCAAGTCCGACCTTCCTTCTACTCTAGTTTTACTGTTGGCTATTAAACTGTGTGAGATTTTGGAGTGCGTCGGCCAGGAATTAAACCCTAGACCAAGTGCCGAGCACTCTACCATATTGGACCATCGACGCACATACCAAGATCACACTGAGCATATAATTAGTTCTTAAAATTATGTTGCCTTTCTTAGGGGAGTAGTGGGTTAAAGTACGTACTTATGAATCATATATATCCATGTATAGGAGTGTTATGTAATTTTGTTCACTGGAGCTTCTTTTGGAATCACATCTGTAGGAAAACAGATTAAGGTAAAGCGTTTTTTTCGAACTAACAAAAACTATTTTATAGTATTTTAAATTATTTTAATGATAAAAACTGGGTTGTCCACGTGGCTGGTTATTTCAGAAAGGGGTAATATTGTGTATTTACTAGTTTTAATGTTAATTGCTTGAGCACTTTGTCTTACTGACTGACAGTAAGAATAGAAGCATTGGCCACCTACAAAGTGCTAAACCAATATTAACTGCTAGATATTATCAGATTTGCTACCACTGATACAGATCCAATAGTGTGTGATTCAATAATTCAAGTTTTCCGTGTTTTTTTTCATAGGCATACGAATGATTGTTAGACTTTCTCTAAACAAAAGATTGTTATCTTAGAACCAGTTTCAAGCTGTATACTTCATTGTCTTACTCCATTCTTATAAAAAATCAAGGCCCACTAGACATAGACAGAATAAACAGGTTATTATTTGAATATATTATGTTTACTGTGATTGCAAAGATAAATAGACTTAAAAATTAGGTGATAGAATAACTGAAGGCTTAAATGACCTAGCCTAAATAATTTGAGCAAAATAATAGTGTCATGGCTTCCACACAAAAAACTCATTTGTTTTCCTTCTGTTATTTTCACTCATAAAACTATTGAACAGATTAAGCTAACAAAGTACGTTATTATGAATTGATTTGTTAAGAGTAAATCACTTTATATATACTCTGTACTACTTATAAAACTACATAAGTAGTATACGAAGCAACGTCTTCAAAAAAGCTGACATTGAAAGTATGCGATAAAAGACTAACTATTCTAAGTAGAACTAAATTTAACTCCGATTTTTATCTGATATCCCTATATTACTCCATCAGTTGGCTTCTGAACAGGATAAAATCAATATCTTCTGTTTAACTGAATTTCGTTTATTCCCATTACTTGATTTGAACCGAAATGTTTGGCCTATGCTGGCATGTCGGCTCCTAGTACGGACACTTCCACAATATTTGAGGATTAACATGATGTTATTTAGTGGGTGCTGACCAGCAGTAGAATACAGGATGCACATTTCATCTTATTTGAGGCTCGTCAACTGGATGTACCTGCAAGCCTTATTGACTGATCGTGTTCCCACTGAGGCTGTAATCGAGTTCTTATCGGTTCAGATTAAATGCTCATCATCTATCCCATTGCTAGTCGTCATCCACCAAATAACATTATGTTAATCCTGAGACATCGTCGAAGCGTCCGTACTAGGAACGGGGCATGTCAACAGATGCCGAACATTTCTCTCCATTCAATGAAAGGGAGATGGAAATTCACCTAAACAACGGATATCCGATATCGTTCCACAAGGGTTGTGTCGTGGTCTAGTGGATAACGCTTCGTTGTTTGAGGCTATGGCTGCTGGGTTCAAGTCCCGATGTGAACACCATGGCTGATACATCTACCTAATGAGTCCCAAGCAGGACGAGATGCTCATCCTGGATTCCACTGCTAGTTATTGTCCTCCAAATAACATGAAACCTATATCTTTTTATTTGAATTCATGCTTGTTTAATGGTCTGAGGTTAACAATGTTTTAAATTCTTCTAACCTTACAGCTGAAGAGTTTTCAAAAGCTCGTGATGAAATCAGCGAAAAACAAAAGCGTACTGAAGGTATTCTTGAACTGTTACATCAGTTGAATGAAAATCGTCTTAAATTTTGGCAGATTTGGGAGTTCCTTGCATCCGCTTTAATTAGTGAACGTTTAGCTGAAATGAATGTGGTTACACCGAATACCCTCTCGAACCAACAAAAACAACAGTCAACCTCATCATTAACTCCTCATTCTGCCAGTCGTCGGAGTACAAAAGCTGATTTGCCTGTCTCTGCTTCTACTAATAATACTACATCAAATAATAATAATAATAACAGTAATTCCCAATATGTAGTTACTATGGATACGCTCAAACTGAACACGTTTATTTCAAATCTTGATGCTTATAATGAATTAGATCAACTGTTTCATTTGCTTCATGAATATTGTAAGTTGATTTGTAGTAATGAATACTTAGTATATATTAATATCTTTTATAATAAATTACACTTGTAACTTATTTCTATCCGATATTATATAACAAATATGATAATCAGTAAGTACTAGACAGGTTTTCAACTGTTAGTTTGTAGAGATTTGATTGTTTTGAAGTTTGATCATTCATTAATACTAATTAGAGATCCCCATTAGTGTCATGGGTGCATTCTGTTGAAATGTCCTAAACTAGAACGAAACAGCTATTTAATGGTTCTTCTAAGTGATATCAATCCGTGGTGATTACTACCAATTGACTTGAAGCCTGTAATACTTTTCGCTATCCTGTAGGCTGTATTTTGTTACCAATCAACTTTAACTAGCTATCAGAGCTTGAGCAATACATTGTTAACACTAAGAAACCGTTGTACATCTGCTAAATTTTAGTAAACATACTCATGTTGTGTTTTTGTCTTTATTTGTGCATTGATGTTGTTTTTTTAAATTTTTATTTTAGATCATCGGTTGTCTTTCGCTCTCCTCAGTGGTCCGTCTTCCAATTTATCCCGAAGTGCCTCAGATGTTGATGGAAGTAAACGTCCTCAAACAAATCCAGTTAAAAAACACGAAACATTTAGTGCACATGATAATGTACCTGGTGAGAAATTTACATACACTTAAGCATATAATTTAATAGTTTATGACTTATTATGTTGATTTCCTGAGGTGTTTATCTTGATCTCTGACCAATTGACAAAACTGTCTAGCCTTAATTTGTTGCCACTTACTATATTCATCTATATTTTCTAATGGAATTCTGAATCTAATAGTCGTAGATGAATTATGAAGCTATTTCCAGAATACTTATCGTTCACTAGTTGTAAATTCAAGTTTCAAAGTCGTACAGTGTTACATTTGACACAATGATTTATTGAACTTTACGTTTATACGTGCTGTAAATGTCATCCAGGAAATAATTCTGTCTCCTCTTGTGATTATGATTTATCAGGTAAAAAAATACTGACAGATGGAATGGCATACTACTTCTTCCTATAGTGCTTACGTTTTACGCATATATTATTATTATTATTATTAGTGACAGAGAAATTTGATATGCAAATAAATCTCGGAGGATTTCTCAGCGAATACTTCCTATTTACATTTGACTGCATATTTATTCCCATCTATTCTATTTATGAAGTCACTTCAGACTCAGAAATAATCCGCATAACAGAAAAAAAACACGCAATGAATACCAGTAATAAATAAACTCCATAAAAAGTGTGAATAAGTTTACAAAACAGGTAGCAGAAATATCACATGGGAATAAGACTGAGCAAGTTTGCTTGTAAGAGAGCGAGCATTAAATTGCTCCTACAAGTACAACTTAACTGAATTAGGTTCGCAGAGAGGGTGGGAGGGAGGAGTGGTCATTGATATAAAGGGAGTTACTAGATGTAGTATACCAGTTTGTGCGATCAGTTAGCATATAACTATTACATTATCAGTAAATATGCAGACATCCATTTTTCAGTTCCTCGCCTTCTGAATGGAGCATAAAGTTTCAATCTTTTGAGGTTTCACCAGCAGTAGTTTTGCTAGCCTCATTCCCAACTCTAACGGCTATGCTACATTTAGGTGTGCATTAGTCGGGAATTGAACCTTGTGCCACGTGTGTAGTTGTCGAGTACTCTAGCATTGAATCACTGTCGCGTATATTGATTGTTTTTTTTCACCTTTTTTTAAGAAAAATGCAATTAAAAGTGTTCGGGATTTCTTTAAGATGCATATTCTCTATTCATTTTGTTTCGAAATTCAAAATTTCTATCAGATATCATGAGTATATTGGCTGAGTAGTCTGATAATCTAATGACAAAAATTGTTTCTAGCCTCAGTTGGCTTTGAATTTCATGTAAATTACTTTTTTTTCGTTGTTTACCATCGTTTGTTAATCTGTTTCATTCGTTTCTTTGTGTGTGTGTGTGTGTGACCATCACACAATTTATCACAACATAGCTGCTAATATGAGAGATTCAACAGGGTTGCAGGTAGGTTTTTATGAAATCATGAAATATGTAGATTTTCAATGGTATTTGTGTGTATAGGAAAAAGACTAATGCATACCTATCCACCAACTTATCTATATCCTTCCTTTTTTGACTTTTTTCACTATTGTTATTTATAGAAGGAAGTATAGAGGAATTCTTAACCGAACGTAAGCAAATAAATATATAGATAGATATATATACACTAGGAAACTTTGAAGCGCATCATCTAGCCGTCTAACTTTTACTGCCTTTAGCCATTTTGTATAGACTAACCATTCGTCCAGCAAGTAGTGTGTGTAATTGTGTGTAATAATAGAGAACATCTTTTTTTCCTTGGCTTTTCCTTTCGCTATTACATTCCACAGAAATACTCAATCAGTTAACTGCTGCTAATCTATGTATGTAGTTTGGCTAGTTAGTGTAAACGTATACTGTTTTTTTCCATTATATGAAAATGGGATAGTAATGATCCAAATTCGAAAGTTAAATAAAAAAGACTGCGGGAAGACAAAAATTGGACTCCGGTAAATTTCATTCGGATAATTAGATTTCTTTGAGATTCCTATACAAAAAAACAAAACAATAACAATAGTAAAGTACTCCTTCAAACGATTGAGATCAGTTGTCAATGGGACTAACTCGAATTATTACCTACCTAATCAATAATTTCGTTGTGTTTTTTCTTTGATAATAATAACGTAATAGATTGCTTTTATAACGTCAATTTTAAGTCAACCTTTTTTATTAACTTTGTAAATTATCAATATAGAGGAGTGTGTTTTTGCTAATTTAAATTAGTTTGGTGCGCTGTCTAACTGACTATCTATTTTCTTATAGAGGTTTGCCGACACATACATTTCTAGTTAAAACTTTTTGAAGTATTTAAACAAAGGCAAAAGCAAGTGTTTGTGCAGAATAATATGAGGCCATTATTTATTTCGTCGTCAGATTCTCTTCAGCTACTTACAACCTAAAAGTTGATTATGTAAATGTACAAAGAATTTTGTCATACTTGCATCAAGGATCAATTTGATTTTTGTTAACAGAGACAAATGTTTATAAATTCCATTTATAATATCACCGATGAAGGAGGTCAAATTACAAACATGCAAAATTATTGGTTGGTTACATTTAAAATCGAGTTGCACACTCAAGAAAACATGAGAGAATTCGACGATGAATAGTTGGCTAGTTTAACTCAAGTCATTAAAACAAAAGGAACTGAAATATACTAAGGCAAAAGTAGGAGGGAGGGTTGAAAGCAAAAGACTGCGTAACCAACTGAGACAAAGAGAAGAGACGTTCAAGAAATCAAGGCAAAGAAAGACTAATAAGTGAATCAGTCAGGTTTTATACGTTTAATAGCTATTGCTTAGGCAAATTTGAGGGCGATTGAGTTGTACTGTCTATTAATAATCTTGAAGGATTTCATGCTGTCTACCTCATGGCCCATATCAACAAGATGTCTAGCAATAGTACTGTTCAAAGCTTTTGTTCTCTTGAGACGCAAACTTTTTGGTACATGTTCAAAGAAGTAGTTCGGTATATATGTAATAGGTGATGATTGAAGGGGAAATGAAAATCTCAGTCTCAGCAATATTTCAACTAACAGCCTCCAAACTACTAGTCCAGAGCTTTCCCAGCTGAGCTATGAGACCTAACTGCAACTGGGTCATTATTCACTCTAGTCACCACGAGTAGTGTTCTGTAGTCTTGTTAATTAATGATAAACGACTATGTGTTTGTTATCACACTAGCTGCCCAGTTACGCCTTTTTTCAATTTTAATCATACTCACTTCCTTGGAAAGGTGGTGCAGTTATTTGAAATAACATTGGGGTGGAAGACTGGTGTAATTGGGTGACAGTTGAAGATAGAATAAAAGCTCCTATATTATTATGCTATCTGCTGGTTCAAATCCTGCCGTAACCCGAGCTTTCATTTCACCTTCATTATTTCTAGTTTAACCCAAGTGTGGTCTGGAGAGAGTTTCTCCTGGTTGGTCTTATGGTGAATGTCTATGATATTCATTGTTTTTGAATTTATTTCTTCGAAAGATCTTTTAGAGGTATTTAACTAATCTTCGACAGGAGCATGATTCCTCGCAAGAACTGGCGAGGAATCATGCTCCTGTCGACGCCAAGTAAAATCCTGAGTCGCATCATCCTGGAGAGAATCAAGGACGCGTTGGATACAGAACTCCGACCAGAACAAGCTGGATTCAGGAAAGGCAAATCATGTTCTGACCAAATTGCAACTCTACGCATTATCATCGAACAAAGCATGGAATGGCAATCAAATCTCTACCTCAACTTCATAGACTTTGAGAAGGCCTTCGACAGCGTTGACCGCGAAGTAATTTGGAAACTACTCGAGTACTACGGCGTACCCCAAATATTCATCAACCTTATTCAACAACTGTACGACAACGGCACATGTCAAGTGATCCACAACGGAAAACTCAGCGAAGCGTTTGGAGTAAACACAGGAGTCAGACAAGGGTGCTTATTATCACCAATGATATTCCTAATTGTGGTGGACTGGATTATGCGTCAGACAGTGGGAAACGAGAAGACAGGGATATCCTGGACCGACGTCTTGAACCTGGAAGACCTGGATTTTGCGCGTGGATGGTTTATGTTTGATGTCACACAAAATCGAAGACTTACAAGCAAAAACCGACAAACTGGTCGAAGAAGCAGCAAAGACGGGACTCCAGGTGAACATAGACAAGACGGAGGTTATGAAAATAACCAACCAACAACAGCAGCAACATCCAGTGCCAATCACCATCAACGGGAGGGATTTGAAAGAGGTTACTTCTTTCACTTATCTGGGGAGCATTGTCTCAACCATAGGAGGAACGGACGAGGATGTCAAATCGAGAATCGGGAAGGCGAGAAACACATTCATCAACCTGAAACCAATCTGGAAATCTTCGTCACTCACCATCAACAACAAAATTCGGATTTTCAATACAAACGTCAAGTCAATTTTGCTTTACGGATCAGAAACTTGGCGGGTCACAAAGAATATTTTCAACAGGTTGCAGACCTTTATCAACAACTGTCTTCGCTCCATACTGAAGATCAGATGGCCAGAAAGAATCACAAACAAGAAGCTATGGGAACAAACGAAACAGGAACCAATCGCCCAACAAATATGCAGGAGGAAGTGGAGATGGATTGGACACTCGCTGAGGAGGCCGTCGAGTGACATCGCGCGTCAGGACAGTGCTCGAGTGGAACCCGAAAGGGAAGCGGCGAGTGGGACGTCCAAGGGTGACATGGAGGAGATCGTGTGAGGAGGAGATGAAACAGTATGGAACAACATGGACGCAAGTGAAAAGAACAGCAGAAGACAGAAGCAAGTGGAGACGTGCAGTTGAAGCCCTATGTTCCACTAGGAACCCAAGGGAACAATAATAATAATAATAACTAATCTTCAGCTATCACAGAAACAAACTTAACCTGTTCCATAAGAATTTTGTATGCAATTTATTTTTTCTTCCTTCGCTACAATCATATTGTAAAGGGTTCATATATATATATATATAATGTAATCTGTATATGATGGGTAACTATTTGTCTATGATAAAACAGAGGAGATGAAGATACGTAACCAGCAAGAAGAAGCATCAGCCACTATCAAAAGGAGAATTTTTCACTGATCACTTATCTAAACAGCATCTCTTCAAAAAATACAGGTGACATGGATGAGGATGTCAACGACAATATTGGAAAAGCAAAACAGAACTTCATTACTCTGAAATGCAACAGCCGACTGCGAACTTTCGTTAAACACCTTATTCACTCGATACTGAATATCGAATGACCATAAAGGCAAGCAACAAGGAGTTCTGACAACAAACCAACCAAGAACCTGTCAACCGAAAAATATATTGATGGATAGGATATACATTGAGGAGACCGTTGAGTGAAATCACACAAAGCAAGCACTCAAGTGGGGCCCGAATCGAGAAAGAAGAGTTAGGAGTGGTTCCGAGGGTGAGAAGGAGTAGATTGAAGCCTATGGGCAATCATAGAGGTCTCTAAAAAGGGGATTATAGATAACACGATGAAATGGAGATGTGATTCTGAAGCCCTGTGTTCCTTTGGGAATCCATGGGAATAACAATAATATAATTTGTCTATGGTGATCATATATCACTGATATTATTTTAATCCAAATCTTTTCACTGCTCAAGCATCATTTCACCTTCAGTCGTCTCTCAACTAACACTAATGTTACATCACTCTTACTGATATTCTCCTATTATCTTTTAAAAGAAAACTTCTTTTCGTGTTCAGCTTTGTTGACAAGTTATAAAAAGTTTTATCTATCTAATTTTATCCGTTTGTCATCCGTGCTATCCTGCTTCACCTCGCTGATTATTTCATCGATGCTTTTATAGGCTTTGAATTCAGCTCTAGTGAACTTTATTAACACAGCATATATTTAAAATGAGAATTAATCGAAACAAACCTCATTAATCTAAATTTCAGTTAATTATTATTCGTTAGGCTTGTCGACTCTTACTCGTTTACATGATTTTCAGTTTGTGTAGGTAGGCTACACTCCTCTATGATCAGATTTTCCTGATTGTATTATTTTACATGACTTCTAGTCAGTTATGAGCGATTCTTTAAACTACCTAGATTTTGACGTAATCATTACGTATACACAAGCGTAATATAAATTACATTACGTTGTATAGAAACACTGTCATGTGTTTATAAAACACAATGTAATTCCTTGACAATTCGATTCATACTCTTGGAAAAAGAGGCTGTTAGTTCTTGTATATTGTTTTTTTTGTTTTTTCTCTGTTGAAATTTCTCACGTATCTCCATACCTTTCATGAAATATGCGTAAATAACAGAGAAATCATTTTTCTCACTAAATCGATCATTGTTATTGGAGTTTTTCTTCTCCTCTCTTTCCCCCCCCCCTTGAATTCACTAAATTTCTTTGTGTGTTTGTGCGTAATAATGCTGCAGTTTAACAGTCTGCACTTTTGTTTTCCTTTAAATCTGGTGAACAGAAATATTTTTTCCTTCTACAATGGAGAAAGAATTTCAGGTGGGGTGGTGTCTTCTTTTTCGAGGTGATGAATAGCATTATGTAAAGCATAAAACAGTGAAATGGAAAAATATCTTAGGACTGATTTTTCATCACAGACACAATTGTTGGTTTATTACTATTATTAGTAGTTAGTAGCATAGTAATTATTCACAGATGACATTTAATAGTCCACAGGAATATTTCATTCGGACAGATGTTACTGTTGTTGTTGTTATTATTGTTAGCCTAGTGTCTTTCCCTTCTCCTTGTCTCAGTCAGTACACACGCATTTCATGCATTTTTCATTCGCCTTTTTTGTTATTGTTATTATTGTTGTTGTCGTCGTGGTCAATGTACAATAAACTCTGTGAAATTTCTTTCCCTGACTGACAATGTTTGTGTAACTCATCAACTACGTCATACTGTATATAATTGCTTTGCTTAATACTCATTTATGTCTTAATTAAAGGGGAAAATAATAATTATCCTTTTGTTTAACCAACTATTTCATTTTTTTGCGTTAATTAGTGCGCTACCCTACTGCGTTCACCCATATATGGAAAAGAGAAATGGTGTAGTGCCCATAAGGCCATACATCACATTTCATTATGTCTGTCTCACCTTTGAAATGAATATGCTTTATAATCATTGAATAAATTATTCTCTAGATTGCAATAAATTCCTGTGGCTAGCGCCTGACTTTAAACCAATGAATACCGGGTTCGAATCTCACTCCACTAACTTCATCCTCGGCAGTTGGATAGTATGTTCACATTATACTTATATTTTTTGCTTCTCACTTCTTGTTTCTGCTGTACTTTTCACCTGCATCCATGTTATTCCATGCTGTTTTCTCTCATGATCTCCTCATGTCACCCTTGGACGTCCCACTCGCCGCTTCCCTTTCGGGTTCCACTCGAGGGCCTGACGCGCAATGTTCCCAGCGCCTCCTCACGTGTTCCTTCCATTCATTATACTTATATTTATTCCTTTACGTTCCCAGTGGAATATAGAGCTTCAAGCTAGAGCCTTGAAGTTTCGGTAGCAGCGATGTTTATTTTTAAAGGATGGGGTTGCTAGCCGCGTGCTCAACCTTCCCTCTTTACCAGTCTTATTACTGGCGTAAAGAGGTTAAGGAGTTCGTCGGACGGGGATTAAACGCCGGACCACATGCGTGGTCGGCGAGCATTCTACCGTTGTACCACCGGTGCGTATGCTCATATAATAAGTGTGACTCAAAGACATCGGTACATGAGGAAACTGTTACTGTTCATTGCATTCTAATCAATAAATAAATAATGATATCAGCACTAAAGATCTTGTCTAGAGAAACAATGAACCATCTCAGAGAACACAATTATAACAGTATAACTATTTGTATTGCTTCTTGTTAATAAACGTTTTAAGTCTAACCAGTTCTTTGTTCAATGGGTTAAACATTTTTATTTCAATATTTTGAATACGCATAACTAAGAAAAGAGGATATGAGTGAGTAGTGAAACAAACCAACAAACCTTTTTTTCGTAATTCTTTTTAATTTTTGTGTATTCCATTAATTTAGAATGTATCTGCTTTGATTATGGGTTTGTGATTAAATTTCCTTTTTGGGGTTCTTTATTCTTTCTTTACATTATTATAGTATCTACTGAATTAAGATCTTCAATTGATGTTGGCCATATGAAGTCGAAAAAAGTGAGTTTTTCAAGTTATTTACATTCATACCTTTTAAGTAGAGTTGGCCATATCTATCAGTTTGCTTATGTGTTCAACCTATAGACCCATCAGTGCATAAAATAAGTGGTGATAACTCTTTTTGCTTTCAAATTATTATTATTATATTTCTGCATAGGTAACTCAGTCACGTCTCTATATATATGTGGAAGTGTCAAGTCTTTTGAGTTATTTTGTGTTTCTCTTTGATTGCATTCGTAATGGACCAAAATACTCGGTCTCTTCTGACATGTCAGCTTCTAGCACAAATACTCCGGTGGTGTTTGAAGCTTGACATGTTTTTTTATTTAGTTGATAACGTTTGAAACGAACGGTTGTTGGTTCTGAGTTTCAGTGGGAACACAGGCATTTACTGGAGATGTAGGTGCATCCAGATGACGAGTTTCACACAGGACGAATTGGGCCTCCTGGATTTCACTGGTAACCAACATCAATTAAATAAAATTAAGTGACAAGTTTATTCAACTGATAGACTAAATTAATGGTGAATTCACTCTTATATCATTCGATGGGATCAATTATATGTTTAAATGATCACTAAGTATTATCATATCCTATGTAGTGAATCAATCGAATTCGTTCAGTGTTTGCTATGAAAAAAATTTTAGTTCTGTTTTATAGATCCAATGACTGGCTTCCTTATGAGAGATTATGTTAAGACCGTATATCAATGAGATAACGCTTAGAATAGTCTTAAGTTTCAAATACGTAAACATTTCATCCATTTCGTTACGTAAGTCAGAAAGGGGATATTATTTATAGATTTTACCCAAGTATGAAAGGTTTGACTGAAATATATGTCAATCTGGTGACCAGTGTGATGACCAAAACCCAAGTATTTCAGTGTAAACACAAAGGACAAATCTATGCGTTCTTCTGTTTAGCTTACCAAACTTCCCCGAGTGATGCATAGCTCAAAATAATATTCCAGCAGTATCAAAACACGATTTAACGTGAATAATAATAATAATAATTTATACGAAGAATAGAAAACCACGTCAATAATGCCACCCATCAGCTATACGGTCCGAAAGTTTCTCAGGTACAAAATACACACAATAAAATTAATCTACCAAATACAATCTTAAATTATCTTAGTATGAATAAGAATATTCTCCACCAGGTGAGATCAAAACTATGTTTGCAAGATTAAAGCTGAACAGAACACTATTCGCACAGAGTCTTTCTGTCAGGCGGTCACTGCATGATGTAACCTTGATTCCACTCAAACAAAACCTCATCATTATCACACAACAGCAAAGGTGAATAATAAGGACTAATTCAAAAGACGATATACAGGCAAAGGGGAAAGAGTAATAATTATAAAATTAGTTTTTTCAAGTGTTGATTTGTAGGGATTCGATTTGTTTTTCAGGTTTCACCACAGATTGATATCAGTTAAAGAACCATTGAAAACCAGAGAAGGTTGGACAGCTGTTTCATCGTAATTAGGGAATCATTGGCAGTACACACTCGAAAAATAAATCAAATCCTTACAAATCAACTCTTGAAAATTAATCTGATGCTCGCTAGTGACTGACTACTGGACAGAGTTTCCTGGAGTTCTAGTGTGGAGTCGTAACCAGTGGGGTCCATTCTGTCGGAAGCGACGACAAATGCTCGCCGATGACATTGGCTGGTGATCGCACTAAAATTACGAATCGGTAGAAGTTAGAATTCATGGACAGCCATTGAATCGGGTCCCAGTGGCTGAATGGTCTACGACCTTACGTTGTTAAGCGCAAGGTCCTGGGTTCAAAACCCAGTGGTCCCAAACTAGGATGAAACAGCTGTTCAGTACTCTCTGGTTTTCAATGGTTCTCTGATTGATATCAATCCGTGGGCAAACTTGAGAAATAAAATTAGTTGAAGTATTCAAATAAATATCAGTATGACTAACGGATTGTTCATAGAAGGATTTTCAGATCAATTATTCAGCTACAATTAGTATATTAAATCTTCAGTAATTACCACTGAGTTTTCTAGTCAACTGAACAAGGTATTCGTTGTAATCTCAGCATTGTGAACATAAAAAGAAACACCAGTATCATCATGTTAGAATTTGTAGTATCAAATGATTTCTGTAAGTTAGTCAAATGATAAACTAGGGTAAGTCTAACAATTTTCCTTGGTCAATTTCATGTGTGAGTGTGTGTGTGTGTGTTAGTATTCTGTTACTCTTGCATTCCTTCAATTATCCTTCTGTTTGTTTTTTTATTATAGAGAGATGTTCATCGACTTAGCGCCACTATGGCCAGTATATTTCGTACTCCTAGTCGAGATAAAAATTTGTCCTCAACAAGCCAATCATCTACTGATCATACATCGAATGGAACTTGTACAAATACACCAGGAGGGCTTAAAAGTATGAAACAACGTCAACCCGGGTCAACTACACCATCACAATCAAGTGGTCCACCTCTTCCTCCGCGTCCATCATTCGCAGTGCTAAGTAATTTAAATCTAACTGGAGTTGGCGAACAACTTTCACCAACGAATCAGTGTTCATTCAATACAGAATCTTTAACAGATGGAACAAATCCATTAGTATTAAGTCAACCGTGTGCTGAAGCATTAGTATTACTTGGTGAATTAAATAGAATTGGTGAAGCACTTTTTGTAAGTTCCACTATTATTTCTTCTTCATATCAACACATTTCACCATTATAATAATGTTGGGTAAATTTCTTAAACCTATTCATTACTAATAATTTTATTATTATGATTCGCATGGGTTCCCGAAGAGACATAGGGCTTCAGAAGCACATCCTTATTCCATCCTTTTATCCTCTTTAGCGGCCTCTATGATTGCCCATAGGGTTCAATCTGGTCCTTCTGACCCTCGGAATCACTCCTAACTCGTCTTTCTCCATTCGGATTTCACTTAATTGCTTGCTTTGTATCTGATTTCACTCAACGGACTCCTCATTGTGTATCCAATCCATCTCCATTTCCTACAATATATTTGTTGGGTGACGGGTTCTTGGTTGGTTTATTTTCAGCGTTTCTTGTTGCTTATCTTTTCTAGAGGGTGGGTCATCTGATAATCAGTGCAGAGCAAATGTAGGTGTCGACGAAAGTCTGCAGGAACCTGTTGGAAATGCTTATCTTGACGCGTGTTTTGATTCCCTCAACTGTATTGAAGCACTGGCTCGACATTCGTGTTGAAGATCCAGATCTTGTCCTATATACTGAATACGGCAGATCCCCATGCTGATTTTTGATTAATGAAGTTTTTTCGTGGTTGTCTTTGACATCCTTATCGGCACCACCTGTAGTTGAAATGATCCTGTCTAGATAAATGAAAGAAGTGACTTCCGTGAAATATCTCCCGTTGATAGTGATTGATACTTGCTGTTGTTGTTGTTCGTTGGGTATGTTCATTAACTCTGTCTTCTTTATTTTCACTTGAATTCTTGTCTTCACTGCCTTTTCTGATAACTTCTTCGTTTTTGCTTGTAGCTATTTAAGTTTGTGTGACAGTGGACGTAAATCATCCGCAGAGCTCAGGTTTTCTAGAGTATTCTTAGCGGTGCAATGTAAGCTTGTCTTCTTGCTTCCAGTTCACCACAATCAAGAATATCATCGAGGATAGTAGACAGTCTTGTCTTATTCCTATCTTCATTTCAAAGGCTTCGCTAAGCTTTCTGTTGTGAATCACTTGGCATGTGTCGTCAACATATAGCTGTTGAATGAGGCTTATAAAAGCTTGGCGCACTCTGCAGTGTTGAAGCAGTTTCCAAATTACTTCATGCTCGACGCCATCGAAGGCTTCTTTTAAGTCGATGAATTGGAGGTAGAGATTTGACTCTCATTCTGTGCTGTGTTCGATGATGATACACTATATTTAATATAGTCTCAAAAATCTAAAGTAGTTTGATAATAGGTTACCATGCTTCTATGGGAACTTTGACCGTATTAAACCTTATGCTTTATGAAATCATGGGTTCATACTGCTTAGTATTCAAATACTATAATGAAACGGTGACTTTCTTTTACTATTATTTAATCATTATGAAAGCTACAATGAATATACAACTGTTTTCGATTTGTTCTTGTTAGATTAATTTCGATAAATGCCAATGTAAATTTCGTTACTAACTGACATTAATTAAAGAATCATTGGAAACCTTAGATCACTTGACAGCTGTTTCGTCGTATTATGGGACTCTTCAGGGTTTTAACCCTGGTTGGATCACAGGTGTGCACTGCTTGAGAGTCCCTAACGAGGAGAAAACAGGTGTCTAGTGATGACGTTGGTTTGTAGCGAAATGTACATTGAAATTATTTACTTAACTGATAATATAATGGTTTAGCTACATTCAAAAGAATATCATTTGATACCTGCAAATAGACTCCCTTCATATTAAGCTCAGTGTCATTAAGACCTGTTAATTTTACCAAGATATTTGTATCCATTGAATTTCTAAGTTCTTTCGTGTTTTCGTCATTACAAACTTGAATTTGTCACTTTAGACAGTTCAAAGAAATGAACGAAATATTCCCATATTAAGTCATAAGAAAAAGGCGTAAACAGCGAAGAAAATTTTCTTTTCGACGATTTATTTTCACAAGCTGTACAATCGTAATTATATTTAAGAAAGAAATCATTAGACCAATCAGATACTGGTAAACTTTGCCCTTGGAAAACGTACTGCGTAATGTAAGGTGTAACCTAGATGGGGTGACTAATTGTAAGTTGGAAAAGAGGCAGAAGTTGACATGACTTAATAAGTGTGAGATAATGACTAATCAATTAACTCGTGTAGAATGGACAGGAACTAGTGGAAAGGCGATAAAGTGTTTTTATATAAAATCTGTATGAAAAAGCAATGTTATTAATAAACAATAATTGAGTGGATGGGAATAATAATGATAATAAAATGATAGTAGTAATAGCAATAATAATAGTAAACTTACATAATAAAAAGAATAAGCAAAATTATAGTAAGAACTTTACTCTGGCCACGGTAGGGCAAGTGATTGTATGTAGCGCTTTTGAATGCAGAGGTCCGGTTTTAGATCTCGAATAGCGAATGCTTCAGCTATGTACAGATGGTGTATGTGAAGTCCCTTTGTACGATATTGATGGACTCTGTATAGCACTGTGAAGCATTCATGCGGTGGTACTCGATGTCTGGAGATGATAAGGTGTTCGAGGATAGAGCTGCTACTATTCTTTTTTTCTCCTCTGGTTGGCTAACCAAGCTGGAAAACGTTCTAGAATACGTTTGTGGACTTGACGTTGCGTACGGCCGATAGACTTTGCTCCACACGAGCAAGTAAATTGATAAATACACATTAAAGTGGCCAAAAGCGGTATCTTATCCTTAACGTTAGACTGGATTAACTGTCTGCTGGAGATTGTGATACGTAAAGTGGCTGTTGGAATTGTCTTCTTCAGACATTTAGAAAGGTGAATTCTAAGAATTTCTGCTGTGATGTTACCTTTGAATTCCAGGTTCATAAATAGAGTTTTCTTATTAACAGTTGCGATATTTAACGACGGAGGCTTCTCTTTCATGTTTTTGTTGATGAATCTTGGTGGATACCGGTTCTCTAGTAGGGTTTCACGTAATAAATTTAATTCTTTCTCTATCATGTCTTGCGAGCAGATTTTTCTAATTATTGAACTTAATGTACGTACCAGGTTTCGCTTTCGGATCAGTGGGATGAAGCTCTGGAAGTTGATAAACTGTCCCGATATGTCGATATGCGATGTCTTGTCAAAGAAAAGTTATTATATAACTCAGTAACATCGCCAGCTGAAGGTGATGTTAGAGAACAAAGTTCAGTGGAGACGTCCCACTGAAACCCTTGGCACTCAAAGAATGAATAATGATAATAGCTGCTTTTTCTAATTTTCCCTATAAACGTATTGATTAGTCTTTGATTTTTGCGCCTCTTCAGTAGAGCTGTTTAAATAAACTACATATTCTGATGATTAAAGTTCACGCCCAAAAAACTATTTTTGAATACATTTCTTGTTGATTTATTAAAGAGACGTTTCTATATATATTCACACTGGTTTAGCCACAAGTACAATTGTTACGTACTGAAAATGTAGAATTACGTGCATCTCTCACTAAACTGGAAGCTGAACGATCGAATTGGGAACATTTTCGTAGTCGAGATAATCAAGTACTTATGCGTTCTACACTTGGTGGTGGTGCATCATCATCGTCACAGGGGAGTGGATCTCACCCAGATGGTAATACTGGAGGTAGCAGTGGGGTTTATCTAATTGACAATAGTACAGTTAAACAAGAAACGGAAAAATTACGTCAAGATTATGAAAATTTTACACGTAAATGTCATGAATGGGAGAAAGAATATCAGAAACAACGATCTGCCATCGAGAGAGAACATAATAAAATAGCTAAAGAAAGGCAACTGATAGAAAATGAACGTGCTGATTTGGAACGACGTCAACATCAGTATGAAGAGCTGCGTAGTACATTACAGACACAGCTAAATATGTACAAAAAATTGGGATTCAAACTAACGCCTATGAATAATCCAGGTATGTTATAAAAATGTGTAAATATTTTTAGATTGCTTTCTTTCCTGCTACTTAGTACTCCATTATCTATCTTATAACCTTTCAGACTTAGATTATTGTCTTTAGTTGTCACACAATGGTATTATAGCTTTCAAGTTGCAACCCTTTTCATTTCTGTCTCTTTTTGTGGGTTCTATTTGGTGATTAATCTTTCCTTTTGTCTTTGAGATTTGATTTCACTGTTGTTTTACTACACACCATAATATGCATAGTAATGGCTGAGTTTTTCACTAGGTTATCTATTGTCGTATGGTCGGTCTCATTCGCATTACTTTGATACCTTAACTAACTCAAATTGTCGACTTCAATATTTGTAACTGACACTGAAGTTCTTGCATAGACTAAGATAGTATACCTAACTTACCTTTCTATCTGAATGGTACTTTAATTTTGTTGTTTTTTAAACGGGTTCTAAAAAAGTTATGGTTAGTAAAACAATCTGCCAAAAAACAGAACTTTAATAAATTCTTAGGAAAGACAGCAGTAGCGTTTCAACGTACCTACAGTTTTCCACAATCATTGGTCTAAGCATTTCGCTGTCATCCCATTGATCCTGAGTTCAAATCCCGCTCCACCTGCTTCATCCTGGATAACTGGGTATTATCGTCAACCCTCACACAATAGGTATGGTTCATAGCCTGGTGTATGGTGAATGTGATTCTGTCAGCTGAGTTCAAACAAAAATAAGTTGTCCAACCCCGAACCTGATTGGAATATAGAAATCGACTCTTCAACTCTGCTGGTGGTTGCAACAGGTGTCTCCAAACTAAACGAAGTGAAGCATCAAGACTAGATAGTTTGTCTCCAAATGTATTTTAATATAGTGATAATGAATGACTATTGGTCAGTATTGTAGATTCTGAAATAATTCCATTGAACTTGTGTGCATCACTAATCATCCCAGTTTTTAGGAAGGGAAAGAAATACTCCTGTGACAAGCACATGGGGATCCTAACTTTCGTACAATTACGCAAACTGAATAAGGCTCGGGGAAAAAATACTCGATAAAAACCAGGTGTTTTCTAAAAAAATAATGAGAGTATGACAACTAAATTATCCAGCTCAGATAAATGACAGCACTAAAAAGTATAAAATGCTAAGCTGGGCACCTTCCTCGTGTACTTATGCATCCATGTATGAGCTTGCCTAGAGTTGTAGTCTAATATAGCGATAACCCAGTGGAATCCATCAGGAATGTTCATTGTTACAGTCCTTATTTGGTTTTATTAAAGCCATGCGTACTGAGTAACAGTTCTTTTTTTCCTACCTTATGGCTGTAATGCATAATCTCTGGAAAAGATTGGAGGTTTTTATCGTGCGATTTTTCAATCATTTGCTTGTGTTAAGTGGAAGCATACAATAAGTAGCAATGCAGTTAGACATAGTTTTAGGTAAGCAGGGTAGGTAAGTCGATACTATAAAGCTTCATGGATTGGGGTAGCTGAGACATATGCTACGCACATACCAAGCCACTGCTTTCTCTTATGAACAATATAGTCTGATGAACGACAAAGTTGTGTAAGATTTATGGATTTTCATGTCGAAACATGGCATTATTCAGCAAAGTTATTGACTGTCGATCTGAGCTATGGTTCAGTGGTCTTTGGTATGCTAAAAATCAATAATTGGGGACTCCTAGTAATGGCATAGATGTATTGACTTCTCTTCATCTTCTAGATCCTGAAAGACTTCATTAGGCTTCACTTAATTATTCTCAGAACCATTATCATCCTGTTTCTGGTTCTTTACGTTTTCTTTTTACCTTCTTGGGCTGATGCCTCTCGTCTTCAAAGGTCTATGTTCATTGATGCTTCAGTCACTTAGTTCAGTAAAGATATTTATTGAAAAACTTTAATTGGTCCTTATGACTCCAGTGTCAATCAAGGTGTTCAAATGAAGTAATGATGTATCTTACTGAAATTTATTTATTCTGTTCATAGTAAAAATAATAATAATATTTTTTCAGGCATAAATTACTTTTATCTTTATAGACCATCTAGTCTCTTCAAAAAACTATGGGCCACGATATAACTAATAATAATGATAGTAGTATCATTATTAATCTGTAGTCTCTTCACGTAAACATTTTTGTTAGCCTACAAGTCAATCATGCTTAAAGGCTGAAGTAAATAAATAAATATAGGCCAAAAGAATTTGCAAATCGTTTAATCAATCTGGGTAGTTAGGAGTATTTGTTTTCCCATACACATTTAGTTCATGATGGTAACAAATTGTCTACTCTTCTGCAAATACTGAATTGATACATTTTTATTTGTCATCTCTGAGGCATAGTTTCCTATGGAGAATGTGGTGGTCTACTGAACTGAATAGCTTAATCTCATCGAGTGGAATGGTTTCTAGACATTCCTAGTAGTATGTAGTGGTCATCAGAATAGTTTTTTTGAAAACAAAAGGCGGAATTCTAACCATCAGCTTATTAATTACTCAGGCAAGAGAACAGTAATTCGCCTGTGACATTTGCCTAGTGGTTGCGCTAAATGTCACGAATCGGCAGAAATTGGAATTTATGGGCGATTGGATCGGGTCATAGTGGCTGGAATGGTCTGCAAGCTCGCCTTGTAGGTGGAAGGTCCTAGTTTTGAACCCCACTGAGTGCACGCTGCTGAAGAGTCCCAAATCAGAACGGAACAGCTACACAGTATGTCCTGGTTTCCTTATGGTTCTCTAACTGATAGCGGTTCGTGATTAAACTTGTAACCAATCAAATTCCTGCAAACCAAAACTTGATATTACTTACTCGTTATTCTTCCTCTAAACTGAATAGTCATCACATTTTACCACTTCTGTGTTTATCTACCAATTTACGTGCTCCTTTGGATATTTAGGTCATTCAGTAAGTGTTTTATCTAAAGGAGTCAAGGAAGATTGTCACTCATGGCTGCAGAGAGACCATAAGGGATCAATATGGAGTGCTGTAATTGAGGATATATCGAACACTGGTTACTCAGTCTCTAAGGAAAACTCATTCACAGTTAACCTATAAAGTCAAAGGAAGCCACCCTCAAAAGGCGTTATGAACTGCAGAAGTTAACAACAGGCCTTTAGTAGTTCTTTGTTGTGTTTTAGGGTAAATGAGCACTAAATTTCAATAATCTAGAAATTTTTAAAAGATTTGAATCCAACTTCGTTTCATTGTTTCAATATCAACTTTAGTGTCACTTGATTGAATACTCTTTATCAACATGTTATTTATTGCTTACAGAATTGGAGGCTTTGGCCAATTTGGAGTCAGATATGAGTAATGATGGTGTAAATGGTTTTCAACTGAATCGTAGTAGCTCCTCTGTAATTACCAATTCATTTGACGATTATTTAAATGAATTATCTGGAAATACTGCTCACAATTCTAGTGGTCGAGGAGGAGGAGGAGGCGGTGATTTGCCACGGCCAATACACTTCTATTCAAATAGTGACGATATAACTGCTTCTAGACGAGATTCAAGTAATTCCTTTAATACTGGCCAGAAACGTGACTATGCGTATTCACCAGGTACTGAGATAACCCCAAAACCATCACTTGTACCGTCACTTTCAACACGAAGTGATCATGTGCCTGAACATCTACTTGGGAGTTTAGTAAATCAGGTAGGTATTTTTTTCCATAAATATGTACCTGCTTTTGTGTATTTTATTTATTGTTTTCTAAATAAAACGGATAATGTGTCAATGGTTTGATGGTAGAGTGCTCACCAGCCACTCTGAAATCCCTTTTTCGACACCCAGTTAGTACACACCTGAACCTTACATAACCGATAGTGAATGCAGGGAAGAGGAGATGTTAGGCGTGAGCTTCGTAACCCCATATTGTTAAAAACAAAAGTGGCACCACCGCTACTGTGTAACGGCGACCTGCTTAAATCACTGAACTACACTCTTACACTCTTCTTCATTTCTTATTGTTTTAATCATGCAATTATATCAAATGATCATTACATGAACTCGCGCACATATTCAATTAGCTTTCAACAAAATGTTGTGCAATTCTTGAAGGAAATGAAGAGAAAACGTACAGAATTGGTTCTGTCCTCATATGCAACAACGCTACATATCACATCGCATACTTCAGATTATTACTTTACATGTAAATCCTGTACGAAAACGAAATATTTTCGAACTAAATACGCTGAAAATTCGTTTACTATATGTTCACAAATAGTCTGAAATAAAGCTTTATTATTATATTATTACTTTTATGACTGCAACACAAAGACTTGAAGCCCTATGTTGCACTCGGAACGCAAGGAATGGAAAAAGTAATAAAAAGTACAGAAGAGAAAATGAAGTTAGATTGTGGAATCACAATTAGTCAGTGTTTCTGAATAGGTCGACTGACAGACAGACCCCACCTCATTGTCTTTTATAAGTATACATCGCTCAATAATACATTATTATTATTATTATTCATTCCTTGTATTTCGAGTGAAACAGAGGACTTCGGTGACAAATCTCCATTGTATTCTGTTTCCTGCCGTCGCTTTCAGCTGGCTACACGACTACCTACAAACTTTCACATGATCTCCTCAATATAACACTCGACACGCTGACTTGTTACTCCCCATTCGCGCTTAGAGTGTAATGTCATTTGCAGGTCACCTCAGAGTAAGTCCAATTCATCTGCACTTCCTTCTTCATATTTGCTGGGTATTAGGTTCGTGGCTAATTATCTGCCTGCAAGAACCCCTTGTTGCTTATCCTTTTGGAACATCTAATCTACAGTTACGAGCGGAGACAACCTTTGACGAGAGTCAGCAGCCTGTTCGGAATGCTTTTGATGACACGCACACTAATTCACTGAACCATAAAGAAACACTGAATTAACGGTAGTGTTAAAAATTCTGATCTTGTTCCTAATACTGAGCGTGTTGTAGATCCCCACACTGATTTCACAGTAGTGAACACCTGTCTTACTCTCCTGATCTTTGCTGGCCTTGAAATCCTCATTTCTACTGAAACTTCAAATCACTGGAAACGCATACGGCTTGCTTGTGAATTGGTAGAAATCGGAATTCATGAGTCGTTGGACTGGGTCACAGTGGCTGGGATGGTCCTACAGGCTCACCTTGTAATCAAGAGGTTCTGGGTTCGGACCCTGGTGGGTGCTGACTGCTGATGAGCCCCAGGCTAGGATGAAACAGTTGTCTAGTCCACCACGATTTTTCAATAGTTCTCTAACTGATGTCAGCTCGTGATCAAACCTGTAGTCAATGTAATCCGTGTTAACCATCGCTTGATAAATAAAACTTTGTCTTATCACTAACTTGTTTCATGGATTATTCTGTACATCGTTTTGATATCACTTGCGCATAATTGTTATTATGTTTGATTTTGATACCTTACTTTCTATTTCACAGAATAATATACGTGAACAGGTTTGTGCATATAAGTTATGCGTCTATATATTAACAGACTTTGGTTTGCAGTGATATTCCTAACATTTGCATAACATAACACCTAAATGCTATTAATACATTTTCCTGTTTATTAGTCATCAACCCAAACATACTTTATTTGGTGTTTTATGTAGCCATAATAAAATAAAGATCCTAGGGAAGAAATTCCTCCTTACTATTATTTTATTCTCATAGCTGTACAATATATGTGTGTCTATGACTTGAAATAGACAATAACAAGTACCTTCTGATGCGTTTTGTGTGTGTGTGTTCAAATTTGACAATAAGTGGAAACATTGAAGTAGGGTATTACTAATTTAGATGATTATGAATCACAAATTCATTAGGAATTTGAATAAATGAATGAAAGAATAACGAAAGGTCAACACAAAGTTCAATAGACATGAGTGTAAATACATGATAAGGCTAATTTTTGTTTTTATACAGGAAGACTATTTATACACATTCGGAAATGAAAAATGTGATTCTGCCAGTCTAATAGGTCAAATGTCATAAGATTAGTAAAATATTGTCAATAAAAATAAAATAAAGTGTTATAATTTGCTAACAAGACTGGAATAATAAAACAAAACTTATCGAAAGAGATTGTACAAATTGATTTTGATAGCGTTATTAGAAGACGGAGATTATCTGAAAAATGTGATGTATTTGCGCACGTGAGGGTGGGAGAGCACATCCCAAAATGTTTAGAAAAACAGATTAATTGTGACAAGCCAATAGATACAGGTGTCAGACTACCAACTTCGTCTATAGCCAAACATCTAATCGAGATGAACCATAAGATTGATGTTAACTCAGCCTTTAAGGTCATCTACAAAAACGGTCAAGGGCGTTTACTGAAATACACTGAGGCTATAACTATTCATAAACTTAAGTCCCCCTTGTGTATTCAAAAACAGTTTGTTATTACTCTTAACCTACCTTGGTAACCCTTATTTGATTGGATTACCAAACGTTTGTGTTAATTATTCTTAATTCTCTTTTTTTGCCACTTTGTTTAATGTAACTTTTCCATATATATTGACTTGACAAGTAAATGTGTGATCAGATTGTTGGAAATGTATAGCGCAAATGCATCAAAATTTTCAGATAATCTCCGTCTTCTAATAACGCTATCAAAATTTATAAAAGGGACTAATTGTTTTAAACTAATTGATTTGTATGCAAAGTTCCAGCTTTAAGTTGTGTATTATTAAGACTTCCGCTATTCAAAGCAAGTGCACTTGTTCACCTTTTTATTGAAAATTTATCGAACTTTGTAAACGGTGTTAAAAGATGAATCAGAAGCTTTGTGGACCCTACCTGCTACTTGTTATAATATAGATAAATTTTATACCTCTATGCTCTCCTTTGCTGAGCTAAGCTTTCGGACGTGGTGGGATATGTTTCTCGATGGACGTCCTTTGTCCCTATCTGCTCAAGAGCACATGGAATCAGACAATTGCGGTAACATTTCCTTAATGTTAAGGTGCACTAGTGGACGACTTAAGCAAGTTATTTGTAGAATGACAGGAATTTGTGAATTGTAATCACCGTAACCATTAGCATTCATTCTCAAATTTTAAGGTACAAGAAATGATTTTACAGTTATGTGCATAAGATCATCGTCAAGAGAATTTTCTTCTCTGAAATTTTTGTTTTGTCTCAATGGGGTTATTAAGTTTTGTATTTATAATAGTTGCTATACCCCTAACTGGTGAAAACGTGTTAAATGACTAGCAGTCTAAACATTTTTTTCAGTCCGAAAGTTTATTTTAACATACAGTGCTAACTAGGAAGCCTAATATATTATATAAGTAAAATTTGGACATTGTGGTAGTACATAATTCCATATCAGTTTGTTTATTGGATATGTCACATGCAGTGAAATAGTACTATTCACTAGATGACGAAGTTCTGAGCACAATTTATTGTTCGTATTCGTATCAATGGGAAATGCGCAACTTCGAAAGTTGGTTTTTATAATTCTCTCTCTCTCGCTTCCCATTTGTTGTAAAGGTAGTGGAATTTTCCAGATGTCCAGGTGGACAAGTGTTAAATCATTTCCACTACGTGGATTTACATTTGATTAGATAAATAGAGCTTCACTTATTAAACTCTCCCTCCACCATTTTACATTAGATTTTTTAAGACTGTCATCTTATTTCATCCTATTGTATGGTTGCGTGCAACTGCATGTAGTGTTGCAGCTGACCTGTTTTTTGAAGCTTCAGTCAATCAAATGTTCGTTGAGAAATGTTAACACTGAGGTTTTCTGATAGCAAAGGCGGCTCCTCTTCTTTATATACCTATGATTAAAATCGATGAATTGCCATACGTGTAAGAAGTGATCTCCGTTGTTTTTTCTAACCAAATACCGAAAGATGAGTAGTGAAATATGTGACACAATATCGTGGTGCATGTTTAGTATAAAATGCGTGTGGTGCTAGAGACTTTATTTAAAATGAGCTGTCCTTTCATGCATGATGTGCCACGTCAATTTATATCTGTGAAAAGTCTTTTGAGGATTTAAAAATCCATTACGTCATCCTCGTTACTGCGTATATTTTCTTATCTTCTAAGCCCGGACTGTTCTGTTTTGACAGTATTACAGGATATAACCATCATTATTCATCTGACAACCAACTAATGCCTCTTACATAATCAGTTTTCCATCTTTATTGCTGTTGATTTATAGTGTAAGGCCACTACTCAGCTCTTTTATCTATTTCCTGCGATTAAATTATTGATATTTTAAGTACGCACAAGATAGTTTCCGCTGACTTGTTAACAGATACCAGCTTACATATCTGCACAGTCTATAACCAAATGTTGCCTATTTTATCAGTGTTATGGACTACATCAGTTGGTCATTGCTGACAGTAAGCATAATAATCTCCTTCGAATTCAGTGGTGCACTAGTGTGTATATATGTATTTTACTAACTTAAGATTCTATCCTGAGCACCACATAAGCTTAAATTTCAAATTATTTCTAGAATAGCTGACTGGTGTGTTTTCAAATGATGTATCTCCATTATCGCTAAATTTTTACAAGTAATATATTTCTTCAATTAGTTGTGTTCTCTGAGCTGACTGATTTAATTGAGAAGCTTTCGTCGTCCTCTTGGACAACATCTTCAACGAAGGTTTTAGTATATTTCTGCCGACTTAAATAAAGTTGGATCTGGCCATAGTGAAACTTCAAATAATTTACCCTTAGTTTGAATGTACCTGTTAAGGAAATACTAGTTTTTTTAATCTACAGTCTTCAGAATTTTCTTGCTTTAAACACATGTTAGATTTAATTCAATTTTAGATTTTCCCGTCGATTGATTGCACCGAAGTGATAGGTCTCAGGTTGACTTGTCGGCTCCTTGTGCAGAAGCTTCGACGATGTCTGGTCATGTAACTTGAAGTTAGTTGGTGGACGGTGACTAACAGTGGAATCCAGGATGCGCATTTCGTCCTGTTTGAGACTCGTCATCTGGATGTACCTGCATTCCCCAGTGACTGATAGCGTCTCCACCGAGTCTCGAACCCAGTGCCCATAGTCTCAAACTCCAAAGCGTTATCGATTGACGGGAAAATCTAAATTGAATTAAATATTTGGTAAAACACATTGCACAAGAGGCGGCTCTCGTGGACCAAGTGGTCTAGTGGATAACGCTTTTGCGCTTGAGACTATGGGCACTGGGTTTGAGCCTTGGTGGAGACACCATCACTCACTGGGGGGGTGCAGGTACATCTAACTGACGAGTCCTAAATATGACGAAATGCCCGTCTTGGATTCCACCCTTAGTCAGATGTTAGATATCTGAATTTAAGATTGACTATTTAGGGTTGAATTTACCGTAATATTTGATAAGTTGAATGTAATGCATGCGGTGGACAACTTTTCTGTAGTGTAATTAGATCTTAGTTTTCTGTTTCTTCATTCCGTTTATTCTAAGTGCATCAGTAATACTTTTCACTAACCCTATGGTTGTTAAACTTGCCAATTAATTTTACTAATTGCTATCTTGTTTTGGTATTTTGAAGCTGTTGGTGAGTGGAATGTTACTAACCATATGTTTACCCCGTGTGCCACTCTATCCAGTTTCTTGATACTTTTATGAAGCATCCTATCACATAAGTCAGCCTAAATATCACAGATGTGGAAAATGAAAATAGTTGACTGACAGTCACAGTCTCCGCCTAATTACAATTTGTGATAGAGATATTTTTTACTTGTATTTATTGAGTTATTAAAAGTATTCTTTTTTGCAGTTCCCGTAACCTCAGTTGCATATTGTAGTCGAGCATCTCTAAGCATGAGAGACCGTATATGTTGGTAGATTGATGAACACCTTGTATTGATATGCACTCGCCTTTTTTGTCATTATAGTTTGTGCTGAAGATCGAAAACCATCAAGGATTAATTAGTTCAAACTACGTTATTTCAGGAATACAATTATTGAGGGCTAATGACGCTACCTAATTGTGCACGCTAAATTAGGTATGACTCGATCTAAACATGGAGCCCAGTGGCTGAAGACCAAGTGCGAAACTTTAAATTATATTTTCGTTCATATTTGAAAATTTTAGGGTAAAGCTAACGTTTCTTTTACGAGTTGATCACGGATTGATATCAGTTAGAAAACCATTGAAATTGGTAACATCTGTAGCTTTTATGTAAGCGCTAAACGAAGTTCGTGCTGAGTAATTTTGTAGTGAATGTTTTTCTCAATACCATTTTGGAAAACATTGCAGCAATCATTCGAGTTTTGCATTATGTCTCATCAATATTGTCCAGAAAATCATCATGCGTACACTTGAGTGTTATATTTCAAACTGTGGCTACATGAAATTGATTTCTTTCAAAGCAGCGTGGTATGAAACACGTAATTCTTTAAGTTTTCCACTTAGTTTTAACTAATTTTTGACATCTTATTATTATAATCCATCATTTTGTCACTTTATCTTGTACAATATTTTTTTTTGAATAATCTCCATAATATACAATGTAACAACTCAAAGTAAATTTAACTGGATGTATCTCTGTATTCTAACTATGCATTTTAAATTCACCTTTTTATTTCTCTCCTCTTTTCTGAATATCTATCTAGCCGAACAGTTCACGTTCACCAGATTACCGATCAGATTATAATCCTACGAATTCAAATGACCGTCTTCTAAGTGGATCATCATCAGCTGGTACTAGTAGCAATAATACAAGTGGTAAATCTATTTCTGGTTCTTCACTCTTTTCCGATTCAAATCCCCTTATGAAATTAGTTGATCATACAAAAGTAAAGTCATCAAGTTCTCTTAGTAAACCATTGAAAAAATCGTATCGGTCTAGATCACGTCAACAAAAAGATTCATAATGAATTGATAATTGAAAATGAAAGTAGAAACTTGTCTCCCTTGTCTTCTTCTTCTTTTTTCTCCTTGTTCTTGATTTCATTTCATTACATTTTTGGGTTTTTCCATTGCCCATCCGCTTTATTTTGTAATACCACTGCGCCTTCCAATGTTATCTGTCTTTATTCTCAATCTTTTTGCTTCACTACTTATTTCAGTAGTCTTGATTTGCCTTCATCTTCAATGTCAGAAGATGACATCTATCGTCATTGTGGCTTTTATTTCTAATAATCCAATGAGTGATTAATGCACAATGAGATGATATTTCCTGTAAACTGTTTCTATTCACATCCATCCATGTCTCTATAAATTCATTTAATAATTTCATTGCATATACTTTATATATATATATATATTCATATTTATTATTTATTTATTTATTTATATATTTACTTATTCACCAGATTAAAATATATTTCTTGTTTAGATATATTATATAAAAGCTACAAACAAACAACCAACCAACTAACCAGTATGTATTGTTTGTGTACAATTTGATTATTTATCATTTGACACCTCTACGCTGATTCTCAATAGGTAATGTGCCTTCTTTTTCTGACATCAGTTTTCTAAGCACATACACACACACACCTTACAAACGTATATATATTATATATGCGCATATATTGTGTACATGCAGATATTCCTCAAAACCGCAGCACACATAGGCCTACTCGTGTTTTGTTGTTTTTCTACTTTTTTTTCATGGAAATTCATTCACATCCCTCCCACATAATATATATTGGTGCATATTTGCCGCTCAGGTTGTGGATACTTTTCTGATAGTTTCTGTGTTTTTTTATTCTCCTCTGAAAGCCTTGAAAATATCTATCTTTCTTTTTTTGTTCCTTGTCGGAGGCCATTCAACATTATTCGTTTTGCATGTCATCTTTATAATCAGTTGCATACACTTTCCCTTTTTTTTCACTCATGAGGAGTATTCATCAAAAAAATAATAAATAATTCACAATTAAAAGTTTAAAGAATAACACAATGATGACTAGAGTGTTTGTTTTTCAGCTTTGTTAATAAAAACAGTATTATTCAAACTTTCAATCGCATCATCGCCTTCTTTTTTTTTATTCTTAATAAATCGTATTACTGTCGTTTTTTTTTTTGGCTGTTTATTCATCGGCGTGTTCCTTTCATTCTCTCTCTCTCTCTCTGTCTGATCACTTAATTAAGACTGTTGGTGTTTATTCCATATAATAAAGATCATTAGTAGTAGTAGTAATAATATCTGTGACTACTTGATGAACAGCTTATGAAAGAGTTTTACACACACACAACATCTGCTACTTGTATGCATCATTCTTCTTCTTACTTATCTCATCATTATCGATTCTTTTATTCCTTAAAGAATTATCATACACAATGATATCTGTTTTGTTTTGTTTTGTGTTCACCTATAATTAAGCCTATTTATGGGTTTAATTTTAATCCAAATAAGTAACTTCGAACTTATCATAGTTATTGTTCCTTTGGGTTCTGAGTGAAACATAGGACTTCATTCAATAGTACATCTCCATTCCAGCCTTGGATGCACGTCTGATTCGTCGTTTCTCATTCGGATTCCACTGTATGACCTGAGACAACATGATTTCACTCACCGAACTCTTCAGAATATGTTCAATTCACTTCCATTTACCTTTGGGGGATAGGTTCTTAGTTGATTCGTTGTTAGAGTTCCTCGTTGCTTATCCTTTCTGACCATTTCATCTTCAGCATTGAACAATGGTAGATGTTGATGGAAGTTTGCAGGAACCTGTTGGGAATGGTAATTGTACCGCGTGTTCTAATTCTCTGCACCATATAGATAAACTGACTTGATATTAGTTGTGAAGATGTGTATTTTGTTCTTTACGCCGAGTGCAGCAGATTTCCACAGTGATTTCAGAATAACTAACATCTGCCTTGCTTTCGCGATCCTGTCTGGCCTTTTGCATCCATATCTATGTCGTCACTGTAGTTGAAACGATGCTACCTACATAAGTGAAAGCGGTAACTTCCTTTAGATTTATCACGTTGATAGGGATTAGTAGTTAGGTGTTTTCATCACTTTTCTAAGTTTACTAGAAGTCCTATCTATACACTAAAGTAGCGCATCTGTGCACGGTAGCTTAGGATTATCAAATGTATTATTCTTAAGTCATCTACATCTCCAGGCAGTACTTATCATTCATTATTACAATGGAGATTTTTAGCTCAAATAGATGATATTGGTGTAGTTGCGCTTTCTGTGCTGCATTTTTAATTGTGAAGTTTTCGTTGTCTTTCTAGACAATATCTACAGCGTTAACTTCAAGATGAAGTGAGTTTCTTTCAAATTCTCCATGAAGGCGATAACTTCATCTTCCCTGGTGAAGTTAAACGTGATTACTTATTTCCAGAGATTTCCTTATCTTCTTGTTTGTTCACCTGTATTGGTAAAGAGTTATAATATTTATGGGGAATTTCGAAAACTCACTTCACATTGAAGTTAGCGCTAAATATGCTGTCTAGAAAGATAATGAAAGCTTCTCAATTAAGCCATCCAACTTGGAGAACACTAATATTCATTATGTTTTACTACTGCAACACATGAAAATAGTTTAAGTCTAAAAAACATTTAAGCTATAATACCGTATAAGTAATATGAGTAAATTTGATAGTTTGTGACAACAGTATTAGGGGAAAGTATATTTATGGATCGCCACTGCTCTATGAGTTAAATCTCCTCAAATTAGCTGGTCATATAAAAGTAAAGCCATTGAGTTAATTTGATCCACCGCACAATGTACAAACGTTTCACAAATACAGTCAACCAACTGTAGGTCGTCGTAACAGCCGAAATTAGTGAGGAATTAGAAAATAGTTTTCGCTAACCGACCATATATATATAATGAAAACACAAGTTTCGAGTGCATGCATTTCTACACATCCGCTATTCTGGTTTCACTGTTCACCTTGGCCATAAAATGAAGCCAGTTAGGTAAGAAACTATAAAAACTATTAAATTCTCTTGATTTTTCTTCGTTATTTTGCCCTGTACTTCTGTTGAATCTACCTTAGTAACTTGTTCCTCATGGTGTTAGCTAAAAGGCTACACGAAAAAACGGTGTAACGATGAGTATTGATGCTTGCGTACTATGAGTAATTCTTTGAGATCTGGATTTATTGTTCACTATTTATTCATTCTGTGAGTGTTTGCTAGAAGCCTGAGTACTCTAATACCATTTCTATAGAGTCTATATTTTCTTCTTTGATACTAATTAGTGGGGTAAATAGTATTTTAGAAAGTGAGATAATAGAAAACAATTCTACAAATGATACTACAGAATGTGTTGAAACCTGAAGTGTGTTGTTTTTCAAAAATAACACTCAGCTATCCGTATACTTAATTAAACAAGCTCATAAATACAAGTTATTGAATTCCAACTCAGTAGGTTGCCTTTGTAAACTGAAGTTCCTGGATCTGATTCCTGATAGCGTCATGGGAGTGCACTGCTAAAGAGCCCCAAACTACGACAGAATAGTTATCTGGTACTGTTTTGTTTTCAGTGATTCCCTGACTACTTTTGACTCCTGATGAAGTTCACATTGAAAGTGAGCAAATTTCATTCCAACTATGTTTTGTTTAATTTTAACTGAATTAATCGAGATGACTTTGGTTTGCAAAATAAATTTAGTGTATCGGTAATTTGATCACCAGTTACTTTCCTTTTCTTGTTCAACTTGCTTCCCATTTAAATGACAAAACATTACTGAATAACTACAGTTGTGATAAGTGGACAGTAATGTATCATTGATGTATGTGACAACAAAACAGGATCTTTAATGACTTCAGTAATGATAATAAGAATATTACATTAGATACAGGATTTCATCATGAGCTGACATCAGTTAGAGAACCATTGAAAAACCTGGGAGTACTGGACAGCTGTTTCGTCAGCTTAGTCAGTACGCACCCACCACCGGGGTTCGAACCCAGGACCTTCTGATTACAAGGCGAGCTGGCTCGTAGATTATTTAGCCACTGTGACCCGATCCAATGGCCTATGAATTCCAACTTCTGCCAATTCATGACATAGCGTGACCACTAGCCAATGTCTTCGCCGAGTATTCATCCTCACACCTGACCTGCTGTACCCTACTGGCCACGACGTCTCACTAGAACCTCAGGCTCTCTAACTGATGTCAGCTCATGATGAAATCCTGTAACCAATCAATCAAATCCCTACAAACCAATACTTGAATATTACATTAACCTAATAATTTGAAGGCTGTTTCGTTTTAAATACTTTTATCATACAGATTTAGTTTCAGTTAAATCGGCGTTATTTATTATTCCTGGGTGTTGAAATGTCTTTGAAACATGCAAATTAGCCGTAATAGAACTTGAAATTCGTTAGTTCCATGCAAAAATAATGAGTTGAGCAAGAGAACATGATACTATTTTATTTCGTTGATTCTTGTCAACTCAAAAATCTGTTTCAAAATTAATGTACAGTATATTCAACACACTGATTTATTCGTTAGAAGATGGCAATCATTACTATATTACGTAATTGAATGTACGAAGAGTTGACATAAGAGCCCTATTGGTATCAGTAGGCTTGTTCATATATATAAGAAAGTTACAAGAATATTTCACAATCAGGAATGGAAGTTGGTGCATCAGATGTCACGTAAGAGTTGTAAGTTCTGATTAGTCGAAGTGATTAAAATAATAATGAGTTCAGTAGAAGTCAAATATTCAAGTCAGCAGTACGGATGAAGACAAAATATAAGCAATTTATGCACGCGCTCGCTCCGATACATTTCCAGTTCATCGACTGCATACAAGACCTGAATGTATCTAACAAAATTATGCTGTCCTTTGACACTGAGTCACTTTTCACCAATGTCCTACTCACTGAAATGGTTTGCTTTATCTGTAAATATACAAATGTGAACCATTTCAGTATTGGAATACCAACAGCATTTTTGAAGGAATTACTTCTGAACGTACAGTTCACTTTCAACAATCATCTATAGAGAAAAAGATGATATTGCAAAGGGGTTTCCTTTCGGTCCACTACTATCAGACTACTTCTAGACAAGCCTCGAGAAAGGTCCACTAAAGCCGAGCATTGACAATTTACGACTGTATAAAAGATACGTAGATGACATATTCATTATGTCCTCATCTACTGCTGCAGACATTTAACTGTTGCCATCCAGCAATAAAATTCACTCTTGAAATGGAAAACGAATCGAAAATTCCCTTTCTTGATGTGGAACTAACAAGAAGAACTGATGGAACCTTAAAAAGATCTATCCACAGAAAAGCTACTTGGAATGGTCAACTAACAAGTTTCTATAGCTGGATACCCATTCAACAAAAGCGGAATTCAATTAAATCCCTTGCCACCCTCATCCAACGCATCTGTAGTCCCGATGTTCTAGAAACAGAATTAGATCTTTTGAGAGAAATCTTCATCCGAAATGGATAGCCACCAAGATTCATTGACAATAGTATCAAACCAAGAATTTGGAGAAATGAAACTTCACTTGCACCGAAAAAGAAACTCTACATGAACTTGGATTTCAAGGGCGATTTAACAAGCGATATTCTCAAGAGAGGGATCACATCATCTCTGAGAAGAAAGCAGCCAGGCTAAGAATAGTGTTCTCCAGTTGCCCACTGATCTGCAGAATCCTTAAGGACAAGCTCCCGCATCTGACCACTTCTATGTGCATATATCAGTTCACCTGGTGCTGTGGAGCCAGGTACATCGGCCGTTCGACGCTCATCCTGTCCAAGAGAATTCAAGAACACTATATAAGGAGTGTGACAATTGAACACCTGGTTAACACTGATCATTCCATCTCAACAAACTCCTTCAAAGTAATCTACGGAGTTAAGAATAACCTATCAAATGCAATACAGTTTCGTCTTCTTTGTATTGCTGAAGCTCTGGACATTCACATAGAAAAACCGGAGCTGTGCATCGAAGAGAGAATTACTCAACCACTTCTACTATCATGGTAACAACTCTGTTGATTTTTGATGACTTAATTTTGTTTGTTTGCCTGCTTCTTTAATTGCTTATAATTCTTGTATTCATTTAGAACTTCTACGTAATTTCGTATTCTCTACTTTGTTCCTATGTGTATCCTGAGTACAACTCAATCATCAAACTATTCATATTATTACGTAACTCCTTTTTAACAACTGTTTGTGACAACTCATCACCTTTGTTACTACACTAGTTTCATTAACACCCAATTTTCTTGACCGTTTTTGTATTACGTAACTCCACCCAAAACTTACTAATTCTCACCTGCTTTAGTTGAAATCACCATAACCAATTTTATTTTTGTTTGACAAACTTAATGTACACATACATACAAAATAATCCATATATGTTTTCGTTTGTATGGCTAAGAAAATGAATTTGCCGAAAAGAGACCCTTCTCTGAACTACATGTTTTGTTTTCATCAAAGGGTATGATACGATATTCTCAAAATTAATTGAAATGAAATTTATAAAAATGTTTTCACCATGACAGGGAAAACTGACAACCTTTTCATTCTGAATGCACAAACCCTTCAATTCCTACGGTTTCGGCAATAAGTAATAGACTGGAACTAACTGGTACTTTAATTATCTTAAATGGTTTAAAAACGCTGATCTTCAGGCGACACTGAAGACTTAAACATCTTTGTTGTAGGTCCTATAGAAAATGACCAAGCGTGCGTTCACGAATCCTTCTTTCAATTTTTCCGATATGTTCATTGGCTCGTATACCTAAATTGGTATATGCAGTTAGTGATAACATGGAAGGGAGACTTATCAACTTTAGATTGTCTCTAAGCTATTTACTTGGTAAAATTCAACTAATCTGTTAACTGGATAAGTTCGTTTCAGAGCGAAATTTATTCCTTATAATTAATTATTCCAGTTACGTCATCACCTGTGAATTAAAACTTTAGGAAGGCTGGTTTCTTCTCAAATTTATCAAAATTCGCCTTATTCTTTTGTATTTTCTTGTTTACCAATAAATTTTCCAGAATATCCATTATTCTTTAAACACCTTTCAAAGTGGTGAGTTCATGAATAAATCGTTTTTCAGTAAGGTAGAATAATATCCTAACCAGACATTTTCTGTAGCTTATTGGACAAAAACTATTAAAATTCAGATATAGTTTATTCCACAATTCCTTAAGATGAATATGCCTTTGAAAATCTCCATCTGTAGTTCGTAAAGGAACTTACATTCTTAATACATACACTCAAGTAAGATTCCTGTAGTGATCTCATACATTCCACCCAAGTCTTCACCATAATTTTATCTTGTGTAGCTTAAAAGAGATTTTCGTCATTCATGTGTTGGTTTGTAGGGATTTGATTGGTTACAAGATTTCGTCATGAGCTGACATTAGTTAGAGAACTACTGGAAAGCCTGGGAGTACTGGACAGGTGTTTCGTCCTAGTTTGGGACTCTTCATCAGTACGCACCCACGGGGATTTTTGTCACTTGAGATTTATAAAAGTGGGCGTAATATGATTAAGATCACTAAACAAATAAAACATGGCGTATCACAGTGAGAAGTTGGATAAGATGGAATGTTTCTATTGCAAAAGAAATATTAAATTGAATTAACGAACAGAATAAGTGAAATGACACCAAAAACTATTTAAATTAAAAATTATAATAATAATGGTAGTAACATGGGAGGTGTACATGGATTAATGAAACAAAATGGAAAAATAAATTAGTATTTTTCATGCTCCCCTTTTTTTTTCTAAGACTAAGGTAGAATTAGGAACAGTATTAATTACACAAACGCCTGGCTTCAGTTCAGGAATACACAAGGCCTCCCCTTGTTTTGGAAGCTAAAAACCGAGAAAACTAGACATGGTATAAACTCAATAAACTATATTAAATTCATTTTTAGTACTAAGTGAATAGCAGAAAAACCTTCTTACACCCTTCTTTCGACCTGTATAAAACCAGGTTGGCTACAGCCTATATAATTTCCTCATCTAGAACACTTAAACGTACTAGTGCATTTTCGAAATGACCAGTGTGACATATAGGTTTCTTTAATTCGTCATTATTGAAATGATACAATGTGTCTTCTAAAAGGTAACTGCGAAATAGTCAGATGTTTTTTATCATGCAGAAAAAATGCAAAGAGAGAATGAACATATTTACAGGATAAAAACGCCTCGTTTTTTATTTCACGGCTTCTCATCAACTGCTAACGGCCAAAATAAATTATTACTAAGTTCATGTACAGAAAAGTTTAAACATACTTGCAAATTTTACATGATATCAGTTGATGGGAGGTTCTGGAATTAGTGAATTAGAATTAGTGAACAGTGCTTAGAAAATTACGCCTTTATATTTTTGCACAGGGAGTTCAAGTTTAAACAAAGTAAATGTATGCATACAGTGGTAAAGGAGTTACGTAATAAAGACGAGAGATGCTTAAGATGATGAGTGACTAATAAACTAGGCAACAATATACTGAGTTCACTTCAAATCATACAGATAAGCAAAAATACTCTACATAAAAGGGGTGAGTGAGGTTAAAGTCAAAGAATACGTAATCAAATGAAGGAGAGAGTAAAGATATCCGGTTACCAGGGCAAGGAAAGACTGATAACTGCTTCTTTCTGGGCATATAAATCGGGTTTCAGGCGTTTGCTGTAGATTACTTCGGCAAACTTGAGGAGAATTGAGCTTTTTTATCTACTGATAATTTCAAAGAATTTTGCGATTTCCATCTCATGACCCATATCAAGGAGATGCTTGGTAATGGCACTGTTGTAAGCGTTTGTTCCCTTGAGATGTAGGCCTTTTGGTACGCTTTCAGGAAATCGGAGGTGTACCCTTCTTTCTGTTCTTCCAATGTAACTGCTTCCGCAGATACACGTAAGTCTGTATACACAGTTGGAGTTAACATGAGAAGGGTATCTGCCGACTTTTAACTGCATCAAAGAGCATGCTCTCCGATGGAAGGGAACCAACTTAGCTGAAGTATAGTCTTTGACTAGTGATGTACTCAATCTCCTGTTGACTACTGCTGCAATATTTTCACCTTTAAAATCGAGTTCAATGAAGACAGGATTTTTCCCCACTGTGATTTGTTTGACATTTAAGCCTTCACATCTTCTATATTTGTTGGTGAATCGCTGGGATAACCGTTGTTTTTCAACATCTTTTCGAGAATCATGAATTCTTCCTATAATTTCTCTACACAGCATATTCTGCTAGCTCTATAGTACAGAGTCTTGACTAGTCTTCATTTAAAGCTATTGGGACAAAACTATTAAAATGTAGGTATTGTATATTCCATGTAGGTTTTCAGTAAATTGACTTCTCGAGACTACCATCAAGGCGGTGTATGGCAATGTCGAAGAAATGGGACTTTCCATCATTTTCATGTTCCATATTAAATTCAATATTTGTATGTGTGTTGTTGAATAGTCCGAGTAGGTAGGAAGCATGACTTTCATTGTCGTACACTACAAATGTGTCATTGAAATCATGTAAAATTTGCAAGTGTGTTAAAACTTTTCCGTACATAAACATAATAATTTATTTAGGCTGTAAGCAGATGATGAGAAGCCAACAAAAATAAATGATGGTACCATATTATTCTGCAAAATCTGTTGTTCTTGCTCTTTATTCAAAAACCAGAGTTTCTTTATGCACGGAAGAATGTAAAAAATGTCAATTAGAAGTAAAATTATCACGTTAACAAACAATTAAATAAATTGAGTTCAGCTCAGTGAGTTTTAATCAAAAAAAATTGTGACTTGACAAAACACATCAACTGTGTAGAGATGTCTAGTTACCAGTAATAGACTGAAAGCAGTTCACTGTCAAGTTAAAAAGAAATGAACAGAATTGTGATTAAGACACTGACGTCTATAAAAAGCCGTCATACTTTGAAAGGTATTTACACTTTGAAGCTTAACTGGAAAAATTTTTTTAAGGTGGGTTTAGTCAAATGTTTATGTAATCGAACCAGGAGATTAAGTAATGAAAATAATAATGAATAACAAGAAATTCAAAGCCTCAATATTGCTGTCATATAAGGAAGAGATACCAGAGGCTGTAAGTTGGGTTCTTAGTAAGTCTGAAATTAGAGTCACTTTTAAACCAACTAATTCTCCGAGAGCTAAACTTTGTCGGCTTAAGGATCGAACAAATCTAAATACCATGTAATGTTTGTTATGTCAGATATATAAGTCATACTGGTAGACTGGAGTTAATTGGATCATCAAAATATAGAAATTTAGCTAGATCTAGAATGGTCAACGCTGCTGGGTTTAATAACCTCGAAAACAGTTCAACATGCGCTTGCATATAGTCACATAATAGCGTAGGACAGGATAAAAGTATTAAAACATAATACAGTTAGGTAGAGAGAGATTAATCGCCCAATTTTTGTTCATCAAGTTAGTATAAAATATATGCGACTCAAACGATGTTCTAAGCTACAGAGACAATGTTAAGCGTGAAACCTATGACTTGCTTTGTTATTAACAACATAATTTTAGGCTCTTTTATTTCTCTCTTATTTTGTATTCTATAGTGAACTCCTTCTCAAACATACTTAGCTACCTAAATTATTAATATTGGCTTCCTTTTTTGTACTTTACTCTATTCCTTCTATTGTGTATTCACTGGTTCCGACTCTATTAGCACTATGAGTATTACAAAATTGTCCTGTCATTAACCATCATGTAATTATTAGTTTTGTGGTTGTTTTTTCTTATTTTCTATACTTTTCGGCAATATTAAACTGACAATCATTGGTTGTGAACGCCACAGTCACCACCTTAAAAAATTTTGTATTATTCAGGATTACTCACACTACCACTACAAACACTGCATTAGACCTGACAATAAAAAACAAAACAACAACCCTAAAATGTTATTTTATGATTGTTTAGAGTTGTTTCAATCAAATTAACTGACCATCTTGGCGATAAACATTCTTGAATATCATTCATAACTTCTTGAATGACTACAGCTTTACTGTCACCATGCATAATCACATCATAGCTTCCACTACCCAATACTGAGTTATTATTATATGATGTTTATTTTCCTTTCTACTTCTTGGTATTTTTTAGCATTTAAAAAAAATTATTTTGTGTTTTTTTTTGCTGTCGTTGTCTTTATATTTATTTTTTTTCTGAAAAAACTCCTTTTAAACGTTTGGATAAAATTAGATGCAAATATTGTAGATATGTGCTGAAAATTCCACACTGTACCATTAGTACTGTTTCTGGAATAAAGCAAATTATTATTATCTATACTGCACATATGGAAAATTGCAGTAAAGATCAGCCGCAAGTGAGGCTATCTAAAGCTATTTCTGGAGCTGTGTGAATACACTGATATAATTATGAGCAATAAATTGTGTTGGGAACGTCATTCAGTTGTTTTTATCATTATTTCAAATCGTGGAAAATACCCATTGGAACATTAGATTGAGAAGAATAAGAAGTTCAGCAAAGATATCTTTTCGGCGATTTCATTTTCAAAAGCTATACAATCGCATTTAAATACATAATTTCACATGGAGATAATTCTTGTTTGGTTCTACATAATTATGACGGCGAATAAAAGGTGATAATTATTCCCAACTAGATATGGTTTTAAGAGAGGCTTAGAAACAAAAATTGTGTAAAAATGAGCATGGATACAAAATTGAAATAATAATTTTCAACTTGAGGTGGGAATCAGGAGGTGCGAATATAGATTACAAGAGCCTTTGAAATTATACAGGGTTACAACGAATTACAGGTGTATAGGAGATGAGCATGGAAACAAAATTGAAATAATAATTTTCAACTTGAGATGGGAATCAGGAGGTGCGAATATAGATTACAAGAGCCTTAGAAACAAAATTACATGGGATTTACCAAACAGTGTCCAAATTCTACTCTTCTTACATGAGGATTGTTGATAATAGAAATTCAGCTGATGAAGAATAGCTAAGTTTTAATGTCAGTAGAAAGTTTGAGCATTGTGGATTAGATCAAATAAAGTATAATTATATTTCAATAGTTTACACACAATGATAAGTTTTGTTATTGGTAATATTTCGAGCAAAATTACGAATAACAAAACTTATCATTGTGTGTAAACTATTGAAATATAATTATACTTTATTTGATCTAATCCACAATGCTCAAACTTTTCGCTGAGACTAATCTCAAATTGTTGTTGTGTTCACTCTTCTATAGTTGATTTGTACAGATTAGTATTGTATGAGTGTGTGTGTGTGTATATGCATGTTATTTGTCATGTGGAAAATACGTGAGATCATATGTGATAAACAAGATACTACATGTTTTAAAAGGTCATGGAGGCTCATAGAGTGTTTATTGTTTTTTTCAACAGGCCGTGTGTGACCGGCCTCAAGCAGTTGTCCCCTGGGCTCTGCGGTCACGCAACCAACTTCCACGGTGTGGGCAGCCGGGAAGTAACAATCGCCCTCACAACCCGAAGAGCACGCGAAACCTCTCTATTCCTCACTCACCTTTGTCTTCATCTTCATCTCTATTATCTTACCTTCCTTCTACTAATGCAACTCCTCTACTTAATGGCTCTTCACTTCCTCTTCACTCTGTGTGCACTGATAACGATGGAAGCCAAAAAGCCACCATCGATAGTCTCCTAAAGCCACGTCACCAATTTCATATAGGGGCACTTAATGTTAGGACACTTTGCCAAATAGGACAACAGGCATCACTAGCCAAGACTCTGGCATCCCGAGCCATTGATGTATGTTGTGTTTCAGAAACACGCATACAGGACCCAAGTGTGGTTATTCACCTAACCCCACCTGGCCAACAGGATGAATCTGCAAAATTCACCTTGAGGGTGTCAGGAGATGAGACGGCTAGCTCACGAGGATTAGCTGGTGTTGGGATAGCTCTGAGTACTAGGGCAGAAAAGACATTACTTGACTGGATCCCGGTAGATAGCCGAATGTGTGCTGTCCGTCTGAACGGATCAGTGAAAAGGAGAAAGGACTGCACTACTCGTCGATGCCTATTGTTTTTTTCAGCTGTCTTGCTTCATAAGAATTTGCCATATAGGTGATAAGTCTATGCCTTCTTTCCTATTCACTGCATTCGATGTGGTTAAGATGTGCAAGGCTTCAGAAGTCAATCTTTCTTTATGTGAATGAAATCCTCTTCCAAGAATTTCGACATTGTCGAAATCAATCTTATGTCCGCTGTCTATCGCATGCATTGCTATAGCCGATCTTTTTTCTAGACTTTTTAGTTCTACTTCATTTCTAGGTGGACGTTTCGTGCATAGTCTGTGTTCATTCACTCTGACCTTCACCTGCCTACTGCTCTCCCCTATATAGCATGCATCACATTCTGAACACATTATCTTGTAGACACAATTACTTTGTGACATTTTGGGAACTATATCTTTGACATGCACCAGCGCTTTCTCCAGAGAATTAGAAGGTTTGACATAGACTTTAATATTATATGAGGCAAATAGTCTTTGAAGTTGTTCAGCTGTGTCCTTTCGATATGGGATGGCTATCGTCGATAGCCAGGATTTTTCAATTTTTTGTTTTCCCTTATGCTCCTTTCTATTGATAATATTATCTAGTAGCTTTTCAGGATAACCATTTCCAATCAAAATCTGTTTTATGTTGCATATCTCGTTCTCCATATCGTCATTATCTGTTATAATGTTTCTAGCTCTGTTAACGAGATTTAAAGCTACTGAAACTTTCATTCCTATTGGATGATCTGATTGGAAATTTAAATACTTGTTGGAATGTGTCGGCTTTCTGTATATGGTAAACTTTAGTTTCTCGTCAGTTTGTCTTTTTACAAGACAATCAAGAAAGTTTAGAGTTCCCTCAGCCGATTCTATTTCATTAGTAAACTCAATATATTCTGAGATTAAGTTAATTTCTGTTAGAAAGTTTTCTTTTTCAGCTTTCTTTATGATGATAAATGTGTCATCTACATATCTGTACCATATTCTAGGATGACAACTAAAACTTGTCAATGCTTTCTTTTCTAGGGCTTTCACATATAGGTTTGCTACAATTGGAGATGCTGGTGAACCCATTGCAACTCCATTTGTTTGACAGTATAGTTCGTCTTTAAAGGTAAAATATGTAGATTCCAAACAAAGTTTTAAGCATTTTATAACTTCATCTATTGATAATAAAGATTTAGTTAATACTTCTTGATTGTTTTCAAGTTCATATTTCATAATACCGAGTGAATCACAAATAGGAATACTAGTAAATAAAGAAACCACATCAAAACTTGTCATAATTTCGTCTTCTTCAATAATTATGTCCATTACTTTCCTTTTAAATTCCTCAATATTTTTGATGTTCGAAGGAATATTGTATTGAACATATATATAGTCAAAAAATTTTACATAAATTGAAGTCAGTTTATTTGAAGGTCATTTTTCCATGGACATTTTTACCAATAGAAATATGTAAGCAGTCATCACATATATTTGTAATGACTAATGTCAAATAAGGTATAATTATATTTCAATAGTTTACACATAATGATAAGTTTTGTTATTCGTAATTTTGCTCGAAATATTACCAATAACAAAACTTATCATTGTGTGTAAACTATTGAAATATAATTATACTTTATTTAATAGCTAACTTGATGTCGTTGTGAACGATCCTGAACTGAAACCAAAATCATTTGATGATTAATTGATTCAGACCAGCAGTGACACATCTCAGCCATTAGTTCCATATTTCTGCCAGATCACTATTACCTCTCAACAACCCTATCATACTTCAACCAACATTGCTCGCTATATGCTACACCCAACTAAATTGCATCAATGAACCACGATTCAGTACATCAGTACACGAGAAAACCAGGCACGTTTTAGGCCAGGAAGAGGGTGTATTGATCATATCTTCACCCTTCGACAGATTCTAGAACATAAGCATTCCTATCGGCGGCCGACAATCACTATATTTCTTGACCTAAAGGTGGCATTCGGTTCTGTCGACCGAGAGGTTCTCTGGCGATGTTTGGCTGCGAAGGGAATGCCGAGAAAATACATTGCACTGATTAAGGCACTCTACTCGTACTCATGCAGCCAGGTGAGGGCTTATGGCGAGTTGTCATCTGAATTGGTGACGACTAGTGGCGTCCGTCAAGGATGCCCATTATCCCCATTCCTATTCAACTTCATCATAGACGCACTAATGGACTTAACCCTAACACACTTCAGCGACTCAGGGATTGACTTGCTGCCAAGGAATAATCTCGTCGACTTAGAATATGCGGACGATATAGTCCTTCTAGCCGAGGACGCTGACAAAATGCAGAGTCTACTGAACACCTTGAGCAACCATCTTCGTATGTTTGGCATGCGATTCGCCCCTGTAAAATGTAAGATGATGCTGCAAGATTAGACTTCACCGACCCCTAGATTAGAAATAGGAAGTGAAGTGGTAGAGCACGTTGACCGCTTCACTTACTTGGGAAGTACCATCAGCCCCAACGGGTTGATCTCCGACGAAATCTCAGCACGAATACAGAGGGCTAGGTTCGCATATGCCAGTTTACGCCGTCTCTGGCGTAGACGTGACATCCGACTATCGACCAAAGGGCGTGTGTACTGCTCAACAGTCCGCTCCGTCCTCCTTTATGGCTGTGAGACCTGGCCATTGAGAGCAGAAGACATGAAAAGATTATCTGTGTTCGATCATAGGTGTCTGCATTCTATCTCCCGCGTGAAGTGGTATAATAAGGTGAGCAATATTGAGGTTAGGCGTCGAGTGCTAGGTAAGGCGGGGAAATCAGTTGACGAGACTGTGAAATTACATCGACTGAGATGGTTGGGACATGTATTACGTATGCCTGGTCATCGCCTTTCTCGACGGGTAATGTTAGCTGATATAGGGCCAGGCTGGAAAAGAGCTAGCGGCGGTCAAACGAAAACATGGCACCAGTCAATGAAATCCACAACAGTTAGTCTAAGCCATGTAGGAAGATGTAGACTTCCTGGTTGGGGTCCTCGGGATGGTAAAAGCCAATGGTTGGAAACAATTGGTGACATGGCTCAAAATCGTTCTCAGTGGCGCAGATGCATCCACTCCTTGCGACTTATGATTTCCAATTAAACTGTTTTGCTCTCCGTTATTACTATTCCTTTGTCTCACACCTCTGTTTACTGTCTATATTATTATGCATTTCTTCTACTTTCTTCTCTTGCTTTGTATGCTACATGGAGTGTGGTGACTTGAACTGCCGCACATATGTGCAAAGTTCTATGTCGAAGACCGACCGACCGACATCATTCAATAAACAAATTTCTTAATCTGATACGCTACATCTAGTCTCAAGTTTACTTATTCTGTTGTGCGTAGTTAGAAATCTGCAGTTTCTCATGTGTTGTCTGCCGTCGACCAGTTTGCCTCATTGCTGCAAAGTAAGCCACTATGGATTGATTTCCCACACACGCGTTTTAATTATTGTCTGGATATCCCAATGGTGTATGTGATGATTTTGCCATGAGTGTGAATCAGTTAACTGAATTTTCTGGATGAGTGAAACGATGTCACTGAACTACTTCAGTCCTATTTTTAGAATAAAGATTAATTCTCATCATTTCTGTAGTATACCGCAAGTACTCAAAGTTTCACTTAAGACTTTCAGAAATCTTCAAATTTTGAATGTATCGTCGCCAAACTGGCTATTTATTCTGAAGCAGCAGGTCACTCCATTAGATGTTCAGGTCAATGAGAATCGCTGACGCCAGTACATTTCTAATAGTATTGACTTCATAGGGAATCGTTTGCAGACATCATCACGTCAGATGAACTGGCTTAGATCCGACAGTACTATACATGGCCACTGTAAGACGACATACAGAGGCATAGGTTTAATGATCCCCTATTATTAAGTGTTAAGTATTCTGAAAACTGTATGAATACGTTTACATTCATATAACTTAAGGGTAAAAACGACCTGAAATGAAACATCTTTCCTATTTAGAACAACACATTTAAGCGAACAATATTGTTTTCAATTAGATCTCATCAGGCTTAACTCTAATATATATAAGTTTACAAATAAAATCTTTCTTATTGTTAAAAGTGTTAACCCAATCAAATATATTCATAATTTTAATTCACGTTGCACTATTTCCCTTTCATAATTTTTGTGTTTTACAAATTAATCATAAAAAGCACCTCAAACAAACTACAGACCTTCATTAACAGTTGTCTTCGCTCAATACTCAAGATCAGATGGTTGGCCAGAAAAGATCAGCAACAGGGATCTTTGGGAACGAACCAACCAGGAACCCATTGTGAAACAAATAGGCGGGAAGAAATGGAGATGGATTGGTCATACTCTTAGGAAACCACCAAGTGACATCACTAGACAAGCCATTGCGAGTGGAACCCGAAAGGGAAGCGGCGAGTTGGTCGTCAGTGCAAGGGTGACTTGGAGGAGGTCATGTGAAGAGGAGATGAAAACGTGTGGGCAGACTTGGAGCCAGGTGAAGACTCTAGCAGAGAACAGAACGCAATGGAGACGCACGGCTGAAGCCCTATGTTCCTGTAGGAATTAAAGGATACAATAATAATAACAAATTAATCCTTTGCAGTACTACTTTGTATTCTGTCTTGACAGTAATAAACTCAACTTGGGCAGGCTTTCGTTCGTGAAATGACTGTACTTCGGCAACTCTTATTCACTGCTAACTTATTTTGCAAGCGCTAACGGCACTAAGTAGTTATCACTGTAATTCAAACAATAAGGTCATTTTTCACTGGAGTTATTATCCTATAGATTATTTCTTGAAAAATGCTACGTCAGATTTTCTAGATATCCCAGTTATTAAGCTCTAAATGAACATAATCATTACTCCTAGTGAAAATAGAAACAATTATCTGTTTAAATAATTTTATCTTTTTCTCATTGGTCGACCTTTTTTTCATGTTTTATCGAATTTTTATTTTTTTTTAAATCAAGCTGTAATCCCACTAATTCACATAACTTTTTACTTTAGTTCACTGAGATAAACTGAAAACCGGTTCAGAAACCTATCTAGTTTGTTTTGTTTTTAGCCAAAGGGATGTCATCAGTTGGCGTCAATATATCAAGAAATGTGCTCTTACAAGCGTCTTTTTCCTTCTACCAACTTATAAATAGTGGGAATTTTCCATTCCACTGATAGTTCCTATGCTGGCTTGTTTGTCCAATTAGAATATTGTAACGACGAAGAACTCAATTTCTAAGTTATCAGAGGTGAAGAAGAACCGACCTCTTGTATTCTACCTATAGCAAACAAATCCTATCTTTGCACCCTTCTAGTCCTTACCAACTCTTTCAACTGCTAATAAAATATTCTACAAATTTCTTCAAATTCTTTGCACTACATAAACATTACCACTGTAACATCATTCCTAGCTTTTTAAAATGAATGGAGTCCACAAATAATCGTAGTGTGAATTTCTCAGTATGATTTGAAATGCGCAAATTGTGTATCCCGAGTGAAATTTTAACTACCTTACACAGATATAACGTCATCTGTGTACTCTTCAAATATTACACATTATATTCCAGTCTAAATAAACCTGTAATATACTGTCACAAAAAGCCAACAAACATCTGCTGTGCCCTTAAGATATCTAGTCACGAATTAGGCGGGAAGCATCAATCTGTTCTACATTACTTTACAGAGATGAGGTACATTTATCTAAAGCAGAAGACATGGGAAATTACAAATCACTAACCGTCGTAGCAAGAAGTGGCAATACATAATAAGTAGTGGTGTCTCAGATGAAGGAGGTTGCTTATTGCATAAGATAGTGAATCATGATTCGTTGATGTGATTAGAAAGGTTGTAACGTATGGCGAGTCACAGTTTTCTTAAAAGTTGTAGTTGATTAAATTCGTCCTGAATAATAAAATACACAATTAATCACTGAGATATAATTCTCATATACTTCAACTGAATGGTCAATTTAATAAGGGTATGAAAAAATTTGTTAAAACTGTATAAGAACTTAAGATCAAAATGAAGATACTTTCATATTGTGAATCTAATAGTGAATCATGGTAATCCCCTAAACCCTAAGAAATCAAATGAATTCATTTTACCTCACATAAGTTGTTGTCATTGGTTGATTAAAATTTATCAAGTTGACAAATTACGTCAAATTGATGAGTCAGCTAACATAATCTTATTCAATACTTCTGAACACTGCTCAGCTATTTAGTCATTCTTTTCGGTCAAATCTTGATCACAGTTCATCTCCTAGTTTGTTATCCAATCAATAGTTTTTGTATGAAATTTCAATTTTGACCAATAAATTGTTATGATTACTGTTCAAAAAGTATATAACCAATTTACATAATTCCACATTTTTTCGACTGATTGTTTACAAGTAACTCACATTATCCTATCGTCGTTTAAAAAATGATCAGGAGAATTCAAATTACACCTATAGGTAATAATACTACGAGAAATGAGTGTCATCAGTCTGGTTTGGTAAAATTCCTCAAACAACCATGTCTACTAATACTTCATGTCACATGTTTACTGGTCACACTATTGAGTAATTTAAGCTCAAGTTGGATAATTGTGAATGATTTATACCAACAACTTCCTGGTCTAGTATTCGACAAAATATCAAAATTTCTATTTATCAGTTATATCCTATTCAGTATTATCGAATTTGTATTAAGTATAACAGAAGTATTTCTATGGATTAATATTCTAAGAAGAAGAAGATATATATTATGGATCACTGTTGATTGCATCACCACCATAAATATCTTTTTGGCTGAAATTCCACTTGGTATTCTCAATACTTACACATGTGCTTGTCAAGAATCTACAATTTCAATGGGTTTCATAATGAAAGGAGGATTAATTTTCACACTTATATGCATTCGTCTATCTGTATGCTTTATTTCCTGTGTTTATGAGAAGTTCAACAATGCATTTACCGATTCAGACAGTAATATACCAAATGAAAGTGAATGTTTACTAGGCAGCCAGAAATCTAATATCAAAGAGACTAACGAAATGTTATTCGACATGGAGGAGAAGTCTATGTTTAAACAAAAACATTGGTGGTTATTTTTTCGAGTTGTGATGACTTCCGGTTTCTTTTGTCTGCTTATTTTAATGGCTACAATATTCACCTTCATATTTATTCAGCCTTATCCTACTTATATACAATGGTATCAAGTTGATGAAGACAAGCGTATTTCATTTTTGAATCTAACTACTCCACAGTATTTTCATAATGTGGAAATATTTCTTCAAGAGAAATCATTAAATCATTCAGAGGCAAAGTGGTTACACTTAGTAAGTCTAGAACAAATTATGCGCTTACATTATATTCATGCCAATGAATCGGTCACACTAGGATTTTATACCTACACAGGTATAAAGTATTTTCTGTTTAAACAGACTATTCATTATATGAATAATACTAAAGCACAAAAGTTTTCATGCTGGGAAATAATAGAGGATGATTTATATAAAGAATCAATTTGTCATATGTCGAAAAATCACTCAATTCAAATAATTAAAGCTGTTAAAATATACTTCAGGTATATTCCACCAACAAAACAACAACATCTTGGTAATGTGGTATATAATGCAACGAGAGTTATTTCTAATGGGTAAGTTAAGTAATGATGATTTACTGTGGTTGCCTTTTATTTACATTAGTAATAGTATACTATAATTTTACTGTTCTAAGTTCCAACATATAAGACGCTATCAGCCACTTAAACTCTTCTATGCATTCCTTACATCTCAAATAGAACACTGAGCTTCAAGTTTAGAAGTTTCAGCAATAATGGTGGGGTTGCTAGCCTGACATACAACCTTATCCCTTTTCCGGGCTTACTACAGCCTGATAAACTAGGCAAGGTTTGAGAATGCATCAGGTGGTAATTGATTCTGAACCTCCCGTGTGACTTGTGAGCGTTCTACCATTGAACTACTGACTCTCGGATATAAAATGTCATTCAGTAATAAATAGTGTATTGAGACTTAGTCACCATTATCAGTAACGCTTACAATGTATGTAGAAGCTAAAATAAGCTGAACAAACAAGTCACAAGTTTAAAAGAAACCCCGTCCCAGCTGAATAAAAGTTCACACTCTTGTAGTAGTGGTCAACCGAAGAATCAGCTAACGCTGATTTAGTTTTACCAAGATTACTTTTAAATTGCGACAAATAAATCAGCAAAGAGATATTCTTCCTTAACTTCTTATCATAGCTGTATATATATATATATATATATTATCGAGAAAGTTTACAGCTAATTTGTTTAGCCCTGAATAGCCATTTAGAGATAAGTGATAGGAAACAAGAGCAGAAGAAATGGAAACTGAGTCACACCTAAAAGAATCACATAAAATTTATTATGCGACTAATTAAGAAACGAAAATTGGCAATAAGGTAATGAAAGTAATAGAGGCTGTATGCAAAGTTCAAGTTTTCCCCTATGGATGAAAATATTTAAGGCCACCTAAAGATGTAAATAACCTCCCTTTGACCTACTTGATCTTATTTTATATATAACTCTGAATCACGTGTCATCTGATGTTTAATTACCAAAAGTAACAATGTGACCCACTTCCAATACTTTATGTTTCTATTTCTTATTAGTTATCTACAAATGACTATTCATCACTCACCAACTCGTTAGTTGTTCACCTCCTCCACTACACAAGGTTATCCACTATATTTCACACATTGCTATTCCTCCTAACTGACAATAACCTCTACCTTTTTAGGCAGTTAACACATTACATATAAAACCTTCAGTGACTGTACAGCTTTGATAGGAAGTAAAGAAAAGCTGTACCTACGCTGATGTATGTGTTTTTAAATTAGACTTGTGTTACAAAAATATGTATGCTTAAAAGTGGATCCATTTTGTGAATGTAAGCTTTGGATACAAAGGAATTAAAGAGACTAACATATATAATTTCTTATTAATGACAATATTTTTGAAAACTTTACTAATGAAATGGGACTGATCATTGTCACTGGGCCTTGTACTTAAGTCCATGGAGAACCAAGTTAGTCACGTAATGGAGTCACTATTATTATTATTAGCTTATATACACAATCTTATCACCCTATAAACAAATCACGATGATTGATTTATATTTATAATTTAATTGCAAAGTTGTTTATATAAGAATAAACCTTGATAAGATATGATTAAAAATAATCTTTACCGCTTACATGTGTCATTGTAAATTTTACTACAGGAAGCTTTAATATCTTAGTTTAGCTGTGTTCGATATTTCCCTAACTTCCTCCTATTTTACTTTCAGCATTACCTCTACCTGGCTAGTTCAACCAGATCTGTCATAGTAATTTCATAGCTTTATCTACTAATTTGCCCATTTTACATAACATTCAACACCTAACATCAGTATTGCTTTCTTTTTCATTCTTATTAGCAGAAAAAATACTACACAGATACCTCTGATCATAACTATATACTCTAAATTTGACGGTCATATTCTATATACATGGTTGAAGAGTGACCGCATATCTCACTAATTGCTAAGCAGTAGTCAGAACAGAAATAAGTGGACTAAAGGATGATATTAATTTCCTCTAAATCCCCTACGGCTAATTTCATTAGAATAGAGTCGATCTGTAAATTAGAAAGGATGCAAGGTTGAGTCATTTTGTGGATTTTATGAGATATGGATATAGAGTTTAGCCATAGAGGAAATTAACTCATAACCATTAAATATTTTCCACTAAGTGCATGCATGTTTACTGCATTATATTATCAACGTTTATACACTAGTGTCTCCACACTCTAAATAGGTTCATTATTTAAGCCTGTGGTTGAAAAATTAAGTTTGCCTTTCATCTCTTACAAGATCAAAAGAAGACGTAACAGAGAAGAAATTTTTCTTTTCGGCGAATCATGTTCAGGAGCTGCACAAACGTATTTATATTTAATGATAATAATAATAATAGTAATCACTTTATTCCAAACAATAGTAATAATTACACAAACAGTCCGTAAAATCAATCAGATACTGGTTATAGTATTCTAGAAAATGTATTACGTAACCCGGAGGCAATTTAGAGGGGAGTGACTAATGGAGATTAAAACACGTAAATTGGAACTATGTAATAAGTGTGGAAAATTATCTAATCAACCAAAATCGACAAATGTACGAAAGATAGGAGAAATACGGTGAAATGTTTATATAAAATCTATATAAGAAATGCAGCGTTATTAATAAACAATAACAATGATAACAGTTATAAAATCATTATTATAATAATAAACTAAAACAATAAAATTAAACGAAATTATAGCAAGAATGTTAGTCTGGACATGGTAAGACCAGTGTGTGTATGTACATGGGAGTCCAGTTTCAGGTGCCGAACCACAATCTCCAGCAGACAGTTAATCCAGTCATGAGTTAAAGATAAGATACCACTTTTATCAATCTTAATGTGTATTTATTAGTTTACTTAATCATGTTCCCTTTTAGGTTACCCTCAAATTAAGTATCACATTTCTTGGAACATAATCACTATTATCTGACTGGTTTTATGAATTCCTTGTTAGATATAAATGTGGTTGTATAGCTCTTGAAAATAGTTCCCCTAAAAGAAAATTTTCTTTGCTGTTATGTCTTTCAATATGGGAAAATTCTGTTCATTCTGACAAGGTCGTTCTTTCTGCAGTGCATATATACATGCAAGACTGGTTTCTTTAATGTAATATTCAGTAATTTAATGAAGAATTATTTAATTGGTAAGTTTTGTTGGACCTAGTGTTCAGCATATATTGTTTTATTAGTTTGTGCCTGATTGAGTCAATTATTACTAATACTGTGTCTCATTCGCCCAAATATACTCAACATGATCAATCATCTTTCAGGCACAATGAATGTCTTCATCACTGAAGTAGAGGTTTAGGTATAATTTGTTCGCAACATATGTTCTGATATACAGACTGAGGATATTTTTAAGAAACTCAGAGTAAAGCCATGTATTTCCCTAAAATTTCCAGGATTTCCCCACTTTATTTCAAGAGCTTGGAGACATCCCCCAAAATTTCCCCCCACCGTTAATACTAATATTCAAAGCAATTTCATTTTATAGTAATGCGGAAACGATTTCAAATTCGAAATTATCCATATTTTTTTAACTCTAGTAATTATAATTCGTATAATGATTTCTCTTTGTAGTAAAAGTCACTTTACAATCTTATTTATCCCCCATTTAACTTTTAAAAAGCAGTAAAACATAAAAACTGCGTTACAGAATGTATAAACGATAAATTTCAAGTAAATACTTACTGTTAAATCACTAGGTCAGTGATAAACATTTTGTCTGTTTTGGATTGTGGCGCCTATAGATATATTTGGGGAGTTAAAACTCTACGGGCCAATAGATACAAATCACAAAGCTTTTAGATCAAAGTTGTAGGGGTAAATAATTCTCCAAAATTATTAGTCTATTGCATTCTTCACTTAATACTGGATGCTGAACTTCACTGTTTAAGTCAATTTGTTACGCTGTAGGTACACTCTCAAGCATTTAACGATTTGACGCTCTATCGTGTAGCTTTCAGTCTTTCATGCAAGAATCCTAGCTAGTAAGGCAGTCATCATCTCTCAACGTTTCTGATAGCGAAATGTATCTCGTATTTTGAATGACCAATTTGTTGTTTTGATTTATCTGTAGTCTCAGTAGAACAAGTACTTTGGTAGTCCTGGGATAGACACTTGTGTTTGTATACCCAGTTTCTCACGTAACCATCAATATCCTTCATCTTCTAAAGCACCAGCAATACAAGGAACGGTTGTATATAAATGCATACAGTTTTCGATATAATGCATCTGTATATTATTTTTTTTCAAATATGTTGTGATCTAATGAGCACAGTTGTATACATATGTGTCCTTTCCTATCTGATTTGTAAAATACTTAGAAATTTCAGAATTCTTGTACAACTAGTGAGTACTACAATAAGAAGACAGTCTGTGTTCTTGAACAGAAACTTTTGTTGCCCAGTGGTAACATATTTCTATTCCCTTGATACGAATTCGAACTTTTGCGTTTGCTTCCACAACAAATTAGATAATTAAACCTCTGTGCTTTAATATTCGAAATAAACAGGCTTACCGCCCTTTCATAAAGGTATTATATTAAGATGAAAACTATATTCTAAACACAAAAACATTTGCTTAGATTTTCTACAAATGAATAGGAGTGAAAGAATCTCTTTGTAGAACTTTTAATTTTACTATCAATATATTTTTGCTTTACAGCCACAAGGTTTCAGAAAATCCTGATCTAGTGTTGAAATATTTCCGGAATACTATAGTACATTTATCGTCGGAAAAAGTAAAAAATTCAGACAGTAGTCTCAATCAAAAACAATGGTCCAGCGGTCCTTTCAGATCATATGACCTTCATGCTGATGACGAAGAGTACATAAAGTATCAGGATACGGATCTTATACCTGTTAAAGAAATATGGAAGACAGGGATTGCAAAATGTCAAAGTACAGCTCCGGAAGGCCCAGAGAAGGTGTAACTGAGTGCTAAGCAGCTGGTCTATTCAGGTGAAAAAACCATTTCGCTTACTAAACATTTGGTGCTTCTGAAAATTTTCCACTGGAGTGACACCAGCTGCTATTGATTAATGTAACTCATTCATACTATGTTAGTGAATATTGGTTTTGTTTGGTTGATTATATGCACTCAATTGTCATAGCACCTGTTAATACACGTTCTTGCAAATTCCTGTACGCCTTCTGGTTTTACATTGTGCGTACTGGTAAACAGTAGCATTTTGATGTTTTCCTTCACCTCAGAGTTTCATTTTTTTGAGAATCGTTTTTGACTGTATTATATCACTTGTATTGCATTTCTCTGGCAAAACTGAGGCTAAAATAATTAGCTTAAATTTGATTAACTGAATTTTAAATGGGCGAACTTCTAGCTCACCGCCCGATGCTTAAGCAGCCTTAGGTTTTATTTTGACAGGTATGTGCGAACAGGTCTAGATATGATTTCATGCTTTCGTTTCTCCTGATTCACACATACATCCTGAGAGTGCCTAGCTAGGCTGTGGGCTTTTTCCTGCATGCAGCGCCTAAAAATAATAGGGAAAATGGGTGGCACGTAGCTAAAATGTTCCAATATATTTGTATGACCCAACACATAAACAACATGACTGAATTCATGAAGTCCCGCCTACATTCAGCGAACTTGACCTGGTACATACTTGTGACTAGACGCAAGTTCTTACCAGTGATCTTACAAAGATTTTAGTCATTATACCTTCCGGTTCCCTCTACTTTCTTTGTATGTCCATCCTTCTGCAAGCGATCAAGGAAATTCGTCAATTTAACTGAACATGCCCAGCTAGCCTTTGAAGATGAGTTTTTTTATCTGTGCTAGCTGAAATACATTGCGGACCATTGGATTTTCAGGGTAAAATCATGAGGTTACTGCGTTGTGGTGTGATTGTGAACCCGTATATTCTCTTTACACCATCGTTGATGAATACAACCCAGAAAAGCCATAAGTATCATTTCTACTAGTTGTATCGGCTTTAAGGGCAGTATATAGTGTGGCGAAAGGGTTGGTCTACCGAATTAGGTGACTGCATGACAATCGCGAATGTTGTTTCTATTCAGAGTCGTCAAGAAAACTTACTTGAACAAGTTCAAATAGTGTAACTAACTGACCTCTCTCTTTACCACCACAACGCACTCATCCCGCACTGACCAATCAGTGGTTGTGACTGATGACTCTGACGTTAGTGTCCTTACTATTACCGCCACATACCTATCAGGGATATATACTATCTTCATGATTTACACATAAAGAAGTGATTTTCCTATTATGGTGAAATTGCTTATAAGAGATGGGGTTGAACTCGGTGGAAGTTAACCGACAAAAATTATTTGGGCAGCTGTGCCTAACCACCTAACACTGAGCACTAATGGTCATCCTAAAGTTGTTATTGTTACACATGCTCGACTTCCAAACCAACAGAGCGTATGTAAGACTTGCTGAAATTTGCGCATGGTTGACCGTTAATTCATGCTGGAAATCTATCAGCTGGTGTTGAATTTCATATTAGTGATGCATTTTTAAGCAACTGTTATCGTAAATATTAGCACGGGCTGTGTAAGAAATCATAACACTATTTCATAATTGCCACTTAATGGGGCTGGCGGAAACCACTGACAGAGTAGTGAACGCTATTTTAGCTGTAATGATAACTGTTAGCGAAGCATTCAAGGGTTCTAGATTAGCTTTAAGCACATATCAGATCGACCCCCAGCACACAGAACGGGAGGTCAAAATCACAACAAACCCTACTGTATTTGTCCTGGTATCATAATCTCTATGGTGCCAACACGAAAATGTCTGTTAGCTAGTGTACATTCACGCTTAAGCAATCAAGAAACGTGTTAAACATCCCTTGGTAGCAACTAAAGTCACTTGTGAATTCCTCCTCTATCGCCTACATAATATGATAAATCTACAGTTTGCACTACTTTTCATATCTAACACTGAGGAAAATATTGGTCACCCTATATTCGCCGCCTCGGCGAATTCACGGCGACAGTGACGATTTTGTCACAAAAATGGCTGAGAATTCGCCAAATTCAACACAAGATTTCGTTATTTATTCCACTGGGTTTTGTAAGGCTCTGTTTATCTATTGAATGATGAATGCCCTTTTGTATGCACTAGTTAAGTATTATTCATGATCTTTTGAAGCCAAGTTCAACAGTAGCGTCCCAACAGTGCGAACGCTTTAATGACCCTGAATGAATGCTAGTCGTTGGTTAACGGCACCTGTCATTATCAAAGCTGGAATACCAACGCTAGTCACCAACTAAGGAGCAAATTCCACCCAGATCATGTCTTTAAGTACTGTTTGGACAATGTGTTAATAGCTCGTTAGGGTCAGGATTGGGGTTAAGGTAAGTATTAGAGTTAGGGTCAGGATCAGGGTCATAATTAGCATTGAGGCGAGGCTTACAGTTAGGATAAGGGGTGTAATTAGGTTTAGTGTTAAGTTTAGGGTTAGCGTGAGGATTAAGGTTAGAGTTAAAACTAGGGATAGATTTAGATTTGATATCATTTATTTTAATTTGTTTTCTTATCCACATTTTCCTGGTAAGTAGTCGTCGATCCTCTTGCTGGAAACCATAGTGATTCAATCGAGGGCTTTTGGAGAAGACTGTACAACTGGATAAGAGAAATAAACAATTCACAGAAATGGATCATCTTTAGTCACTTCGGTGAATACATGTACAGAAACTAGTCTAACTTAGCAACTGATATTCCTCATTATAATTGAGACGTGTTTTTAAGTCATGTCAGAGAAAGAAAACCTGTTTAATATGTTTTAAAGCATTTTCTTGCAAATATACGTCATTTCTTGTGCAAAAGTCACTTATTTTTATGATTGGTCGACTGAGTGTCACTCGTGTGTTTGCATCCCTTGGAACGCTATTGTTGAACTTTGCCCTCGATTATCAACTATCTGGACCAAGAGATATAACAACTGAAAGGTCTAAACTTTAGCGAGGACAATAGAGACTGTTAGATTGTAAGACTAAGGTGCCTCACTTTTTAAAATCGATTCTTGTGGAATAAACGTTCTCTGCACAGCTCGTGTTTTGCTTTCATTATCTTTGTGCCTGCTGCTCCGCTTGTTAGAATAAGTATGGTAGGCTATTCGTAAAGTGATGAAATTCGCTTGTAAAACGTTAGTCAGTTAACCGATAATGTTTTTAGTAATATTCACTGCCGGTGGCTCACCGCAGCTGTAAGTGTCCAGTTCAAATTACAAAGAAGTATTGCTATTGCAACGTGTAACTTTCAGTCCATATGCGAATAGAAACCAGAATAACGGCAAACAAATCCATAGCAAATCACAAGTATAGTACGTAGGAGCTGAAAATTATTATCACATGAGTGAGTGAGATTTCAAACGCGACCATCAGCATATGTTGATTATTCTTAAATTATCAAATTCATTGGCGCTGTACATGAAGTGACTGGGATTTATTTATTGGTATAAAGGTAATATCGGACAACCGTCACCGAGGATGCGTGGCAGAAGGAAGTAATGGGTATTCTGCCAGGCGATTGTAGGATTTTGGGCCAGTAATTTTGCAGATCTCTTTAGATCGTTACTTTAAGTCGCCAAACATCTGCATTCTTTATCATTCACAAAGTCATACGGAAGCTAAAATGGTGAAGGAAAAAAGAAAATAAATAGCGGTAGTACAGAAAGAAGCATAAGGAGTCCTTAAGGAGGAATTTGCGAATAATACAGAAACCATGATCTCTATTGATACACCAACTAACTTGTTCTGTGATACTAATTTTTATATTACATGTATGAACTAATGTTTAAGCCCTATCTAGAAATGTTTATCGCGTTCCTCAAAAAATATTAATACCTATTAATGAATTTTATTGCTACTCATCCGTTTAATGAAACAAGTAGATCTATGTGAGGTGAAAAAGAAGGTGTAGGATCCAGATGGAGGAGAGCACTGTCATCTTTGAGGAGCCTAGTGGTTTAGGAGATGAATACTGGGAGTGCATTTGTGTCGTGCACACTGGCTGGTAGTCTGTTCCAAATGACTGAAAACTTATTTGATAAGAAGTTGTACCGCATGTAAGTCTGACAATGCACCATAGCAACTAGGTTGACATGACTTTTAAGATTGCAACTGATGACAGAGGTAGATTTAGTTACTGGTCTGGAGGAGTGCAGGAAAAGATAAGTTAACTTGTAGTAGAAGGTAAGGTTTAGCTTTAGCCATCTTTTTCATAGTGGTTCTATTTTCAGCCTGTTGGAGTCCGCCAAGAAAAAAGAAGCAGTAACCTCAAATAGGTCCAACACATAATTTGCATAATAAAACCTTTATTTTGCAGTGAAAGGAACTGCGGGTAATGTAGTCTAGGAACCTAAGTGTTTTACTTCTGTTACAAGCAGTCTGTTTAGAGAACATTGAATTACTAGAGCATAAAATACTGAGATCTTCGACTAAGTAGAGCTTGATTGGTTTTCACGCATTTACTTCAAGAGTTAGGTTCAGATTACTGTCGCCGATAAATTTGTCAATGTTTATCTTCTGGAAGGATTCAGCACAACATGTTGCGATACTACTTAGTTCAAGATGTATTTTACTTATCACGTCGTTTAGTTCCTGAATGTAGCAGGAGTAAAGGACTTTGAGGGAATCAGCAGATAATCATAATAATATATTCGCACATTTATACATCAAGGACGCCAGTAAACTGGCATCATCAATATGATAAATTACATAGATGATTAGTAAGCATATCTAATAGTAATAATCATATATTATATATTCATTCTTATCTGTGTAGGATAGATCACTTGTACAGGCATGGATAAGTATTTTAGTGGTTGACGGTATTGACGTTCGCGAGTTGTACGGATTATACTAACGCAAGATCTTATACCAACAACTTCTATAGTGTTCGTTCTTCGAGTACCAAATGGTAAAGCAAAAGACCAGATTTTGTCGTCCAAAGTACGTAGTATATTTCGGGACAAAATCGTGGGTAGAGGTGAATGCTTAGCTAGCTAGTAATCGTGCACGCACGTGACACTGTAGTGACCCATGTTATTACTCATCATAGTACTATACTTTTATTGTGTAATTGTACTTTGATTTGTTTATTACAATTGATACCTTAGGTACTCGCTCGATTTTTGAATTCTGATTGCTGCAATAATACACTATCGTATTCCTTCGCAAGTGCCTTTTGAATCACGTTGCGGATGTCGAGTAATCGCAACGTTAGCACACAATTATAAATGCGAAGAGACACTAGAAGATACGTGTATTTTAGTTCAGTCAAAATAGAGCAACAACAACACGACGGAGCACCAAATGGCGGGGATGCTTGACCGTAAGCCTTCAGCTAAACAAGTCGACTTAAACAGTGATGGTCAGCATCCAATGTTGAGTGATGATTGCTGTGGTTAATAATTTTGGGGAATTATTTACCGCTACAGTATTATTTAAATTCCATAAAATTGGTTTATGGTGAAATTACATGGTTGCTGTTTTTGTCTTTAGTTTGTGGGAACAATCTGCTAACTGGTCATTCAATGGAGCACAGTAAGAAATATAGGGATATTGTATTCGCATTAACAAAAAAAACCAAAGTATGTGATGGATGGATTACAAATACTTGGGGAAAAAATAAAGCTTGAAGTGATTTCCTTCATATAACTTTGGTGTGTACGGCATCGAATCTTATTCTTGATTTATTTCCAAATTGGGTACCAATCTAAAATAAGTGATATATTTGTGTAATTTTGTCAGCATTTTCATCATAATTAACACCAGAAGTCAATTTTACTCAATGCAGGCTAATACTGGTCATTGTCAGACAGATCTGTTCTACTGTGTGTCTTTCTAGTATTTTGATCCCTCAGAACATTGATGAATTATTGACCGATATATCCTTACAGTGATATTCGATGACTCAGTTACTAGCAAGTAATGATATTATATGCACACAGTTGAGTGAACTTAGTTTAGTTTTATATTTGAACCTGAACCCTACAAAATCTCTCCAGACAAATGTTTAATAATAAAAGCGTCAAAAAAAATGAGTCAGGAGTGCAACTTCTACATCCTTCATAGACACAGATAATTCAGTTGACGAGTCCTACCGAAATTTGATGAATTCATCAAAATCCTGCTTTATTAACCTTTATAGCTAGTTTTAAATTCGTATCGGGAAATAAATGTATCCAGGAATACCAAACTCTTTCTATGCATCATTTCACTTAGTGCATGCCACTGTTTGAACTAACTCATCTGGAACCTCTACCTTACAATCAAGAAGCGAGCTCAAAGAAATCACTGGTTTATACTAGCTAGTAATCAGGATATTAGATATTGGATCTGCGATATCAAAACAGTTTAAGGCAGCAACATGACGAAAATGCAGGAAAATATTTATTCCTTCGAATACAGAGGCGTCTAACAAATCTACTATTTTCCATTTTCCGAAGAAGTAGATGACTATAATTTCTCCTAAGACACGAACACGATAACCCATTCTATTAGCAAGAAGACATCGCGATACCCCTCATTATTAGTCAAATACATGTGAGTGCATTTATTGCACATCCCGGCTGACCGTAGCATCTTGGTCTGTTACTATGATGGTGTAATGGTAAGTCATACCTCTATATACTTTTCAAATAAAATTTCGCGCTAAAACATTTCTTCTGACGTACATTGTATCGGCGGCGGTACGAGACATATGAAAAAGAGAAGACATTCAGCGAAGAGACTCTTTTCGGCGAATTCATTCACATAGCTGTACAATCGCATTTATATATAAATATTTGTGTGTGTGTGTGTACATGAGGTTTGTCAAGTTTAGATAATTGATTAGTTAATACAAGAATGATGTAGTATAGAGACAAAGTTAATCAGACAGCAACTAAAGTAAGACTGAGTTAAAAAACTAGATGACGTAATATAATTGGCTAAAATGTTACAACTTAGGTCAGGATAGCAACAGAGGTAATTACAGGTAGAGATTAAGGAGAAGTGAAATTGAGTGAATAAGTTGGATGACGTAACATGAATGACTAGAAACTGAGCGTTGTTCAGGTCAGTAACAGTGGTAGTGGGGTGTAGAGATTGAATCGGGTGGGGGTAGAGAACAAGAAAGTTGAAAATGTAAAATGTTACAATTGAGAAGACAAAATAATATTAATGAAGAGACAGAAGAAAAGATTAGGTAGAATTTACATGTCGGCTAATAAGATAGATTACGTCCATTGCAAGTGTAGTGATTGACGAGAGATGCTTAAGATGATGAGTGACTAATAAACTAGGTAACAATGTACTGAGTTCACCTCAAATCATAGAGATAAGCAAAATTACTCTACATAAAAGGGATGAGTGAGGTTAAAGCCAAAGAATACGTAATCAAATGAAGGAGAGAGTAAAGACATCCGGTTACCAGGGCAAGGAAAGACTGATAACCGCTTCTTTCTGGGCATATAAATCAGGTTTCAGGCGTTTGTTGTAGATTACTTCGGCACACTTGAGGAGAATTGAGCTTTTTTATCTACTGATAATTTCAAAGAATTTTGCGATTTCCATCTCATGACCCATATCAAGGAGATGCTTGGTAATGGCACTATTGTAAGTGTTTGTTCCCTTGAGATGTAGGCCTTTTGGTACGCGTTCAGGAAGTCGGAGGTGAACCCTTCTTTCTGTTCTTCCATTGTAACTGCTTCCGCAGATACACGTAAATTTGTATACATAGTTGGAGTTAACATGATAAGGGAACCAACTTAGCTGAAGTATAGGCCTTGACGAGTGATGTACTCAATCTCCTGTTGACTACTGCTGAAATATCTTCACCTTTAGAATCGAGTTCAATGAAGACAGGCTTTTTCTTCACTGTGATTTGTTTGACATTTAAGCCTTCACATCTTCTATATTTGTTGGTGAATCGCTGGGATAACCGTTGTTTTTCAACATCTTTTCGAGAATCATAAATTCTTCCTATAATTTGTCTGCACAGCATATTCTGCTAGCTCTATAGTACAGAGTCTTGACTAGGCCTCGTTTAAAGCGATTTGGACAAAAACTATTAAAATGTAGGTATTGTACACTCCAAGTAGGTTTTCGGTAAATTGACTTCTCGAGACTACCATCTAGGCGGTGCATGGCAATGTCGAGGAAATGGGACTTTTCATCATTTTCATGTTCCATATTAAATTCAATATTTGTATGTGTGTTGTTGAATAGTCCGAGTAGGTAGGAAGCATGACTTTCATTGGCGTATACTACAAATATGTCATCGAAATCATGTAAAATTTGCAAGTGCGTTAAAACTTTTCCGTACATAAACTTAATAATTGATTTAGGCTGTAAACAGATGATGAGAAGCCAACAAAAATAAATGATGGCACCATATTGTTCTGCAAAATCTGTTGTTCTTGCTCTTTATTCAAAAACCAGAGTTTCTTTTTGCACGGGAGGATGTAAAAAATGTCAACTAGAAGTAAAATTATCACGTTAACAAACAATTAAATAAATTGAAAGATTGATAAGTTCAGCTCAGTGAGTTGTAATCAAAAAAACAGTTGTGACTCGACAAAACACATCAACAGTGTAGAGACGTCTAGTTACCAGTAATAGATTGAAAGCAATTCACTGTGAAGTTAAAAAGAAATGAACATAATGGTGACTAAGCCACTGACATCAATAAAAAGCCGTCATACTTTGAAAGGTATTTACACTTTTAATCTTAACTGGAAAAAATTTTTAAAGGTGGGTTTAGTCAAATGTTTATGTAATCGAACCAGGCGATTAAGTAATGAAAATAATAATAAATAACAAGAAATTCAAAGCCTCAATAATTCTGTCATATAAAGAAGAGATATCAGAGGCTGTAAGTTGGGTTCTTAGTAAGGCTGAAATTAGAGTCACTTTTCTACTAACTAATTCTCCGAGAGCTAAACTTTGTCGGCTTAAGGACTGAACACATCTAATTAATAAAAATAATATAACTTACTAAATACCATGTAATGTTTGTTATGTCAGATACATAAGTCATACTGGTAGACTGGAGTTAATTGGATCATCAAAATATAGAAATTTAGCTAGATCTAGAATGGTCAACGCTGCTGGGTTAAATAACCTCGAAAACAGTTCAGCATGCGCTTGCATATAGTCACATAATAGCTTGGGACAGGATAAAAGTATTACAACGTAATACAGTTAAGTAGAGAGAGATTAATCACCCAGTTTTTGTTTATCAAGTCAGTTTAAATATATGCGAAATTTGCAGTAAAGATCAGCCGCAGGTTAGGCTATATAAAGCCATTTATGAAGCTGTGTGAATACACTGATATAATTATGAGCAATAAGTTGTGCTGGGAGCGTCATTCAGTTATTTTTATCATTATTACCAAACAGTGTCCGAATTCTACTCTTCTTACACGAGGATTGTTGATAATAGAAATTCATATGATGAAGAATAGCTAAGTTTTAATATCAGTAAAAAGTTTGAGCATTGTGGAATAGATTAAATAAAGCACAATTATATTTCAATAGTTTACACACAATGATAAGTTTTGTTATTCGTAATTTTGCTCGAAATAGTACCAATAACAAAACTTATCATTGTGTGTAAACTATTGAAATATAATAGTGCTTTATTTAATAGCTAAGTTGATGTTGTTGTGAACGATCCTGAACTGTAACCGAAATTATTTGATGATTATAATTGGTTCAGACCAGCAGTGACACACCCCAGCCATTAGTTCCATATTTCCGCCTGATCATTATTACCTCTCAACAACACTATCATGCTTCAACCAACATTGCTCGCTATATGCTACACCCAACTAAATTGCATCAATGAACCACGATTCAGTGCATCATTCAATAGACAAATTTCTTCATCTGATACGCTACATCTAGTCTCAAGTTTACCAATTCTGTTGTGTGTAGTTAGAAATCTGCAGTTTCTCATGTTTTATCTGCTGTCGACCAGTTTGCCTCATTGCTGCAAAGTAAGCCACTATGGATTGATTCCCCACACACGCGTTTTAATTATTGTCTGGATATCCTATTGGTGTATGCGATGATTTTTCCGTAAGTGTGAATCAGTTAACTGAATTTTCTGGATGAGTGAAACGATCTCATTGGACTACTTCAGTCCTATTTTTAGAATGAAGATGAATTCTCTTCATTTCTGTAGTGTGCCGCAAGTACTCAAAGTTTCACTTAAGTCTTTCAGAAATCTTCAAATTTTGAATGTATCGTCGACAAACTGGCTATTTACTCTAAAGCAGCAGGTCACTCCATTAGATGTTCAGGTCAGTGAGAATCGCTGACGCCAGTACATTTCTAATAGTATTGACTTCATAGGGAATCGTTTGCAGACATCATCACGTCAGATGAACTGGCTTAGACCGATAGTACTATACATGGCCACTGTAAGACGACATACATATATAGGTTCAATGATCCCCTATTATTAAGTGTCAAGTATTCTGAAAACTATGTGAATACGCTTACATTCATATAACTTAAGGGTAAAAGCGACCTGAAATGAAACATCTTTCTTATTGTTAGAAGTGTTAACCCAATCAAATATATTCATAATTTTAATTCACGTTGCACTTTTTCCCTTTCATAATTTTTGTGTTTTACAAATTAATCCTTTGCAGCACTCCTTTGTTTTCTGTCTTGACAGTAATAAACTCAACTTGGGCAGGCTTTCGTTCGTGAAATGACTGTAGTTTGGCAACTCATATTCACTGCTAACTTATTCTGCAAGCGCTAACGGCAATAAGTAGTTATCACTGTAATTCAAACAATAAGGTGAGTTTTCACTGGAGTTATTATCCTATAGATTATTTCTTGCTACGTCAGATTTTCTAGATATCCCAGTTATTAAACTCTAAATGAACATAACCATTACTCCTAGTGAAAATAGAAACAATTATCTGTTTAAATATTTTTATCTTTTTCTCATTGGTCGACCTTTTTCCCACGTTTTACTGAATTTTTATTTTTTTTTAAATCAAGCTGTAATCCCACTAATTCACATAACTTTTTACCCTAGTTCACTGAGATAAACTGAAAACCGGTTAAGAAACCCATCTAGTTTGTTTAGATTTTAGCCAAAGGGATGTCATCAGTTGGTGTCAATATATCAAGAAATGTGCTCTTACAAGCGTCTTTTTCCTTCTACCAACTTATAAATAGTGGGAATTTTCCATTTCACTGATAGTTCCTATAATGGCTTGTTTGTCCAATTAGAATATTGTAACGAAGAAGAACTTAATTTCTAAGTTATCAGAGGTGAAGAAGAACCGACCTCTTGTATGCTACCTACAGCAAACAAATCCTACCTTCGCACCCTTCTAGTCCTTACCAACTCTTTCAACTGCTAATAAAATATTCTACAAATTTCTTCAAATTCTTTGCACTACATAAACATTACCACTGTAACATGATTCCTAGCTTTTTAAAATGAATGGAGTCCACAAATAACCGTAGTGTGAATTTCTCAGTATGATTTGAAATGCGCAAATTGTGTATCCTGAGTGAAATTTTAACTACCTTACATAGATATGACGTCATCTGTGTACTCTTCAAATATTACACATTATATTCCAGTCTGAATAAACCTGTAAAATACTGACACAAAAAGCCAACAAACATCTGCTTTGCCCTTAAGATATCTAGTCACGAATTAGGCGGGAAGCATTAGTCTAAAGCAGAAGACATGGGAAATTACAAATCACTGACCACGTGTCATCGTAGCAAGAAGTGGCATTGCATAATAAATAGTGGTGTCTCAGTTGAAGGAGGTTGCTGATTGCATAAGACAGTAAATCATGATTCTTTGATGTGATTAGAAAGGTTGTAACATGTGGCGAGTCACCGTTTTCTTAAAAGTTGTAGTTGATTAAATTCGTCCTGAATAATAAAATACACAATCAACTGAATGGTCAATTTAATAAGGGTAGCAAAATATTTGTCAAAAATGAAGAATTTGTTAAAACTATAGAAGGACTTAGAATCAAAATGAAAATATTTTCATATTGTGAAGAGAAGAATATTCTGGAATCTAATAGTGAATCATGTTAATCCCATAAACCCTAAGAAATCAAATGAATTCATTTTATCTCACATAACTTGTTGTCATTGGTTGATTCAAATTTATCAAGTTGACAAATTACGTCAAATTGATGAGTCAGCTAACATAATCTTATTCAATACTTCTGAACACTGCTCAGCTATTTAGTCATTCTTTTCGGTCAAATCTTGATCACAGTTCATCTCCTAGTTTGTAATCCAATCAATAGTTTTTGTATGAAATTTTAATTCTCACCAATCAATTGTTATGATTACTGTTCAAAAAGTATATAACCAATTTACATAATTCCACATTTTTTCGACTGATTGTTTACAAGTAACTCACATTATCCTATCGTCGTTTAAAAAATGATCAGGAGAATTCAAATTACACCTATAGGTAATAATACTACGAGAAATGAGTGTCATCAGTCTGGTTTGGTAAAATTCCTCAAACAACCATGTCTACTAATACTTCATGTCACATGTTTACTGGTCACACTATTGAGTAATTTAAGCTCAAGTTGGATAATTGTGAATGATTTATACCAACAACTTCCTGGTCTAGTATTCGACAAAATATCAAAATTTCTATTTATCAGTTATATCCTATTCAGTATTATCGAATTTGTATTAAGTATAACAGAAGTATTTCTATGGATTAATATTCTAAGAAGAAGAAGATATATATTATGGATCACTGTTGATTGCATCACCACCATAAATATCTTTTTGGCTGAAATTCCACTTGGTATTCTCAATACTTACACATGTGCTTGTCAAGAATCTACAATTTCAATGGGTTTCATAATGAAAGGAGGATTAATTTTCACACTTATATGCATTCGTCTATCTGTATGCTTTATTTCCTGTGTTTATGAGAAGTTCAACAATGCATTTACCGATTCAGACAGTAATATACCAAATGAAAGTGAATGTTTACTAGGCAGCCAGAAATCTAATATCAAAGAGACTAACGAAATGTTATTCGACATGGAGGAGAAGTCTATGTTTAAACAAAAACATTGGTGGTTATTTTTTCGAGTTGTGATGACTTCCGGTTTCTTCTGTCTGCTTATTTTAATGGCTACAATATTCACCTTCATATTTATTCAGCCTTATCCTACTTATATACAATGGTATCAAGTTGATGAAGACAAGCGTATTTCATTTTTGAATCTAACTACTCCACAGTATTTTCATAATGTGGAAATATTTCTTCAAGAGAAATCATTAAATCATTCAGAGGCAAAGTGGTTACACTTAGTAAGTCTAGAACAAATTATGCGCTTACATTATATTCATGCCAATGAATCGGTCACACTAGGATTGTATACCTACACAGGTATAAAGTATTTTCTGTTTAAACAGACTATTCATTATATGAATAATACTAAAGCACAAAAGTTTTCATGCTGGGAAATAATAGAGGATGATTTATATAAAGAATCAATTTGTCATATGTCGAAAAATCACTCAATTCAAATAATTAAAGCTGTTAAAATATACTTCAGGTATATTCCACCAACAAAACAACAACATCTTGGTAATGTGGTATATAATGCAACGAGAGTTATTTCTAATGGGTAAGTTAAGTAATGATGATTTACTGTGGTTGCCTTTTATTTACATCAGTAATAGTATACTATAATTTTACTGTTCTAAGTTCCAACATATAAGACGCTATCAGCCACTTAAACTCTTCTATGCATTCCTTACATCTCAAACAGAACACTGAGCTTCAAGTTTAGAAGTTTCAGCAATAATGGTGGGGTTGCTAGCCTGACATACAACCTTATCCCTTTTCCGGGCTTACTACAGCCTGATAAACTAGGCAAGGTTTGAGAATGCATCAGGTTGTAATTGATTCTGAACCTCCCGTGTGACTTGTGAGCGTTCTACCATTGAACTACTGACTCTCGGATATAAAATGTCATTCAGTAATAAATAGTGTATTGAGACTTAGTCACCATTATCAGTAACGTTTACAATGTATGTAGAAGCTAAAATAAGCTGAACAAACAAATCACAAGGTTAAAAGAAACCCCGTTCCAGCTGAGTAAAAGTTCACATTCTTCTAGTAGTGGTCAACCGAAGAATCAGCTAACGCTGATTTATTTTCACCGAGACTGCTTTTAAATTGCGACAAATAAGTCAGCAAAGAGATATTCTTCCTTAACTTCTTATCATAGCTGTATATATATATATATATATATATATATATATATATATATTATCGAGAAAATGTACAGCTAATTTGTTAAGCCCTGAATAACCAATTAGAGATAAGTGATAGAAAACAAAAGCTGAAGAAATGGAAACTGAGTCACACCTAAAAGAATCACATAAAATTTATTATGCGACTAATTAAGAAACGAAAATTGGCAATAAGGTAATGAAAGTAATAGAGGCTGTATGCAAAGTTCAAGTTTTCCCCTATGGATGAAAATATTTAAGGCCACCTAAAGATGTAAATAACCTCCCTTTGACCTACTTGATCTTATTTTATATATAACTCTGAATCACGTGTCATCTGATGTTTAATTACCAAAAGTAACAATGTGACCCACTTCCAATACTTTATGTTTCTACTTCTTATCAGTTATCTACAAATGGCTATTCATCACTCACCAACTCGTTAGTTGTTCACCTCCTCCACTACACAAGGTTATCCACTGTATTTCACACATTGCTATTTCTCATGCGCTTTGATTTATCTTTCCTCCTAACTGACAATAACCTCTACCTTTTTAGGCAGTTAACACATTACATATAAAACCTTCAGTGACTGTACAGCTTTGATAGGAAGTAAAGAAAAGCTGTACCTACGCTGATGTATGTGCTTTTAAATTAGACTTGTGTTACAAAAATATGTATGCTTAAAAGTGGATCCATTTTGTGAATGTAAGCTTTGGATACAAAGGAATTAAAGAGACTAACATATATTATTTCTTATTAATGACAATATTTTTGAAAACTTTACTAATGAAATGGGACTGATCATTGTCACTGGGCCTTGTACTTAAGTCCATGGAGAACCAAGTTAGTCATGTAAGAACCACTGCTTACTTTTCATTTTCAACTATCACCACACTAGCTACTCATAAGTACCATGAATGCGTTAGATGAAATCCTTATATATATATATATATATATATATATATATATATATATATATATATATATATTCACAAGTCTCTCCATTTTTTCATCTTTGTTATTAATGGAGTTATTATTATTATTATTATTATTATTAGTTTATATACACAATCTTATCACCCTATAGACAAATCACGATGATTGGTTTATACTTATAATTTAATTGCAAAGTTGTTTATATAAGAATAAACCTTGATAAGATATGATTAAAAATAATCTTTTCCGCTTACATGTGTCATTCTAAATTTTACTACAGGAAGCTTTAATATCTTAGTTTAGCTGTGTTCGATATTTCCCTAACTTCCTCCTATTTGACTTAAAGCATTACCTCGACCCGGCTAGTTTAACCAGATCTGTCATTGGAATTTCATAGCTTTATCTACTAATTTGCCCATTTTACATAACATTCAACACCTAACATCAGTATTGCTTTCTTTTTCATTCTTATTAGCAGAAAAAATACTACACAGATACCTCTGATCATAACTATATACTCTAAATTTGACGGTCATATTCTATAAACATGGTTGAAGAGTGACCGCATATCTCACTAATTGCTAAGCAGTAGTCAGAACAGAAATAAGTGGACTAAAGGATGATATTAATTTCCTCTAAATCCCCTACGGCTAATTTCATTAGAATAGAGTCGATCTGTAAATTAGAAAAGATGCAAGGTTGAGTCATTTTGTGAACTTTATGAGATATGGATATAGAGTTTAGCCATAGAAGAAATTAACTCATAAGCATTAATTACTTTCCACTAAGTGCCTGCATGTTTACTGAATTATATTATCAACGTTTATACACTAGTGTCTCCACACTCTAAATAGGTTCATTATTTAAGTCTGTGGTTGAAAAATTAAGTTTGCCTTTCATCTCTTACAAGATCAAAAGAAGACGTAACAGAGAAGAAATTTCTCTTTTCGGTGAATCATGTTCAGGAGCTACACAAATGTATTTATATTTAATGATAATAATAATAATAGTAATCACTTTATTCCAAACTATAGTAATAATTACACAAACAGTCCGTAAAATTAATCAGATACTGGTTATAGTATTCTAGAAAGTGTATTACGTAACCCGGAGGCAATTTAGAGGGGAGTGACTAATGGAGATTAAAACACGTAAATTAGAACTATGTAATAAATGTGGAAAATTATCTAATCAACCAAAATCGACAAATGTACGAAAGATAGGAGAAATACGGTGAAATGTTTATATAAAATCTATATAAGAAATGCAGCGTTATTAATAAACAATAACAATGATAACAGTTATAAAATCATTATTATAATAATAAACTAAAACAATAAAATTAAACGAAATTATAGCAAGCATGTTAGTCTGGACATGGTAAGACCAGTCTGTGTATGTACATGGGAGTCCAGTTTCAGGTGCCGAACCACATTCTCCAGCAGACAGTTAATCCAGTCATGAGTTAAAGATAAGATACCACTTTTATCAATCTTAATGTGTATTTATTAGTTTACTTAATCATGTTCCCTTTTAGGTTACCCTCAAATTAAGTATCACATTTCTTGGAACATAATCACTATTATCTGACTGGTTTTATGAATTCCTTGTTAGATATAAATGTGGTTGTATAGCTCTTGAAAATAGTTCCCCTAAGAGAAAATTTTCTTTGCTGTTATGTCTTTCAATATGGGAAAATTCTGTTCATTCTGACAAGGTCGTTCTTTCTGCAGTGCATATATACATGCAAGACTGGTTTCTTTAATGTAATATTCAGTAATTTAATGAAGAATTATTTAATTGGTAAGTTTTGTTAGACCTAGTGTTCAGCATATATTGTTTTATTAGTTTGTGCCTGATTGAGTCAATTATTACTAATACTGTGTCTCATTCGCCCAAATATACTCAACATGATCAATCGTCTTTCAGGCACAATGAATGTCTTCATCACTGAAGTAGAGGTTTAGGTATAATTTGTTCGCAACATATGTTCTGATATACAGACTGAGGATATTTTTAAGAAACTCAGAGTAAAGCCATGTATTTCCCTAAAATTTCCAGGATTTCCCCACTTTATTTCAAGAGCTTGGAGACATCCCCCAAAATTTCCCCCCACCGTTAATACTAATATTCAAAGCAATTTCATTTTATAGTAATGCGGAAACGATTTCAAATTCGAAATTATCCATATTTTTTTAACTCTAGTAATTATAATTCGTATAATGATTTCTCTTTGTAGTAAAAGTCACTTTACAATCTTATTTATCCCCCATTTAACTTTTAACAAGCAGTAAAACATAAAAACTGCGTTACAGAATGTATAAACGATAAATTTCAAGTAAATACTTACTGTTAAATCACTAGGTCAGTGATAAACATTTTGTCTGTTTGGATTGTGGCGCCTATAGATATATTTGGGGAGTTAAAACTCTACGGGCCAATAGATACAAATCACAAAGCTTTTAGATCAAAGTTGTAGGGGTAAATAATTCTCCAAAATTATTAGTCTATTGCATTCTTCACTTAATACTGGATGCTGAACTTCACTGTTTAAGTCAATTTGTTACGCTGTAGGTACACTCTCAAGCATTTAACGATTTGACGCTCTATCGTGTAGCTTTCAGTCTTTCATGCAAGAATCCTAGCTAGTAAGGCAGTCATCATCTCTCAACGTTTCTGATAGCGAAATGTATCTCGTATTTTGAATGACCAATTTGTTGTTTTGATTTATCTGTAGTCTCAGTAGAACAAGTACTTTGGTAGTCCTGGGATAGACACTTGTGTTTGTATACCCAGTTTCTCACGTAACCATCAATATCCTTCATCTTCTAAAGCACCAGCAATACAAGGAACGGTTGTATATAAATGCATACAGTTTTCGATATAATGCATCTGTATATTTTTTTTTTCAAATATGTTGTGATCTAATGAGCACAGTTGTATACATATGTGTCCTTTCCTATCTGATTTGTAAAATACTTAGAAATTTCAGAATTCTTGTACAACTAGTGAGTACTACAATAAGAAGACAGTCTGTGTTCTTGAACAGAAACTTTTGTTGCCCAGTGGTAACATATTTCTATTCCCTTGATACGAATTCGAACTTTTGCGTTTGCTTCCACAACAAATTAGATAATTAAACCTCTGTGCTTCAATATTCTAAATAAACAGGCTTACCGCCCTTTCATAAAGGTATTATATTAAGATGAAAACTATATTCTAAACACAAAAACATTTGCTTAGATTTTCTACAAATGAATAGGAGTGAAAGAATCTCTTTGTAGAACTTTTAATTTTACTATCAATATATTTTTGCTTTACAGCCACAAGGTTTCAGAAAATCCTGATCTAGTGTTGAAATATTTCCGGAATACTATAGTACATTTATCGTCGGAAAAAGTAAAAAATTCAGACAGTAGTCTCAATCAAAAACAATGGTCCAGCGGTCCTTTCAGATCATATGACCTTCATGCTGATGACGAAGAGTACATAAAGTATCAGGATACGGATCTTATACCTGTCAAAGAAATATGGAAGACAGGGATTGCAAAATGTCAAAGTACAGCTCCGGAAGGCCCAGAGAAGGTGTAACTGAGTGCTAAGCAGCTGGTCTATTCAGGTGAAAAAAAACATTTTGCTTACTAAACATTTGGTGCTTCTGAAAATTTTCCACTGGAGTGACACCAGCTGCTATTGATTAATGTAACTCATTCATACTATGTTAGTGAATATTGGTTTTGTTTGGTTGATTATATGCACTCAATTGTCATAGCACCTGTTAATACACGTTCTTGCAAATTCCTGTACGCCTTCTGGTTTTACATTGTGCGTACTGGTAAACAGTGGCATTTTGATGTTTTCCTTCACCTCAGAGTTTCATTTTTTGAGAATCGTTTTTGACTGTATTATATCACTTGTATTGCATTTCTCTGGCAAAACTGAGGCTAAAATAATTAGCTTAAATTTGATTAACTGAATTTTAAATGGGCTAACTTCTAGCTCACCGCCCGATGCTTAAGCAGCCTTAGGTTTTATTTTGACAGGTATGTGCGAACAGGTCTAGATATGATTTCATGCTTTCGTTTCTCCTGATTCACACATACATCCTGAGAGTGCCTAGCTAGGCTGTGGGCTTTTTCCTGCATGTAGCGCCTAAAAATAATAGGGAAAATTGGTGGCACGTAGCTAAAATGTTCCAATATATTTGTATGACCCAACACATAAGCAACATGACTGAATTCATGAAGTCCCGCCTACATTCAGCGAACTTGACCTGGTACATACTTGTGACTAGACGCAAGTTCTTACCAGTGATCTTACAAAGATTTTAGTCATTATACCTTCCGGTTCCCTCTATTTTCTTTGTATGTCCATCCTTCTGCAAGCGATCAAAGAAATTCGTCAATTCAACTGAACATCCCCAGCTAGCCTTTGAAGATCAGTTTGTTTATCTGTGCTAGCTGAAATACATTGCGGACCATTGGATTTTCAGGGTAAAATCATGAGGTTACTGCGTTATGGTGTGATTGTGAACCCGTATATTCTCTTTACACCATCGTTGATAAATACAACCCAGAAAAGCCATAAGTATCATTTCTACTAGTTGTATCGGCTTTAAGGGCAGTATATAGTGTGGCGAAAGGGTTGGTCTACCGAATTAGGTGACTGCATGACAATCGTGAATGTTGTTTCTATTCAGAGTCGTCAAGAAAACTTACTCGAACAAGTTCAAATAGTGCAACTAACTGACCTCCCTCTGTACCACCACAACGCACTCATCCCGCACTGACCAATCAGTGGTTGTGACTGATGACTCTGACGTTAGTGTCCTTACTATTACCGCCACATACCTATCAGGGATATAAACTATCTTCATGATTTACACATAAAGAAGTGATTTTCCTATTATGGTGAAATTGCTTATAAGAGATGGGGTTGAACTCGGTGGAAGTTAACCGACAAAAATTATTTGGGCAGCTGTGCCTAACCACCTAACACTGAGCACTAATGGTCATCCTAAAGTTGTTATTGTTACACATGCTCGACTTCCAAACCAACAGAGCGTATGTGAGACTTGCTGAAATTTGCGTATGGTTGACCGTTAATTCATGCTAGAAATCCATCAGCTGGTGTTGAATTTCATATTAGTGATGCATTTTTAAGCAACTGTTATCGTAAATATTAGCATGGGCTGTGTAAGAAATCATAACACTATTTCATAATTGCCACTTAATGGGGCTGGCGGAAACCACTGACAGAGTAGTGAACGCTATTTTAGCTGTAATGATAACTGTTAGCGAAGCATTCAAGGGTTCTAGATTAGCTTTAAGCACATATCAGATCGACCCCCAGCACACAGGACGGGAGGTCAAAATCACAACAAACCCTACTCTATTTGTCCTGTTATCATAATCTCTATGGTGCCAACACGAAAATGTCTGTTAGCTAGTGTATATTCACGCTTAAGCAATCAAGAAACATGTTAAACATCCCTTGGTAGCAACTAAAGTCACTTGTGAATTCCTCCTCTATCGCCTACATAATACGATAAATCTACAGTTTGCACTACTTTTCATATCTAATACTGAGGAAAATATTGGTCACCCTATATTCGCCGCCTCGGCGAATTCACGGCGACAGTGACGATTTTGTCACAAAAATGGCTGAGAATTCGCCAAATTCAACACAAGATTTCGTTGTTTATTCCACTGGATTTTCATTGTGTTTGACTTGACCACAAGTATAAAATATACGGGTCACTTGTAGGATAACAACTTCTTGACAGGTGATGATAAGCCTAAAAACAAAATTTGGAGTGTTCTGAAGTCCTGAATGATCATGTCATGGGGACCTACTATCAATAAAAGACTGTCTTTGTGCAGCTGCGGCCACATGACCATCGTTCCATGATCCCTCCCTTCCACCTGGAACTAAGGCGACCAATAAATACCAGCACCACGTATAACTGTAGGGCCTATAGAACACATATGCTGTGACCACTCAGATGTAGTAAGTAGTTGAGAAATTCAGAGGGATAGAAGGAGAATCCAATTAGGAATCAAAACTTCTTTATGATTTGTAAGGCTTTCTTTATCTATTGAATGATGAATGCCCTTTTGTATGCACTAGTTAAGTATTAATCATGGTCTTTTGAAGCCAAGTTCAACAGTAGCGTCCCAACAGTGCGAACGCTTTAATGACCCTGAATGAATGCTAGTCGTTGGCTAACGGCACGTGTCATTATCAAAGCTGAAATATCAACGCTAGTCACCAACTAAGGAGCAAATTCCACCCAGATCATGTTTTTAAGTACTGTTTGGACAATGTGTTAATAGCTCGTTAGGGTCAGGATTAGGGTTAAGGTAAGTATTAGAGTTAGGGTCAGGATCAGGGTCATAATTAGCATTGGGGCGAGGCTTACGGTTAGGATAAGGGGTGTAATTAGGTTTAGTGTTAAGTTTATGGTTAGGGTGAGGATTAAGGTTAGAGTTAAAACTAGGGATAGATTTAGATTTGATATCATTTATTTTAATTTGTTTTCTTATCCACATTTTCCTGGTAAGTAGTCGTCGATCCTCTTACTGGAAACCATAGTGATTCAATCGAGGGCTTTTGGAGAAGACTGTACAACTGGATAAGAGAAATAAACAATTCACAGAAACGGCTCATCTTTAGTCACTTCGGTGAATACATGTACAGAAACTAGTCTAACTTAGCAACTGATATTCCTCATTATAACTGAGACGTGTTTTTAAGTCATGTCAGAGAAAGAAAACCTGTTTAATATGTTTTAATGCATTTTCTTGTAAATATACGTCATTTTTTGTGCAAAAGTCACTTATTTTTATGATTGGTCGACTGAGTGTCACTCGTGCGTTCGCATCCCTTGGAACGCTATTGTTGAACTTTGCCCTCGATTATCAACTATCTGGACCAAGAGATATAACAACTGAAAGGTCTAAACTTCAGCGAGGACAATAGAGACTGTTAGATTGTAAGACTAAGGCGCCTCACTTTTTAAAATCGATTCTTGTGGAATAAACGTTCTCTGCACAGCTCGTGTTTTGCTTTCATTATCTTTGTGCCTGTTGCTCCGCTTGTTACAATAAGTATGGTAGGTTATTCGTAAAGTGATGAAATTCGCTTGTAAAATGTTAGTCAGTTAACCGATAATGTTTTTAGTAATATTCACTGCCGGTGGCTCACCGCAGCTGTAAGTGTCCAGTTCAACGTACAAAGAAGTATTGTTATTGCAACATGTAACTTTCAGTCCATATGCGACTAGAAACCAGAATAACGGCGAACAAATCCATAGCAAATCACAAGTATAGTACGTAGGAGCTGGAAATTATTATCACACGAGTGAGTGAGATTTCAAACGCGACCATCAGCATATGTTGATTATTCTTAAATTATCAAATTCATTGGCGCTGTGCATGAAGTGACTGGGATTTATTTATTGGTATAAAGGTAATATCGGACAACTGTCACCGAGGATGCGTCGCAGAAGGAAGTAATGGGTATTCTGCGAGGTGGTTGTATGATTTTGGGCCAGTAATTTTGCAGATCTCTTTAGATTGTTACTTTAAGTCGCCAAACATCTGCATTCTTTATCATTCACAAAGTCATACGGAAGCTAAAATGGTGAAGGAAAAAAGAAGATAAATAGCGGTAGCACAGAAAGAAGCATAAGGAGTCCTTAAGGAGGAATTTGCGAATTATATACATATGTATATATATATATATATATAAATACAGAAACCATGATCTCTATTGATACACCAACTAACTTGTTCTGTGATACTAATTTTTATATTACATGTATGAACTAATGTTTAAGCCCTATCTAGAAATGTTTATCGCGTTCCTCAAAAAATATTAATACCTATTAATGAATTTTATTGCTACTCATCCGTTTAATGAAACAAGTAGATCTATGTGGGGTGAAAAAGAAGGTGTAGGATCCAGATGGAGGAGAGCACTGTCATCTTTGAGGAGCCTAGTGGTTTAGGAGATGAATACTGGGAGTGCATTTGTGTCGTGCACACTGGCTGGTAGTCTGTTCCAAATGACTGAAAACTTATTTGAGAAGAAGTTGGACCACATGTAAGTCTGACAATGCACCATAGCAACTAGGTTGACATGACTTTTAAGATTGTAACTGATGACAGAGGTAGATTTAGTTACTGGTCTGGAGGAGTGCAGGAAAAGATAAGTTAACTTGTAGTAGAAGGTAAGGTTTAGCTTTAGCCGTCTTTTTCATAGTGGTTCTATTTTCAGCCTGTTGGAGTCCGCCAAGAAAAAAAAGAGCAGTAACCTCAAATAGGTCCAACACATAATTTGCATAATAAAACCTTTGTTTTGCAGTGAAAGGAACTGCGGGTAATGTAGTCTAGGAGCCTAAGTGTTTTACTTCTGTTACAAGCAGTCTGTTTAGAGAACATTGAATTACTAGAGCATAAAATACTGAGATCTTCGACTAAGTAGAGCTTGATTGGTTCACCATTTACTTCAAGAGTTAGTTCAGATTACTGTCCCGATAAATTTTCAATTTTATCTTCTGGAAGGATTCAGCACAACATGTTGCATACTACTTAGTTCAAGATGTATTTTACTTATCACGTCGTTTAGTTCCTGAATGTAGCAGGAGTAAAGGACTTTGAGGATCAGCAGATAATCATAAAATATATTCGCACATTATACATCAAGACGCAGTAAACTGGCATCATCAATATGATAAATTACTAATGATTAGTAAGCATATCTAATAGAATAATCATATATATATATTCATTCTTATCTGTGTAGGATAGATCAGTTGTAGAGGCATGGATAAGTATTATTTAAATTCCATAAATTTGGTTTATGGTGAAATTACATGGTTGCTGTTTTTGTCTTTAGTTTGTGGGAACAATCTGCTAACTGGTCATTCAATGGAGCACAGTAAGAAATATAGGGATATTGTCTTCGCATTAACAAAAAAAACCAAAGTATGTGTTGGATGGATTACAAATACTTGGGAAAAAAATAAAGCTTGAAGTGATTTCCTTCATATAACTTTGGTGTGTACGGCATCGAATCTTATTCTTGATTTATTTCCAAATTGGGTACCAATTTAAAATAAGTGATATATTTGTGTAATTTTGTCAGCATTTTCATCATAATTAACACCAGAAGTCAATTTTACTCAATGCAGGCTAATACTGGTCATTGTCAGACAGATCTGTTCTACTGTGTGTCTTTCTAGTATTTTGATCCCTCAGAACATTGATGAATTATTGACCGATATATCCTTGCAGTGATATTCGATGACTCAGTTACTAGCAAGTAATGATATTATATGCACACAGTTGAGTGAACTTAGTTTAGTTTTATATTTGAACCTGAACCCTACAAAATCTCTCCAGACAAGCTGTTTAATAATAAAAGCGTCAAAAAAATGAGTCAGGAGTGCAACTTCTACATCCTTCATAGACACAGATAATTCAGCTGACGAGTTCTACCGAAATTTGATGAATTCATTAAATCCTGCTTTATTAACCTTTATAGCTAGTTTTAAATTCGTATCGGGAAATAAATGTATCCAGGAATACCAAACTCTTTCTATGCATCATTTCACTTAGTGCATGCCACTGTTTGCACTAACTCATCTGGAACCTCTACCTTACAATCAAGAAGCGAGCTCAAAGAATCACTGGTTTATACTAGCTAGTAATATGTTGCAATATCAAAACAGTTTAAGGCAGCAACATGACGAAAATGCAGGAAAATATTTATTCCTTCGAATACAGAGGCGTCTAACAAATCTACTATTTTCCATTTTCCGAAGAAATAGATGACTATAATTTCTCCTAAGACACGAACACGATAACCCATACTATTTGCAAGAAGACATCGCGATACCCCTCATTATAAGTCAAATACATGTGAGTGGATTTATTGCACATCCCGGCTGACCGTAGCATCTTAGTCTGTTACTATGATGGTGTAATGGTAAGTTATACCTCTATATACTTTTCAAATAAAATTTCGCGCTAAAACATTTCTTCTGACGTACATTGTATCGGCGGCGGTACGTTCGAAGTCGGCGATATTTTTGAACGTGTTTTCGCCGATAGTCATTTATTGCTTCCTGATTTATAATTCCTCGAAAGATATAGGCCTGATTTCTAAACAGCATATTCGTAGAAAGACAACTGTTCAAGATAGTAGCACAAACTCAAGTAACTTTGCATTACCGCTCTGGGCTAAGTTAAACTTCAAGCATCATTAACTACCAATCAGCGAACGACTTTGAATTATCCAATGAGATTCACGAACGTTAGTTCAATGTTGCATAGAGCTTGATTCATTTCAAATGCGTGCCCTAACAAGGTTATGGTTACAATTCGAGGAGAACAGTGTTTTCCAGTATTGCCTGTATTTTGGGTTGCTCCGGAAGGAGCGAACTTGTTCGTGTGGTGGTGTCATGTCTTAAAAAAGCTATAGCACGTCAACTGATGGATTTGTCCATCGTTGTGCAATATGCTTGAAGCGAGTGAGCATTAGAGAGGGTAAGCTGATAATTTTAATATTTCGTAGGAACTTTTTTGCAAGGTCACACCTCTCCTTGACGCAAATTTTTTACATCTGCAGCTACTGGATATTGAAACAGCCAGTGAGAGCCACAGCTGCGGAGACGGAGAATATCCTCGTCTCAACAGTTCAATGGAACCCGCATTGCAGAAATAATGCAAAGGTAACAGAGAGAATACATGATAGCCAACATCTCATAACGAGTCGGACAATGCCGTGTCTCTCTTTTGTCCAGCTTTCCACTAGCGTATGCTATTACTCCCACTTGCCCATCAGCCAGATGGCATGGTTTCAAATTCATATAACCCAGTAGGCATTAGAAAGGCAGTTTTGGGGCGATCTTCGGGACGGATCTCTACCTGCTAATATCCGGAAGCCAGATCAAAAGAGGAGAACTACTGGGTTCCACCCATAGAGCCTAGTGTACCGTCTATGTGAGGTATTAGAAAGTAGTCTCGTTGGGTGATAGCACTTAGGCAGTGATAGCTTACGCACAGACAGAGTGAGCCGTCTTTCTTAGCGAGAACGATAGGAAAAGCCCAAGGTGATGTGGACGGTTTCATCACTTTCTTCTGTAACATTTCTGCAATCATCGCGTTCAGCTGTTGCTGATAATGAATGGGTTCCCGTTAAGACGGCATCCTAATTGCCAGGTTATCCCTCGTCTTGATCTCATGTTGGGCGACACTAGTTCGGGCCATTCAGTGTCCGCCATCAAACACTTCTCTATATTTTGCTACAAAGCCAGGGTGTTAACACGGTCTTTTGAACTGAGATGGGAGCATTGGTGTTTACCGTAGTCACCTGAGGTAGGGCACCGGCATCAGCATATTGTTTGTGACTAACAGATAGACTAACTGAGAAGTTATATGCTCCCAGCTAAATCCTGAGACGCCCCTGGTCAATTACAGCGTGTTGTATAATTAAGAAATCAACGGCTAACATGACGTCTCACCAAACTAAATCACAAACAACAAGCGAGGCAATGCAGGCGAACAATTGTATAGCCATTGGAACAGAGATGGTATCAGTTGCCTTGATAGGCGCTACGTTGACATTAATCAGCCGCAGCTTACTGGCGAAGGGGATTAAAGCTGGCCCCAAATATCTGTACAAACCCTACGCGGACAACGGAGGACAATGCCCCAGTGTCAATCAGAAACGATATATCTACTCCATGTATTTTACTCTCAAGAATGGTTGGTAGTTTCAAACACTGATCGAATGAGGATACATTGAGAAATGGCGCACCTGAAGATCTTGTGCGCAGATGGCGCATCGGCAGCATGCTTCCCAGCAACTCGGGTGGTCTGGGGTTCGATCTCTGGCTGACGCTCTCCGAAACCTCGCTTAGCTGGTAATAAACCTGTCAAAGAGGGAAAATTTGGCGCGAGATTACCAGCCCCATTTCGTGAAAATAAAACCACTGCTACCGAAACTTCAAAGCTTTAGCCTGAAGCCCTGTGTTCCACTGGGAACGCAAAGGAATAAAAGAAAAAAGGTCTTCTATTGTGACCACATCACAATGCTTTGCGACCAAGTCGGCGACAATAATGGCATCTGCTGGGGTTACAGTTTGATTTGGGTGGTGTTATAGCCGATGCTACAGGCTGAACTGGTGGTTGGGCGTTGGGGTGGTATTGTCGAGCGCTGGAACAGATAGTATTAGTTCAGTGGCTCCCAAGATGTGAAAAGATGTACTAGCAGTTCGTGGAAAGATAAGGCTAACACTTGCGAAACGTTTGGCCTCCTGGAGGGCCTCTGATATGGAGTGCACCCGGTCGCGTAGCGACTGGCATTTGAGCTCATAGGACAAGAGGGATTGTGCGAAGCCTGTACAAATGTTCTCATCCCGATTTGCGTTGGACAGAGTTGGGAACGCGTAAGATGCAAAGTTCCGAGGTTGGTGGAGATAGTTGGCCACTGTCTCCCCCAGTTTTTGGCGGCGATTCAGGAATAAGTGCTCGTATGCAGAGGATCTGCAGGGTTTCGCGAAGAATTCTCCAACGATCGCACGATGAACGGCGTCGTAGCTCAATGCCAGCAAAATCTGATTATACTGGCCTAGTGGCGAAAGACCCGTAAGAAAAGACAGCATTCTGAATTCGTACAACTCGTAGCCACTGTTGATGTTCAGTAGTGGTGGTCCTCTCTGAGGGAAATCGTATTCTGTGACTGAAGTATATGTACTGAATTTCTGTGCACAGCTTATTGCAGGATGATTATATGAGTCCAATTTCATGATGAGACTGAGTTTGGGGGGGCTCCGACACCAATGTGTAACAAGCAGAGCAGCAGGCACAAAGATAATGAAAGCAAAACACGAACTGTGAAGGGAACGTTTATTCCACAAGAATCGATTTTAAAAAGTGAGGCGCCTTAGTCTTACAATCTAACAGTCTCTATTGTCCTCGCTGAAGTTTAGACCTTTCAGTTGTTATATCTCTTGGTCCAGATAGTGGACTCCTGGGCGACATTAAACTATCATAGCCAAAGCGTCAGGAGCTAGCTCGATCAACCAGTCAGAATTCAGATGCGAAAAGTTGCATAATCATTAAAAAATGCACTGAAAAACATTGCGAACATGATATTACACTCTATAGTTGTCTCTTATGTGTTTTAAGAATGTCTCCATTTCACCACACACAGATTCATTCATCCCGGTGACTGCAGATCGTGTTGCTTTTAGATCTACTGCTCCTTCTGACACTCCTCTTCAACCTTATTCTAACTCAAACTATAGTCCTAACTACTAACCCTAACTTTAACCCTAAACCTAACTTTAACACTAAACCATAATCTAAAAAGCTATAAACCTACCTCACAGTATAGATTTGCAGTAAAGGTACCTAGGGAATTAGTAACATACTGTATCTTCCTTCTCCAAGTCCAAGAAGTCAGGCATGATTTGATTAGGAATGACCTTTCATAGCCTTCCCTATATCTGACAGGCTCTTGAAGGTCAACTTCTGAAACACCTTGACATTGGCTGTGATACTTTAACTTCACCGACTACCGAGTATCTTCCTGTAAGGAAAGAAAGTAAAATATTGATTAGTTTTCAATTAAATAGGTTTTGGTTTCATTACATTCGCCTCAGTAACTTTCAGTACGTATTAGCCAAAATGTTCGCGCGAAGGAAAACCTACCAATTACAATATGCATATGTGACCTTCAAGGGTTTAGGATCTTCGTAAGCCGTTTGTGTCTTTATCCTTTGCCTAGTTGTTCTACGCAGTTCTTGGTTATGTAAACTTGTTAGTAATTACTAATGGGCAGAATAACGCTTTTTTTGCTTGTGAATAGTCTGTACTAACCAGCGAATTGATTTTTATTGCTGAAACTCAACATTATAGTATTCTTCCCAGCTAGCAACGATTTCAGGCACATTGCAGATTTTTTGGGGCAGGCTTAGGGGCACTGTCCCACGTAAGTGAATGCGTCCGAAGTTTTTTGCCCAAACAATCTCCAATGCGCCCGAAAATAATGCTAGCTGGGTTCGGGCGCACTGCAGAACGTGGGGCAATGACCCAAAGCTTGCTCCCAAAACATTCTGCGATGCGCCCGAAGTCTGCCTCAAAGGTATGCAGTACACCCAAAGTCATTGCTAGCTGGGTACTTTCAGACGACACAAACTCATCAGGGAAACAGGTGGTAAAAGGCAAATGATAAGCGAAACAATCTCTGAGAAAAATGGCACCATAATTAGCTCCCAGGATAGACGTCTGGAGCGCTGGAAAGAACACTATGAGGAGCAGTTTAATTGGCCCACAGCCACACTTAACCTGCCGGACATCCAACACCTCCCTGAATGGGATATAGACACAGGTCCTCCGTCCTTAACTGAGGTTACTAAAGCTGTCACTAACTGAAGCAAGGCAAAGCAGCGGGACCTGATTTTTGACTCAGAGGTATTTAAGTACGGTGGAGACAGTTTACTGTCTGCGTTAACGGAGGTTCTAGGCAGCGTCTGGGAATCAGAGGAAGTCCCATCGGGTTGGTGTAAGTCACTGATCATCCCGATATACAAGAAGGGAGACAAGTCTTCTTGTGATAATCACAGAGGGATTAGCTTGACTAATATAGTATCTAAAATCCTAGGCTCAATAATACTGCGTAGACTAAGTGGTACTCGGAGACACAAACACGAGAAAACCAGGCAGGTTTTAGGCCAGGTAGAGGGTGTATTGATCATATCTTTACCCTTCGACAGATTCTAGAACATAGGCATTCCTACCGGCGTCCAACAATCTTATATTCTTGACTAAAGCGATCACTGATAAGGCACTCTACTCGTACTCATGCAGCCAGGTGAAGGCTTACGGCGAGTTGTCATCTGAAGTGGTGACGACTAGTGGCGTCCGTCAAGGATGCCCATTATCCCCATTCCTATTCAACTTCATCATAGACGTACTAATGGACTTAACCCTAACTCACTTCAGCGACTTAGGGATTGACTTGCTACCAGGGAATAATCTCGTTGACTTAGAATATGCGGACGATATAGTCCTTCTAGGCGAGGACGCTGACAAAATGCAATTCGTATGTTGGCATGCGATTCGCCCCTGTAAAATGTAAGATGATGCTGCAGGATTGGACTTCACCGACCCATAGATTAGAAATAGGAAGTGAAGTGGTAGAGCACGTTGACCGCTTCACTTACTTGGGAAGTACCATCAGCCCCAACGGGTTGATCTCCGACGAAATCTCAGCACGAATACAGAGGGCTAGGTTCGCATACGCCAGTTTTCGCCGTCTCTGGCGTAGACGTGATATCCGACTATCGACCAAAGGGCGTGTGTACTGCTCAACAGTCCGCTCCGTCCTCCTTTATGGCTGTGAGACCTGGCCATTGAGAGTGGAAGACATGAGAAGATTAGCTGTCTTCGATCATAGGTGTCTGCATTCTATCTCCCGCGTGAAGTGGTATAATAAGGTGAGCAATATTGAGGTTAGGCGTCGAGTGCTAGGCAAGGAGGGGAAATCAATCAACGAAACGTGAAATTACTTCGACTGAGATGGCTAGGACATGTATTACGTATGCCTAGTCATCGCCTTCCTCGACGGGCAATGTTAGCTGATATAGGACCAGGCTGGAAAAGAGCTAGTGGTGGTCAAACGAAAACATGGCACCAGTCAATGAAATCCACAACAGTTAGTCTAAGCCACGTAGGAAGATGTAGACTTCCTGGTTGGGGTCCTCGGGATGGTAAAAACCAATGGTTGGAAACAATTGGTGACATGGCTCAAAATCGTTCTCAGTGGCGCAGATGCATCCACTCCTTGTTACTGTTATATTAGCATTTCTTCTCTTGCTTTGCGTGCTACATGGATTGTGGCGACTTGAACTGCCGCACATATGTGCAAAGTTCTATGTCGAAAACCGACCGACCGGGTACTTTCAGACGTGTATTTTTGTCAGTGACAGAAATATAAGCAAATGCGCACTCATTGTAGACCGGAGGGGATATTGATGCAAACGAATTGTTGGACGGGGTTAAATATTGAATGCATAAATACATATGTATTAAATTTGTTTTTCAGTGTTATCCGTATACTTAAGGAGTACTCTCAACGCAGGGTAGTTGAACTGTGTTATAAGATACATATTTTGCAGTCCATAGGTTTCCAAGCTCCATAAATGCATTTAATTCCGTCTCAAGTAACGTAGCACTCTGTAAAATCGTCTACAAATGTGTGGACAACCCACTCATTTTATGTTGCATAAACAACTTTTGTGTGATCCCACAGGAAAATGGGCTATTAAATCACTCTAGTTTGCACATTTCAATTCGAAATGAACTGTTTTGGCTTGCATAGCTCTTTAAATTGATGACGCGAAAAGATGAAGAGCCAAAACAAGGGAAAATGACTGATGATTCAGGTGAGGATATTTGTGGCTGTGCAAGATGTAGTGGGATGGTATTCAATCTACACTACACGCAATTCGGCATATTATCTGCGACTTAAATATTTTACGTAGTGGAGAGACGCCTCCTAAACATCTTGTAGTATTGGCATGCGCCCCAATCATCACAATCTTATTCATCACCGTAACGTGATACAATTTATTGTGTAGCAGTCTGTCTGAAGAACGCAAATCTGCATTTTTTTTTATCTTCAAGGTTGTCATCTAGTATATCCTCTTGTCATAAATCTATGTAATTTATTGCTTTCATAGGTTCGACTCATCGGTTATTTATCATCGTAATTATTTGCTTCCTTTCCCGTTTGTTTGTCTTCTTACACCGCTCCCCCTATTTCCTCAATCATATCAAGATGACATGATTATATGCAATATATCGTGCTCGAAATATCAGTAAATAATGCTTTACTACTATGTTTTATCAAATGAAATTATTGTGTGATGGTTTTTACTAATTTATAACAAGGTCATTATTCAAGGTAGATAGGGGTGTAGTAAGCATAAGTTAGCTATCCAAACTTAGTTGGATTTCCCAGACTTTTTGAACTCAATTAAGAGTACACAAATAAACAGGAATTTCATTTTTTCAGTATCCGTTTCAGTGTTACTTTGAGCTATCAAGCATAAAACCTGCGACTCACTGAAATGCAGTTGCAGCTAAAGCATTCAAAGTAGTCACCTGACATGGCTTTCAAGTGCGTTATTTCGACATTTAGGATACTATCATCTTGAGCAAAAGATTTCGTAACAACTACCTGCAACTGTGAAAGACGAAACAGAGATGTCATCGCTCGGTAACGGCAGTCATTCCTTTGGGCGATATATAGGAGAAGCAACTAATTGTCCTGTGATAGCCACAGGGAGAACGCCGTGACTAATTTTGCTTCTAAAATCTTGGTGTCCGTAGTTACTTATATGTTAACTACTTCTTGTAAAGGACAAGTTATGCAGGTTCCAGGACCAGATGAAGAATACGCACCCATCTTTTCACTTTGATTACTCGTCACTACTGTCTTTATTTCATTATGGGTGTACTGGTAAAGATTATTTCACTCAATTGCTAGGTTGGTATAAGGCATGTAGTTTACTTGTTTAGGCGGCCTCACTGTCCTGAGAAACAGTGGTTGGAAACTTTTGTTTGTGTACCTGGAATTTACTTACCACTTGTCTTTAAGATTCAAAGCAATTAGTTTTCATGCCACTATTCTCTCTCATTAATGTAGGTACATAATGATGTCATCTTTTCTTGGTGTGATTTTTCGAGGAGTAGCACTCTGAATTTATGCACGTCTGTGGATTTTCATGTTGATGTGTCAGTCAGTCATATCTCACCTACTTAAAGCCTTACCTTGAATATCAAATGCAAATAACAATTCTTAACTGAAAGAGGGAAGTATAGCCCGAATAAGACCGATGAACACTAGTTGAACGACTTAGACACTTCCTTATGAGCAGTCGGAATTGTCAAACCATCAATTGATATATCTTCAAAATAGTGACCATTTTAATTAACAATCTGAGTGATGATAGCTAATTTTTATTTTATTCCTTCTCAGGTTTGCTCAATGCTGAAGTCGCTAGTAGACTTATCCACATTTCTCCGTCTTTTGTTGAACAATCTGATGTAATCTATCAAAAGTCGAATAGTATTCCAGCGATGGAATTCGCTCATATGGTCTTCAGAATAGCATTATCCGGTGATGCAACATCACTCTCAAGGATTTTAAAGGACGATCCGAATTTAGTAAATCTGCCGGACTTTGATGTAAGTTTAACAAATTAGCCTGCATTTAGTAGGGTAATATGCCACTACACTTTGCAGCTATGTCAGGCTCTCCAGAATGCGTAAAAGTATGCATTTCTGCACTACAGGCTCGAGAAGATCTTGACTTTACTACTGAAGTTCGACGTAAAAACTTCATGGTAAATTAAATCTCTACATATACGCCTTCCTAAGGGTAAAGATGCTCTTACAGTCTCAATTGAAAATAGTGATTATGAGTCGTTCAGTTTATTGTTGGATGCAGGAGCACAAACAGACTACCGGTGTATGGATGATGTGCCACCTCTCGTGGCTGCTTTGAACCAAGGTAACTTAAAGGTATGCATTTACTCACCTATATATTACCAAAAATTAATTAGCTGACTACCCATGTTTTGGATGTGCTTGAAATTAGTTTCGATCGTTTACGTGATTATCGTTTCTGGTACCTAGCCTTACATACTGATCTCTCAATATCCTTGGCCTACTTCAAGCTGTTGAAAGCCCATGCTGCACCGTATCATTTAAACGACTTCGAAGAAATATATGCTACTGTCCTGGAAGTAAGTCAAACCAGTACCAGTTTTTAATGACAGATGAATTTAGTGGTTTCAGAAATTAATTAAAGCGGCTACTTGTTTTAAATAAAATACTGATTGTAAAAGTTAGTCAGTCGCTGAAGGTATGTGGGATTACTAGGTGTTAATGTTATTAATTATAAGCTATCAAAATGCAATCCCTCATTCACTTCATAGTAGTACAACACTTATCTTCCAAGTTGAAAGAAAACCACTTCTGGCTGCATATCAACATAACATTATTGGAGGGCTAGAATTACTGCCTATGTTTCTAACAGGTATTCAGAAAAGTTCAATTGGAGATTTAAGTGGTACATTCACAGGGAACGTGATCACAATGACGGATTTCACCCTTTGAAAAAGTTTCAACTTTCTTTACCTACGTTCCGAATGAAACTGTAATATAACCTCCTCCCGTTAAAAATTTAAAAGTTGAGAAAATTATGAATAACTTAAGATGAGGAAGGGCTACTTGCAGAAGTATTTAAGGAAGGTGGATCTGAATTATTAACTATTCTAGAGTTCATAAGCATACTATGCCTGATTGCACCAAAGGGACACCATATGTGGAAATACCAGGTTAGTTTCACAAATGGCTGCCGATGAGTTGATAAGATTTTACCGTATGCCAGACACTGAAACGGTTCCTAAAATTGGCCGCGACCCAAAGGAGATACTTTTCAAGTACATCTCAAGAAAGGATCTACACACTTGGTAGCTTCACACTTCAAAAGACACGGTAGGTGATTAGCACTTTTATTATCAAGCGAAACTTATTACAAACAAACTGTTTCAAGACCAATTTGACTAACAGTTACTCTGTATAGTAACAATGGTTGAATGAGAATAATTCATTTTAACAAGGTGAAGATAAATAGACCATCATCATTGTATTGTATCTGGTGATTGAAGATAGACAGATTCTCATGCGTTTTTTATAGACGCTATAATGAGTCCAACGCAACGAAAATAACCTGATAAAGGACACTAATCAGATAAGCAATTTCCAGTTATACTTATACATACACATTTTTTAAAGTAAGTACTCACCATCATGGTGATAGTTTCGTAGAAAAACTTAGAATTGAATATTAAGTGCACAAACTAGCAAAGTGTCTAATCTACTTAAATATGCTTTACTAATGCGAAAACAACCAAGAACAGTCAATCTACTTCACTAGTTGCGCATATGATCTTCATTTGTGATAAAGTAAACTCGGAGGTATGTCTATTACTGACTGTCGACATTATTAAATCTTGTGATTGGTGTGTATAGCTGAATCCGTGATACTTCTCTTTGACGTCTTTTACAGAAGGAACCGTCAACAAAAGGGATTGAGGAGTTCTTAATATTCTTGGGGTTGGATGCCGTGGAGCGTTGGTCCATTTGTTCAGAAGAAATATTTCACTGTTTACTACGGATTTCTTCATATTTTCTAAGAAAGCTTATTCCATTTAACCAAAACTTCAGCTGTGTCCACCGCTTGCAAAGTCTGGGCTTGTACATACCCCCAGTGTCTGCTAGAGCCTGGTTAAGAATCCTTTCGCAATGGGGACTGCCGAAAATTTTCATTAAACAACCTGACATACAGAAGCAGTTGATTTGGAATCTAGCAGATATTAATGGAAGTCCCAAATCTACAGTCCATAACAGGTTTTTATTACCGCTCGTACTATATTTTGCTGTTTTAACACTACGTTTTCCCCATCCTGATTGGACTACATGGTGGCACGAGGCTTGTTTAAAGGCTAATTTTAATGAGCAACAATTTAAATTGGGAACACTTCTCGAAGTGCACAAGAGTAGACAATCTAAACCTGTTTCTGAATTCTTTTGGCGTAATATATTCACCTTTGTTATTTCACGTGCTGTTTTATACAATGATTCAAAAATTTTCTGTTTGTCTGACACTCAAAACTCTATAGATGAATTTTTAAATCATTCCTTTTCTGAATGTCCAGCATTAAAACCGATTAGTGCAAGAAATCATGAAACATTGGTTCTCCAACTGCTGTCATACTTTCCAGCATCAAGCATAATTCCTGGGCATGAGTTATTTTTGTATATTGCTTATCATCACTTTTTACCATTCATATCCGATGATAACGAAAGCTGCATGGATATTAATCGTAATGTGTTGATAACAGCGACAGTTCATGTAATTAGTCATCATTCTTTGCTGAATCTTATTGTAAATTTTTCAGCTAGAATGGGTTTTATGTTTCTAAGTAACCTAAAAGATTGGCCGCGTTTTATACCAACTAACGATAAAATTACACTTCTCAATATGTTAATTTCATGTTACGTTGAAAGCAATCGGTCAGTTAAATTACCACAAAGTATCACTCAGTTATTACCAATAACACCAGTGGATCATCGTAACTACTTGGACGATTGGTTGAACAAATGGTTATCTCAGCCCAAAAGCTTGTCACTGTGGTCGAAAATTGTGGTACGTAATAATCTTAGAAATTCTAGAGAACACTGTACCTTACCTAAAAGGCCAATCAATGATATTATTAAAACTTTACCTTTGGCTCCGACGCTTCAGGAATATCTTGCGAACAATGAGTATGCATAGAGTAAAGGCACATTTGTATTATTATTCGATTAAAAAAATAGAAACAAATTTAATAAACATTGTATGAATTGAAGTCTTCTCTTGTTTTGTGAAGTAAATCGTCTTAAACTGAGGGGTGTAGTAATTGTGAGTTTGTATTTCCGTAATAAAACTGTCAGATAAGATGATTGCTCAACTACCGCGGTTGCTTAGCATATTTCAGTCATACTACTATCTATTCACCATGGTTCATGTCATTAAAGGTATCAGCTGTAAACCAGTAGGAACAATGATATAAACTCTCCATATACGCACGCTCCGTAGCATCATTTCACATTTGATAAAGGCTGGACATATGCAAAACATTCAGTTTTGTCCAGGGTGTTCAGAATACCACACTTTTCCAGCGCCTTTGTTAGAAAGCACCGCAAAGCCCACGTAGTGTATCTCTTACACTGGCGTTTTTGTGGTGGTGAGTCAATTTTAAAGGTACCCAATATAAGCAGAAGTACTTCAACTAGTACATCTATACTGAAATAAAACAAGAATGGTGAAATTAAGTATCTCACACGGGAAAACATTGATTATCTTTTCAGATGATGATTCTCCGTTAATTCTTAGACAGTTCCGTGGGTCCAATTGTTATGTTGATTAGTATGACAGTAGTGCTAATTCGACATAACATTTAACAGCCACTAGCAGTAAACGTTTGCGGATACTTTCACATGATTAGATTCTCAATTTACAGATGGCTGATATACGCGGAATATTTGTTGCAAACAGACAACTGATACCAATTTCAGTGGGAACATCTTCGTCAGAAACCATGCTACCTATATGCAAAACTTTTACACTTTAAATAACTGGAACTGTGTGGAGGATTTTTTGTGAAGAAATCCACCTTCATACTAATTGTATCGCCTTTTAATATTAACTCTTCAGAAACACGTTCCATAAGCAGAAATAAAACCAAAAGATAAGTGATATCAACAATATTTTTTGGGTAGAAAAGAATAGATGTACAGCTTTTATTCCACTTCATCGTCCAGATCGTCAGCTTCTTCTAAAGCCTGTTTTGCAAATGTCTCTGCATCCTCAAACAGTTTGCGAGAAACAGATTGATGCTTACCCTGTGTATCTAAACATAAAAGTAGATTAGGAGAATTGAAGAGAGAAACTTACTCGCACCAACCCAACTTAGGTCCAGTTCGAAATTTTTATCTTTGATTTCATCATGCACAGTATAAATTCTAGGGAAATGAGAGAAAAAACATCACGATAACCAAAAACAATGTGCCACATGTAGTGTGAAGAAAATCTATGCTTGTGCCAGGTATCAACGATACCACGCACTCCCCCTTACCAATTTGAGAATCACTTAGAATTTTGCAAGTGTCATTATTTTTTATGCAGTCTCAGATAACGTGACACTCTAAGAATGCAATTAAAGGTAAGGTAGCCTTTGATTAGCTGGTCGAGTGTGCAGAAAAAGTACCTCAGTCTTTTTCTACTGAAAGGGAGATTTTTATCTGAACTGAAGCAAGAAAATTGTGTGCAGCATAAGATGGTAGCGTCATTTATTTTACTGGCTTCTCATCAGCTGTGTACAGTCTAAAGAAATTATTAACTGCATGTACGGAACAATTTTAACATATCTGTAAATGTTGCATGATGTTAGTTGACAAGAGTCTCCAAACTTAATATTAACAGTACTGAGGAAATTACACATAGTTTTTACCCGGAGAGTTAAAGTTTAGACAGAAATGTGTCTGCATACATTGGTAAAGAAACTATGTAACGAATATGACAGGTAAGATGGTGAATAAAAAGTTGGGAAGATTAGGAATATGAGAGAGCAGGAGTGGATGTGGACTATCCAAATTGTCGACTGGATAGACACTTATCTAATCTGGTGATCTAGACGACAACCACGAGCACACTGACGGAGTAGCAACCAAGATGACACCACCAGCAGCCACAGCTCTTATTCAATTAGGACCAATCTCTAGGATAACGACAGCAAGGTTCAACTCAAAAGGAAGGAAGGTTACAACTACCCAATGATAAGCGCCCACAAGCAAATCAGAAGATTTCTGTAAATAACTGAAAACAGCTATGGACAACATCCCAAACAGCGCCACCAGAACCCTTGTGGGCGATATGAAATGCTAGATTGTGAGCAGGTAACACAGGAAGAGAACTCATCATAGGTTAAGATGCTTTCAAAATGAGTGATAACGGAGAACTCTTCGCAGAATTTTACGCCTTCGATGGTATGGTCATCATAGGCAGTATGTATAAGCACAAGGATATGCACAAGACAACATGGCTTTCTCCTGACAGACACAACAAAGACCTGGACATTGACAATGGCAGTCAAACCTCTACCTCAACTTCATCGACTTCGCAAAGGTCTTCGACAGCGTAGACCGAGAAATAATTTGGAAACTACTTCAACACTGTGGAGTACTTCAAGTCTTTGTCAACCTCATTCAACAGCTGGCTATATGACAGTGCGACGTGTCGGGTGATCCACAACGGAAAACTCAGCTAGGCGTTCGAAGGGAATACAGGAGTAAGGCAAGACTGCCTACTATTACAAATGATACTCCTGATTGTGGTGGACTGAATCATACGACAGGCTGTGGGGAGCGGGAAGATAGGAATACTTTGGCTCGATATAAAGATTCTATAAGATCTAGACTTCGTGAACGATTGTCTAGTGTCACATAGACTCGAAGACTACAGCGAAAACCAACAGACTGACTGAAGAAGCAGTGAAGACAGGACTTTAAGTGAGCATAGAAAAGTCGTAGGTGATGAAGATAACCAACCAACAGCAACAATAACCAGCTCCAATCACTATCAATGGAAGAAATTTTGAAAGAGGTTACTTCCTTCACTTATCTGGGAAGAATCGTTTTAACTGTAGGCGGAACGGATTAGGATGTCAAAACCAGAATCGGAACGCAACATACACTTTCGGCACCCTGAAACCAATTTGGAAATCATCTGCATTCAGTATTAAAAACAGAATTTGGATTTTCAACACAAACGTTATTTTTATATGGGTTTGAAACGTCACGAGAAGCATTTCCAACAATTTTCAGACGTTTATCAACAGCTGTCTTAGCTCTATATTGAATATCAAATGTCCAGAAGGAATTAGCAACAAGACACCATGGAAACAAACTAACCAAGGACCTATTGCTCAACAAATATGCAGAAGAAAATGGAGATGGATCAGGCACGCGCTGATGAAGCAGTTGAGTGACATCGCACGCCAGGCCCTCGAGTGGAACCCAAATGGGAAACGATGGGGGAGCGTTCGAGGGTAACATGGGGGAGATCGTGCGACGAAGAGACCAGAGACTACGGGCAATCGTGGGACCAGCTAAAGAAGACTGCTGAATATGGGACAATGTGGAGATATGCTGTTGAAGCCCTATGTTCCACTCGAAACCCAATGGAACAATAGTTTAAAAAATAATAACCATCTTATTCTGAATAAAGTTTTGTTCTTGCTTTATTCAAATTCAAAGAGCATTAAATGTATGAAGAATTTTATGCGTTAGTGTATACTAATCTGCCGAAATTCATGTGATAACAACCACACACTATGATAGAATGGTAATTCCATTGTTTATTCGTAGGGTATATCACTTAGTAAAACAACAATGCTTGCAGATAACTTTCTAGACGTACTCTACTTAGTTGTAGTATTTGTTTCTTATGCGATGTCGAATATACTATGCAGCAGTTCAGTATGTTTATGTGGCTGTTAAGGAGTGTTCGGAGCACCTAACTTGCCCATCATACATATTCTTATTTGGATTACTGTTCTGCGACAGTTTGCATTTTATTTTCTTAACATTCGTTTCAACCTCTTTCGAATTTGTCTTTAGCGTATGCATCCACAATTCCCTTTGTCAAGTTTTATCAAGAAAGAGACCTTCAATAAAGGTCATCAACATTTTCCTACATTCTGATAGTAGACGTTTATCTGGTAGAATGGTTTACTTGCATCAAACCACAATAGAAGTTCAAGTTGCCATAAAACAACAAAAAGGAAATTAATAGTAGGGGATTCAAAAGTGCGACCATTGTTGCTTTTAAAATATCACCTACATTTGGTGAAACCACTATGAAGACGTGGAAGGTGAATATGGAAACTTAAGAAAGACTGAAACTAAAAGCCAACATGGCTGTAGGCGCCTGAAACATACATTGATCATGATCGCCTAACCACGTGGGAAAGAACACTTTCCTCGGCTATAATTTACGTGGTAACTGCAAAACTACGTTCATATATGCCTACGTTATATAGCATAACAAAAATTGCCTCATTTTTCATTTGTTTCGCTATTTTTTTACAACCTTTAGTTACATTATTTTTATTTGAGTAGCTTCCTTCACAATATTCTCCATTTTTGAAATTACTGTTTTGATCTCCATGCTAAGGTGTACTATGGAAATAATCGTTTGTCGGTGATCGTTTCACTAATAGTAACAAATCGTGAAATTTACGATTGTTTTGTTCAGAATCTATAAAAGTTTGAAGTGATATACCATAATAATGTGATTTAACTTCAGTAGTCAGGTGCTTATAAGTTGAAAACTACTGTTGGGACCAGTTAAATGAGTTCACTAAGACCCCAAGACGAATGTCATCTTTCTAGTGGAATGTAGATGTTAAGCCTCATCCTCCTTAGGACTTCTCAACTGTATATGACTGCCTGAAAATGAGTGATGTTCACTGGAAAACTTTATATATTGCGTGAAACATTTAGATATTGTGGATACCGCAAAATTCGAACAAATTACATTCTAGACTGTTATTTCGCATTTAATCGCCTTCCGAGCTTGACAAAAGTGGAAGCACTAAAAACTAAACAGTATCCATATAAGCAGAATAAAAAAGAAATATATACTTAGGCGTTACATAAAAACTTACATTTTGGCGGCTTCCTTAATTAGTTCTTCTGGAGACAAGTCGTTTATTTTAAGCTTCTCTATTTCCGTTGTTGCATTTTGTTTGGCTTTACCGATAGCGCAACCAAAATAGGCCTTTAACACATGAGGTAAAATATTTACAACATTAAAAATTCAAAACAAACGACTTCACACATGTAAATGAAAATATGGATAGCATTTACTACCACCTTAAGCTAACTGACAGAAACTGACTATATTTTAATAAGCAACTCTTGATACTTGAAATATCATTGATTCCACACCGTACTTTTTTGTACAGGTATGAATTTATTTCTGACGACACAATTGCATCAATTAATAAACAATATTTAGGGGGAAACCAATACACTAATTTATTGGACATTCGTCAATGTGATAATGTGTAAAACCTAGATTTCATGTACCGTTAATTATACTTGGTTACACGTTGCATCGCTAGGAGTCCGCTGATGTGCATATAACATATTGGAACGAGAAATCAGACAAGTCTAGATGGAAGTCTTTTAGTCAAACGTCAACTAATCCAATAATGTAGTACGATGCTTATAAAACTAATAGTTACATGAAGAGTTGACCGTTTTGTGCCGAATAGTTAGTTGAGATAAATAATTTCCGTCAAATATCTGGATAAAAGGTAGATACTAGATCGACAGATTAAAGTAAATAGTCGCACCCTTGTATACTGACCATCTCTTGCTATCTGACGACCCATCTATGAGCATGTGATTGTCTTACATAAAACGACCGAAATAATAAAGAGATAGTAAAATGATTAAATATACTGACCGAAAAAGGACCCATCTTTATTTGAACAGCTTGTCGTGAGTAACTATGCTGAAGGCAGTACCGTTACGCATTTAGTTAACTCTGATAGACCACGTCTATGCATTTTGGGCAACTACACTGACTCATTTTGACATAAAACGTTGTTGCGTTAAGAAATCAACAAAATTACTCTAAGGCTTAACTGAAAGGCAGTGGCGTGAAAAATCTACATACGCAGGTAAGTGGCACTGTAGGCTGTTTCATTCACAGCTAAATCAAAATCAAACTGTACACAACCTAGTGACGACAAGCTGATAATTTAGCCTATAAATCAAGAAAATATTATTTTTGAGTTAGTTACACAAACTATTCTGGTACATAGTGATATGTTAGCAGTCTAGTTGGAACCAAAAACTACGCTCATGAAAAAAGTCAGATTAATTAGCCTGGTAATTTACTTACAAAAGATAAACCAGATGGTTCGATAACATACAAGTGAGGACCATCGCCTTCGTATGATCCAAGTAGAACTGACACACCGAATGGTCTTACAGCGCTGTAAAGTGTATGTGCATGCATATACATAGCCAGCCGCTCTGTCAAGGACTACAAAGATCTACTTTAAAATAAACCACATTTACATATAAAGGTATACGACTTCCAAAACTGTCGCGGTAATTCGCACATTCATCTCTTGCAGCCTCAACAATGGCTTTAGCATCGGTCTGGAATCCCATGACAACCTAAAGCCGAAATAATACACTTATTCGCTTACCATACCAATATGGTCGTCGATGTTGTATATTCTCTTTACACAGCCAGGTTCATAGAGCTTTGATGTAACAATATTTTCAACCGCGAAAACTACACAGTCTTTACCCCGAATGGCTATGGCTGTGCTGCGTTAAAAGGTAATTAAATCTTTCTCAATGCCTCTTACCCGCTGTTCTCCACTGCCTTACAAGCATACTCAATTTGAAAAACATTTCCACCACGAGAAAACTGAGATGCAGTCAAGTCATACTAAACGTATCTTCGTGATATCAACAGAACAAACCCCACTACCAATTGAAGACATGACTAAGCAGACGAAGACCCGCTGCAAATGACCCTTCCTAAACTCTGATTGTGAAACATTTAAACAACAAGTCCCCGAGTAGCTTTCGGAGGGTTCTTAATCCGTATTATAGTTTAGTAGGATTTTGATTCGTATCCTCAAAGCGAGGATGTCGACATCATGCTCTATGATAGACAGTTTCAGCCTTAATGCCTACAATTCGCCGACCACGTATATGGTCCGAGGTGCGATCCCCGGCTGACACACCTCTTTACCTCACTAAGTCAGTAACAAGATTGGTAAAGAGGGAAGGTTGGGAATGAGGCTAGCAACTTCACCCCGTAAAATTAAACATCACTGCTACCGAAACTTCAAGCCTCTAGCTTGAAGCTCTATAACCCACGTTTTTTTTTTTAATAAAAAAATATTTATTTCCTTTCAAAGATAAAATATAGAGCAATTTGATCGTCGCTGGAAAACTGGAAGAACCAGCGGAATGGTATTGATGTTGGTGAAAGTCGAATGGTAGCCAATAAACTTGTATGTAGCACTTTAGTTCCATTGGGTAAGGTTAAGGAGTTTTTCAAGGTTCAGTAACTCGTTCACTGGAAGCAAACTAGAGAGATAAAATCACACTGACATTAATTTATGGACTTACGTGGTGACAAATCGCTGATCATTCCTGCTGTGTAAGTTGAATCCAGTCGGTCTCACAGATGAGTAGTAAATCTTTGGGCCATCTGTCCCGCTTTCAAAGTGCTAGTCCCGAGGCAGAAACATTTACTGCGTAATGTTCTGAATTCATGAATTTTGTGTGACCACCACACAACTGATTGATTACTTAGCCTGACCAAAAGTAAAAATGATGACCAGGAAGCCTTTAGGGCCGCTCCACCTACGGCTTTCCATCAGTACAGGTGAATAAGTTGAGCGGTATAGGTGAAAGAAGCCAATACAAACCAGGAATTTGGTTGCCTGCGCATAATACCATCTTGAAAACAGGTGGGGAGACAGCACCATCTGACTCCTTTAGTAGCTTCTGCATGTATTACAAGTACTAAATAGGCTGTTTTGTGGGGTATATATGGCCTAATTTCACCTTTTGGAAACTGGTAGTCTTATTTCGCTATCTTTCATGGCCTTTTATTGTATGAAGTTCTGTAAGATTTTTCAGAACACGAATAAGAATAATTTAAAGAATGATATATTCCACCGAAATGTTTCGAATCTATTTCATTTTGCAAGCAACTGACCACATGTGATAAGTTCGTCTCATCACTCAGGAGAAACAGTAAAGGGCTTTTAGCGTTACCTTTCTGTGATACTAATCGATGGCCTTTAGCTTGCCCACGCACCAATAGAGGCCATTACTAGTGAAACCTTAGGGAGCAGGAATGAACAAAAACTTTAGCACGTTGTTGAAACTTCCTTTTGATTTTAACGCGTAGTATATGTGAGGAAGAATCTAAGATGAGTTTGAGTTGTGCACATGCCTGAACCACTTGGCTCTCTAATTTCCTAAGCAACTTGTCCTTCTCTCAAGCCAAGTATGGTTCCATAAGTCAGTTGTGCTTCAGTGAAGCATATTCCCAGGCTGAGGGTGTAGTGAATGCTGGGCTGGACAGCTGGTGGACAATCTATCTATTTAGAATTGATTGTTGGCGTAGCTTTAAGTTGGCGATGGAAGCCTTCCACAATGTCATTAAAAAAATTGGATGATATGCAATGTTGCGAATGCGTGTTTACATATACAGGTCAAAAGGCTTCCGAAAAGCAAGTGATTCAGATTTTAGCCCTCTGTCGGTTGTCAAAGAAGAATTTCATCAAAAGTAAATTAAATACCTTTCGATGGCAAGTCCACAAGCGGATTCAGTAGTGGCAGATTCCAAATGCACTGTCTGCGGTAAACATCTTAACTTCTCAAATGCTTTCAAAGCATTCGGGGCCCTATTCAAGGTTTCGCACTTATCTTTCAGAAGATTCGTTAGAGAAACAAATACGTGCACAAAATGGGAAATGAAACTAGGGCGATAACCTGTCGTAAGTTTGAAACGCTAGTAAATATTTGATGGGGATTTGCACTTCACATGTTTGAAAGGCATGTATATTTTCAGCTCAAGTTTGGATGTTATTGTTTACTGATTACAACCCGATACTCAGCTAAATTGACTTTTATAAAGTGCTTTGATAGTGTGCCGAATATCTCCAGCATAAAGTTTTTGTATTTCTCAATGAATGAGTAAACGGAACAACATTGTTTTACTGACGCCGCACGATTTATTGCTAATGGCCTTGTGAAATCAATAAAAAAGCAGGACTTATAAAATATCAGCAGCAACTTTATTATATTCCTGTAGCATGGGTTAGATTTTTACGTTGTCAAGTTGGCGAATTTGTAAAGTAAGAAAGCTGTTCGAAGGTTGTTGGGTTTGATATTTTAAACTGTTAAAGCGGGATGTACTTAATAATGAAGTTGACCATCACGCACTCCTTCATTTTGTCACTTCATGTGGAAGCGATGCTGGAACTACGTCAAATTCATAATGCATAATTTTCATTTAGTTAATTTGGATATACTCTTTCATATCAATGCATATAGATAATTATGGACATCAGTTTGATTGGGATAATGTCGAAATTTTAGACAGAGGAAACACCAAAAGTTCCGGGAATTCCTAGAAGCCTGGTACTCATGCAATTAACAAACATGTTAATATAGACCAAATATACCAACTAATAAAAAGTAGATCATGTGACCAGAAGTTAAAATCCAAGTCAATAGAAAATGATCAATACATATGTAAAGATGGTTACCGGGAGACGCAATTCTATCACTCATGGAAAAATTTAAATCAGTTCACTTTCTGCTAAAAATTGCGCTGAAGATGTTGTCCAGAAGGGTGACGAAAGCTCCGCAACTAAACCAACCAGCTCAGAGAACACTAGTAATTGTAATTTGGATTCCATTAAATATGAAGCGCTTTTGATGTGAGACGCTCTTTGTGGCTTTTAAAATCTTCGTTGGTGAAATTCTGTGAGAGTTTCGGTAATATTTGATATTTCTTCTTTTTCCATTCCACTTGTTATTATACCATGCTCGTCTAAGAAAACAGAGGTAATGCATGTTGTTCTTCTGATGGGATGTGGTGATTTGAAATCTAAAAGCCGTAGGAACCCGATATGTTATATGTGGAATTCACCGGGGATCAGAGATCACATCTGTTTAAAATACTCCAGACAGAAGGTCCTGTAACAACACCTATCAATATATGATTACTGTCATCCACAACCAACGGATAGTGCCATAAGATCAGCATAGCAACATTGCCGGTAGACTTGTTGGGCAACATGTGATGGTGTAGCGAATCAAAGAAATTCGTAAACTCATTTGAACCTCGGCCGTTTCACCGTCAACTATCAACTCGTTCATCTGTGTGAATTGAAACACATGGTGGCCAATTTAAATTTCAAGAGACAAAAGCTAGGCAGCTTCGTTGTGGTGTGACTATCTAATTGTACACTCTCTCCAGACCATCGTCAACAAATACATCTTTCAGCAGCCGCAAGTGTTATATTGTCCTCTCGCTGGTTGCGGTGGTGGTAAAGACAGCCCGGCCACCAGGTTAGATGGGCTAAAGAGCCAGCATGTGATGTAGCTGTAGCTCAGGTCTAGCAGAATTGACAGCCTCAAACAATTGTGAGCGTTAATTCTAGCTGAAGCCAACAGGAGGCGACCTCGAAACAGTGCAAGCAGCCTGACTAGTTGATTTCCTTGTTCGTCTCACATGTTTGCAAACTGTGTGATTTTAGTATTTCTTGTACTTGTGCATTTTTTCATTTACGTATTAACTTACGTGACATTTGGACATCGAGACAAGGAGGTTTGAGACTCTGAACAGTTATTCATAGGGAGCAATAAGGATCTGCCTTGAGGGCGAGATACGCTCTTATCCCCTTGATGCTTAACAACTCTGTATCAAGTTTGGTGATATAAGTCACAGAATAATAACGTGACGGCCCACTGTTTGAACGAGAATTATCTTTGTAGTGGTCTGATCCAATCGATACTGCTGTCGAAATGATTATGCCGGGGCTAGTAGTTTTGGCAGCTCTGTCAGCTGCTCCTATTAACTTCATTTCGTGTGGGTTATGAAAGGGTTATCAATGACTAAATACTGCACATGACGAGCATCAAGGTGAGCATCTTGGAAGATCTCTAGCACCTTAAGTGGATTTGTATTTGCAACTCTCTTGATTTAGGTGGTTTTCGGAAGATGACTATGGTTTGGAAAGCAGCCATCAAGAAAATCACATGCAACCTCAATGATGTTTTCGAGGAGACTCCCAATAATTGAGTTAGACTTACTTTGCGGGGCAAACCGAGCCTTCACACGGGCGAATTATGCAAGTGGTTGATGTCTTCAGTAGGCGGGAATGGTCGGCCTCAGCAACCATTGTACTTAGGTTGGTGAGAAAATGGTATAAAAATAGCAGTTACTAAATAACTCTGAAGTAAATGCAAGTACAAAAATAGTAGCAATAGTGCCAAAAGAAACATAATATAACAAATAATTAAGCAGAAATATGGGTTAACCGCCAACCGACGCACCTCTGAGACAGAAGGAGCGGATGAAGTTCCTCCGGGAGCCCTGGGAACGGACCCAGAGACCTCATGCCTACTTCATCATCGCAAATGATTCGAGGAAGAGAATGTATCTATTGATTAGAGGAAGGGTTGTTGCTACACTGTTATTATTCCCTTGCGTTCCGAGTGGAACATAGGACTTCAGCAGCACACCTCCACTTTGTTCTGTTTTCTGCCGTCCTCTTCAGATGGGTCCACAATTGGCCAAACTCTCTCATCTCTTCCTTACACGATCTCCTACATGTCACCGTAGGCCGCATCCCCTTTGGTTTCTTCTCGAGGGCCTGGCGTCCGATGTCATTCGGCGGCCTCCTCAATGTATGCCCGATCCATCTCCACTTTCTCCTACATATTTGTTGGGTGATTGGCTCTCGCTTGTTGGTTTGTTCCCATAGCTTCTTGCTGCTTATTCTTTTTGGTAATTTGACCTTCAGTATGGAGCCAGCGAAGCGGGCAGCTGTTGATGAAAGTTTGCAACCTGTTGGAAATCCTTTGCGTGACGCGCAGCGAAAGTTTCTGACCCGTATAGAAGAATCGACTTGACAATGGTTTTGAAAATAGGAACCTTGTTCCTTATGTTGAGTGCGGAAGATTTCCAAACTGGTTTCAGGTTGATGAAGGCGTATCTTGCGTTTCTAATTCTGTCTGAATTTGACATCTTCGTCTGTTCCGCCTGTAGTTCAAACGATTCTTCTCAGATAGATGCAGGAGGGAACCTCTTTTAAATATTTCCTCTTGATGTTGACTGGTTCTCGTTTTCGCTGTAAGTCTTCGAGTCTGTGTGACACTAGACAATCGTTCACGAAGTCTAGATCTTATAGAATCTTTATATCGACCCAAAGTATTCCTATCTTCCCGCTCCCCACAGCCTGTCGTATGATTCAGTCCACCACAATCAGGAGTATCATTTGTAACAGTAGGCAGTCTTGCCTTACTCCTGTATTCCCTTCGAACGCCTAGCTGAGTTTTCCGTTGTGGATCACCCGACACGTCGCGCTGTCATATAGCCAGCTGTTGAATGAGGTTGACAAAGACTTGAAGTACTCCACAGTGTTGAAGTAGTTTCCAAATTATTTCTCGGTCTACGCTGTCGAAGACCTTTGCGAAGTCGATGAAGTTGAGGTAGAGGTTTGACTGCCATTCTATGCTTTTTTCTGCGATGATGATGCGTAGAGTTGCAATTCGGTCAGCGCATAACCTGTATTTCCTGAATCCAGCTTCTTCCGGTTGGCGGAGTTCTGTATCCAATGCCTCTTCTATTCTTCCCAGGATGACGCGACTTAGTATTTTACTTGGTGGGGACAGAAGCATTATTCCACACCAGTTCCAGCAGAGGCGTAATTTGCCCATCTCCATTTCCAGTGCTTCTCAAGTCTTTCCATCGTAAATCGCTTGACATGTGGCATCATACACTGCTGAATGAGACAGATAAATGTTTGGGGCATTTCATGGTATTGAAGTAATTTCCGAATCGCTTCATGGCTAAATCCGTTGAAGTCCTTCAAAACGTTGAAGGGTCTGCGGAAGACATTCGATTATCAGTGTCTGCTTTTCTGGAGGGGGTGGGGGAATGCGCAACACCGTTATTGGCACGCTGTAGCTTGTTGAGATCGAACGTTTGCTAACATAGTACCATTCGGTCTCTCTGGGATGACGCGGCCTGATATTTTGCTTTGGGTGGAAAAGAGCATGATTATGCGCCAGTCTTTGTACAGGTAGGCCTAAGTCGTTCTCCTTAGTATTTTGACAACGTAACCCCTCCTCCAATCAGTAGGTACATCTCATCCCTCTCAAATCTTTTGCGATAATGAAGTGAGCATATCCAGTGGGGTCTGTGGGTCAGTTTCCAGGGCTCCCGGACGAACTCCATCTGCTCCTTTTGTCTTCTCGGCTTTCGGTAACTTTATGACATTCAAGACTAATGCTTTAGTAGGAGGTTTTGGTGTTCACTGGCATTTCTGGGACTGCTGGTGGTATTTGTGAATGTGTTGCAGGTGGTGTTCGAACTAGGAGTCCTTTGAAGTGATCAGCTATATGTATTTTTTCCACCTCTCTGATAGCCATTTATCCCTCATCATCTTACATTGGTTTCTCTTCTGTTGATCTTTTCTCGGATACAGACCTCGTTATTTGATAGCGTTGTGAGGTTTCTGTTAACTGTGGACTGTTCTGAGTCAGTTTCCAGAGTGTAAAAAAAATCGTCTTTTGTCTTCCTTGACATTCTTCCTCACCTGTTTGCTCAGTGTTCTGTAGAACTCATCTTCTTATGTTGTTCGTCTCTTCACTAGTTCATCTTTTCTCCCACAATACCTCTTTTCGTCATTGGTTTCCACGTGTTTGTAAGTAGCTAATCCTATTCTTGTGTCTTTGTCCTTCGAATAATATCTATGCGCGTTTCCTTCATCATCTTGAATCGCTGTCTATATAACTAATTATTAATAATAAAATACAAGTGATCTGGATTACCACAACAAATTGTGTCTTAACAATATAACAGGAGTCAGGAGTTATCTGTCTTGTTCATCAATAATAAGTAGCAGCAAGTGACACTTAGGGTCATCTCCGTTTACCGACTACCTCGCCCCGCACATCTCACACTGATTAGCTCCCCAAGGCTGCTTAGTGTCACATTCAACTCCCCAGAGCAGTTGGCCATAACACTTCAACGGTGGTATGAGATCAAGGGGAAATTGGGAGGAAACATCCGATGTTGCGAAAGCAGACCTCGAACCATAAGGAGGCAGCAAACTGAGGCTTTAATACGTCCCCAAGCTTCAGTGACACTCGAGCGATGCAGTTCTGAGAATAACAGTCTGTGCCACCCAAGTGTCCTGCCTAAATCCAAGGGAAAAAACCACAATGGGCCGGTTCCATCGGAACTGGCCAATTAGTCCCAACACTAAGTTCCCTACCAGCAGATAGCTTCACGTCAACTACCCGACAACACGCTGAGGTTGTAAGACTCACTGTCAGCTGCCTGTATAGCAATGTGAGGGGGCTGAGAGTAAAAATAGGTGAACTCCGAAATCTCCAAGCACACCTACAACTGAAAATAATCATTCTCACCGAAACATGGCTAACCCCCACTATCGCCGATAATGAAATCAGTATAGGTGATATGGTTTTGGTCAGGAGAGACAGGGACAATAAGGAAGGAGGGGGAGTTGCCATATACTTTGATAGGCAACTTAAATGTGTTCGCGCAACGGACCCACCACTTATTGAACTCCCAGACTCCATATGGTGTCATTTCACCGTAGGCCACACCAAGCATTTACTTGGTGGCATCTACCGATCTCCCACCTGTGGGGCAGAGCACAATCAGCTACTTCTCAGCACTATCACAGGGATACGAGACTTGGGCTATGACCAAATCACCATTGCTGGAGATTTCAATGCCCCATCACTGAACCTTGGCTCGGGGTATGCTAAGGGAAAATTCGGCCGAAATCTACTGCAAGCTATTCGGGACACGGGACTGACTGAGAATGTTGGAGACGACACTAGGTGGGGCCCTAGTGGAAAGTCATCAAAACTAGACTACATTCTAACTAGTGACCAACTACTCGTCGAAAAGGTTCAGGTCATGACTCCTCTAGGAAGTAGTGACCATGCAGTCATAGGTTTCGACCTCGTTCTCCGTGAGCACTTGCAGTGGGACGCTACGCAACCATGTCTGTGTTACAGCAAGGCTGACTACGCTGAAATGCGGAGGCTCTTGTTCGATGCAGACTGGCCCTTAGCATGGGATGAGCTGTCTGTGGATGAACACTGGGAAGCGGTAAAAAAGATTATTCATACAGCGATCTCGGATACCGTCCCTTTAGTCACAGCACAGCCAAAAAGAAAATCATCATGGTTAAAGAGAGGCACGCAGCGTATTCTGCAAGCAAAGAGGAAGGCTTGGTTTACGTGGCGCGTATCTAGAAGCCAGATCGACCATGATGCATGCCTGGAACTCAGGAACCGGTGCAATGCAAGAGTCAGGAGGGACAGAAGGTCATTCCAGGCTAACCTTGCTAAAAAACTCCTGGCAAACCCGAAGAATTTGTACCGATTCATGTCGGAAAGGAAACCAACCAACCAAGGGGCTTGCGCCTTAGTAGGCCAAAACGGTCAATATCTCACTAGTCTGGAGATGGCTGAAACATTCAGTTTAGCCTTCGCCAAACAGCTAAACAGCAATGTGGGTATTACCGTTACGAACCAAAATGGTGGCATGACTATTTCACAGGAGGAAGACCAAATAGCCACCCCTCAAATAAACCCTGCAATAGTACTGAGAAAGCTGCAGCGACTTATACCTGGGAAGTCCCCAGGTTGTGATGACATCAGGCCATCTGTTCTGAAACAGTGCGCCGAAGCTCTCTGTAGGCCTTTATGCGACTTGTTCCAACACTCCATGGAATCGGGGAAACTGCCAAAGGAATGGAAAAGAAGCATCCTTTCTCCGATCTTCAAGGGTGGGGATAGGCAAAATCCCACCAGTTATAGACCAGTAGCTCTACTCCCAGTGGTATCGAAAGTACTGGAAAGTATTATTGATGATCACATCAGGGAATATCTGGATAGGTCTAAAATACTCCATGAAGCCCAACACGGTTTCAGGAAAGGAAGATCCTGCGTCACTAACTTATTATCAGCTTGGGACGATTGGACATCATGCTGGGATATGAATGTTCCTGTCCACGTGATCTTTCCAGACTTTGAGAAGGCATTTGACACTGTTCACCATGACCTTCTCCTACACAAAATAAGCCAGGTAGGTCTAGGTAAACCACTTCTGTCATGGTTGAAGGACTACCTAACTGAAAGGCAATTTTGCACCAAGGTCAATCGAGTCCGATCATCTTGGCACAGCTCGTCATCAGGAGTGTCGCAGGGTTCTATCCTGGGACCACTGATGTTCTTGATTTTTATCAATGATTTACCATGCCGTCTAAACTGCCCGACTCTTCTATACGCTGATGACGTAAAGATATGGAGGGCGGTAAAGTGTCCGGAGGACTCAGATAGGCTGCAGGCAGATCTAAGGCTTCTGGAAGACTGGGCGGTAACCAGTGGAATGACTTTCAACCTGAAAAAGTGCAAAGTAGTGAAGTTACGCACCTGTAGACTGCAGAATGCAAGTTACACCCTGTGCAATGAAAGCTTGTCCTGCTCAACGTCGGAACGTGACTTAGGTCTAGTTCTAACGGAGAAAATGGACACAAGCGTGAATTACACGGGGGATGTAGCGAGGGCATATGCGGTCATACACTTTACACATAGACAATTAGGTGCACTCACTCCTGAGCTCTTTCTAAGGTTGTATAAAACATACGTCAGACCGCATCTTGAAGTGCATAATATCATTGCACCCCCACTGCTTAAAAGAGACGCCAACCTCTTGGAAAGAGCTCAACGACGGGCAACAAAAGGAGTGGTTGGTCTCCGAAATAAGCCATATGACGAAAGGCTGAAGAAATTAGGCCTATTCACACTCAGTTACCGTCGCCTGAGGGGGGATTTAATTACTGCCTACAAAATAACAAATGATCAGAATCACCCGAACAAAGGTGTTCTGCCATTGAGTAGGTATAGGCTCCCTCGTGGAAATCCCAGAAGGATAGCTCATCAGAGGGCAAGGACCCGGGTGCGCTCCCACTTCTTTTCCCTGCGGGTTTGCCGTCCCTGGAATTCCTTACCGGCAGATGTAGCTATGGCACCATCTGTGGACGCCTTTAAGCGAAGGCTGGACAACCTTGCAGTGACACAAGGACTGTATCCAAATGGCCTATCCCCTTAAAATCGCATATACCATTCAAAGATAGACAATTAAACTGGTCGTTTTACTTCTTCACATTCCCTTCAGTCTTACTCTCCTGACAGCTTTAACTACACTTATTATTATTATTGTTATTATTATTATTATATCATTATTACTGGTATATATTATATATATATGTATACCGGTTGACTGACTGTTGTTACGTTTTCTTATTTTTTTTTCTCTGTCTGTTAGTCTGAATACCTTTACTAATTATATCTATTATTATTATTATTATCTCTTTTCCATTGACGACGATACCGAAAGACTAACTGGTGAAAGGATCAACTCCATTCACAGTAGTAACAGTCTTAACACACTTCATACTACAGACGCCATATAATTAATCCCAGCACTACTCCTGTTGGAGTCAACCAAAGCTACGGCAGTCGAGTGGCGGGACGAGCTACACAGACGTTTACCAAAGATCAGGAACCTCTACCTTACAATCAAGAGGCGAGCGCAAAGAAATCAAATTGGTTTATACTAGCTCGTAAAAAGATATTGGATATTGGACACTTAAGGTTTAAGAGATGAATCCATTGAAACATATGTGGAGTCCTCAAAAATAAACTTATCCAACTTTTACTATTATGTGAGAAATGAACATATTGTACATTACTTTGTTTTAACCAGAATCTCTGTACTTTGTACTTAACCTCGTTTTTTGAATGAAAATATAGTTCTGCCTACAACTCTCCGTCTTCTCCACCATCTCAACTGCCATCGGCCAATTCTAATTACTTATCTTCCATTGCAAAATTTCGCAGGGACGCCGTAATTCCTCCCTACGTTACCTTGGTCGACCTCTGGCAATATCGACATTGGAGAATTAAGATTGGAGCAGTCTTCTTACAATACTTCTGGAGTCTGTTAAGTTAATTGTGGATTTGGACCTTGTAATAACTCAAGTAACAAATTTTAATATATTCCTCCAGTAACTTTACGGATTTTGTATTTTTTATTTCTATTCGAATCCGGGATATTAAGCTAGCTAAGTCTAAGGTCCGCCACACATATACTCATCAAGTACATCACCTATCAGATTTCCCTAAGTATTTATTATAGTGAACTTGGCTTAGCGCCAGATCGTTTAAGTGAGTTTATGCTATAATCACCATTTCATGTTTCATTTGCGTCTATCTCGAAATTATTCACAAAGTATGGATTATTGGGGGAAATCATTAGAAATGTAACTAAAATAGCTTGATTCATTATTTCCAACTGATTCGTATATATCTTCATAAAAAATGATCTTCAATGTTCAAAAGCTTCAGCGTATTATTCAATATTTCCTGCAATCTGAGTCCAACATAGTTCTGATAGTCATTTTCTCCAAAGTAGTCTACATCCGAGGATGTCAATTTTGTGATATGGGACTGAGAAACTTGAGTTTTGAAGAGTTAACAGGACTGTGCCTAGTGCTTGCGTGATTGTTCTAACACCTAAACACTAAGTTATACAGCCATCTTTTTAACTTCTTCAGAGTTTTAGAAATAATTGACATAATGACGCTTTTCAGGATTCATACAAGGTCTTGTGTTACAGACCAAGTGGGCTCTGCAAATAAATTACGACAACGAATACCTCTGGAGAAGTCCCTGAAATTTTTTTTAGTGGCATTAGTCCTATTATCAGTGATAATGAAATCAGGGATTCCGCTTTGACTGAAATTTTTGGTATGAATTTGCACGATATTTGTATTAAGGGTATTTTAGTATTTTTAATATATTTGTGCGTTGAAGTTTCGTCACTCAGCATCAACAACAAAATTCGGATTTTCAATACAAACGTCAAGTCAGTTCTTCTATGCGGATCAGAAACTTGGCGGGTCACAAAGAATATTTCCAACAGGTTGCAGACCTTTATCAACAACTGTCTTCGTTCTATACTCAAGATCAGATGGCCGGAAAGAATCACCAACAAGAAACTATGGGAACAAACAAAACAAGAACCAATCGCCCAACAAATATGGAGGAGAAAGTGGAGATGGATTGGACACTCGCTGAGGAGGCCGCTGGGTGACATCGCGCCTCAGGCCATAGCTCGAGTGGAACCCGAAAGGGAAGCGGCGAGTGGGACATCCAAGGGTGACATGGAGGAGATCGTGTGAAGAGGAATTGAAACAGTATGGATTAACATGGACGCAGGTGAAAAGTACAGCAGAAGACAGAAGCAAGTGGAGACGTGTAGTTGAAGCCCTATGTTCCACTAGGAACCCAAGGGAACAATAATAATAATGTATTAAGGGTGTCTGCAATTATTACTTCTCACCATTTGAACTGATAATACACCACAAACAAAGCATAGAATAATTTTATGTAGGGAGTGCAACAATCCTAACGTGGTATTACTCATTAAGAGACTGAAACCGTGGATCATACCATGACCTCTCATATGACATTTTATGCAGACATGTAGAACAGCTCTCCAATAATATAAGGTATAAGGCTTATGCACTGTTGTGTTCCTGATATAAATTATGTTTATATAACAAGCAAAAAACCAAAATTAATATGTGGCAATAGTATACAACTTATCTGTTAACTGGCCGGGGTAGCAAGCTTGAAGAGCGCGCTTAATGATAGCGCAATGAGGGCGCGAGACACGTGCAACCAGTCACGCTGGAAAAACAAAGATGGCGTGGCGCCATAGTACAAGAATGCGTCAGAACAAAAGTTCAGACATTCAAGGTGCACTGCACATATAAGGCTAACGAGACGTTCGAGGTTTTAAGCCATTGCAAGTATCCTTGTCTCTCAGTTTCTTTTCTAGGGGCTCTTTTAATACTCCAGGGATGAGCTTTTAAGCTGAATCTACCTTGTCTGGCTCTCAATTTTCTACATCAAACCATAAGACATCGGTAAAATAGATTACATTTTAGAACTGTAGCTCCGTCTCATCGTATTGTGTGGTTGTGCGTTATTGCAAGTAATATTGTATCAATGTGTGTTTTGATTGTAAAAATTGTTTTATCATGGAATTATTCTCTAAAACAGGAATCGGATTCTATTTCCATATCCGTGACACAAGTAGCCTCATTTGGAAAAATTGGAAGAAAGAAAAGGCAGATTCAACTGAAAAGCGCATCACAAGCGTATTGAAGGACCCTTAAAAGGCAGACTGATTGACAAGGATACTTACAATGATTCAAAACCTTGAGGGACTCGTCTCCTTAACATGTATGGCCTGCTGAAAACACAAAAACTCATATCCCCCTGAGAACAATACTTTATATGATCAATTCACATCAGCATAAAGTTGTTTGTCAGTCTTCAGAGATGTTGGAACCCATCCGTTATTGGCTACCTTTGCGCATTGTGAAAGATTTACTACATTCCATTGAAACTCCGAACCACATGAACGTTTCTGATAAGTTCATAGTGTCATTTGACGTAAATTCCTTGGTCATATGGATCCCGATTAATAAAAAATATTATTTACCAGTATTCTGATCTCCCTTTTCCAGTGCCACTGCCTATTATTAATGTGTACCACAAATGTGCGATTCCAGTTTATTGTTTACTTTACTGTTTAATAGATGCTGTCGATTTTGGCAGTTTACTTGGCCCTTTACTAGCAGATATCTTCATGTCTAATCTTTAGAGAGCAAAGTGGAAGCGTTAGATCAATAGAACAATTTATTCTTGTAGATATGTTGATGACACATTTGTAGTGTACAACAAAGTCATGCATCCACTTGGATTATTCACTGGCGTGCATGAAAATATTGTCTTCACTATGGCCGATGAAAGTGATGGGAAGTTTCATTTCCTCGACACCGCCAAACAACGCTTCGTGGGTGGTAATCTCCAGAGATCAATTTACTGAAAGCCTACATGGAATGGACATTACTTAAATTTCAATAGTTTCTGTCCAATTAGCAATAAACGAGCACTGTTCAGAACTGCGTTATACAGGACCAGGAGAATGTGGTCTACTGAGAAATTAGAGGAAAAATTTCTGATTCTCGAAAAGATTTTGAAAGAAGACGATTGTCCTCAGAAATTTACTTGCAAATACGGAAGATGTGAAGTTTTAAATGCAAAACAAATCACAGTGAAAAGGAAGCCTATTTTCATACATCTCAATTTCATGGGTGATAGTTAGCAGGAATAGTCAACGAAGACTGAATACCTCGCTAAGTTGGTTTCCGTATAACCGAAAACATTTTTCCTGGTGCAATCAAACGTTGACAGATACCTTTCTTATTTTAGCTCTAATTGGGTATAGAAATTTACATGTATCTGTGGTAGCAGCTACACTGGGAGAACGGAAAGAGGGGAGCAGTCTCGATTTTCTGAAGCCTGCGTCTCAAGGCAATAAATGCTTTCAGTAGTGCCACTGCCAGACGTCCCATTTATACAAGCCAAGAGGTAGACATCCTCGAGTCTTTTAAAACTATTAATAGACAGTATAGTTCAATTTTTTCAACTTTTTCGAAGCATGTATTATCAAACGTCTGAAACCCGATTTATGTGTTCAAAAGATACAGTTATCCATCTTTCCTTTCTTCGGTTACATGATGCCATTACTCTCCCTTCTATTCGATTACTCAATCTTTTGGTCCACACCTTTTCCCCTTTCACGATAATTTGATTTAACTTGTATTTGGTTCCCGTATTTTGAATTGAACTCAGTGCATTATTACTCAGCTTATCAGTTACCCATCATCCTATTCACCTCTCGTCCCTTTTACGTAACCCCTTTTCCATTGTATCCAACCCTTTATTTTTTCAAGCCTAATCACGGATTGCTGTAAGTTAGAGAACCACTGGAAACCAAAGAGTACTGGGCATCTGTTTCATCCTAGTTTGGGACTGTTCAGCAATATGCATCAATAACCCCATCAGAGATGGAACCCAGTACCTTCAGGTTATGAGGCCAAGCCCGTTGACCATTCAAACATTTGGGTCGGAATCCAATTACCGTGGATTCTAACTTCTGTCGATTGGCGAATTTTTTGAGCGACCACTGGCCAATGTCACTGGTGAGTGTATGTCCCCACACCCAACTTGGTGGATTCCACTGGTCACAACTTCTCACTAGGACTCCAGACAACTTCGTCCTTTAGTCAGTCAACGGGCTTGGCTGAAAAAGTCATGCGCAACAGTTAGATTTTAGTTAGTAAAACATTTATATCCATTAAGTAGAGTGAATATATTCTCAATAAAATGAAATTTAAAAACAAAATGTCATTTAAAGGGTGTTTTAACAATCACAAATATACACAGTCTTCAATTTTGTACACTAACTTGCAAAGAATTTCATTACGATTTGTCTGTTGAGTTTCATGGTTGTCCTCTGTATACCACTGTACACTAACAATCAAATTTAGATGCAGAATCGGGTTTTTAGAGCGAGGTAGCTTTAACACATTTGTAATAACCAAATATTTTTAAAGGTTTGAGGTAAATCTTTAAACTATTACATATAACAGGTCGGAACAAGTCTATTAACCATTGTGAGTGGAATCCACAGGATCTGAAGAGGCTGACAGTTCTTATGTTTGATCCAAACTTACAAAACTGGGGCTAAGAATGAATACGTTAGAGTCAACAAATTCCTCGTCTTTGTGAGAAACTGAAGCTATACTAAGATGATACAAAATCGTATTACAAATATACGCCTGAGTCAAATGAATCAAATCTTCCATACACATTAGATTTCATTTGAAACCATCTGTTCCAGTGAACACTAAAATCAAAGTAAACGCATCTACGTAAGCCTCAAATCTTCATTATTTCAATATATAAAGCTCAATGCCGTTACTGAGTGACAACAACGGATGATATCGATATGTCTTTACCCAGTCAAGGAGTAGAAGAATGTGCATATTTATCACCGCTTTGAGATAAATTCATGTCAATAGGGCTTATGATTGTTTACGTTGGTAACTCTTCTTCTAATGATGACTGTTTTAGAGATACATCAAGATTTGTTCACCTCTTTTATCTCCCTATATCTTCTTGTAGGAGCATACCAAACAAATATAACTTTCTAGTCTTAACACCATTAAAACTACAAGTCAGCTAATCTTGTTTAGTATACAAAAAGACGATAATAAAAACAACCGTTGAACAACATTAACACTATTCATTCATTGTCAAAAACATGTCCACATTTTATAACTTTAAAAAAAGGAAATTAATCGACCATGAAGTAAACCACTTTAACAGTGAATATAATAACTGTTATGATGTATTATTATTATTATTATTAATGATAATAAACAAATGGTTTACCGTTTTAATAAAGTCTGTATGTATCATTTTAACATGTTCACTCGAATTTTACTTTTTTTCTTACATGCACACTAAGAATAACAAGTAAAATGAGGTTTCTTTGGAAAGCAAGGGACAATTTATACACCCTTAAAAAGTATGAATATACACTTAAACACTTGAATCATGTTTATTAACATCCTAAAGTTGTCTTTAAGTTGGCTCTTCAGTAGATAATAATTCTAACCTTTGATTTGATGTGGAATTCTGATCTCCGAATAAAACGGAAAGAATGTGATATTACTTGATGGGTGGTGGTTAGCACTGGAATCCAGTATAGTGCATCTCATTCTATTCGGGAATGATCAACTGTATATACTTGCATTACGCTGTCCATTTGTCTAGTGAATAACTCTTTCATGATTGAAACTGTAGGTGTTTCATTCAAGCCTCAGTGATATGCGAGCTAGCCAGTTCTAGATGGGAAAGAATGTGCCTCCTGGATTCCACTTCAAGTTATAAGCCATCAAATAAAATAGAAATGATATTAAATCCATAACTGAGGCCTTGTTTGCAGGCGCCTCAATGGAAGATCTTTGGAGACAACCAACCGATTCCTTAACTTCTCTTAGCCGGTGGTAAGCTTGGAAAAGAGGGGAGGTTTAGCGTATGGCCAACAACCTCACCCCGATGGAAGAAACATGAGCGTCACTGGAACTTCAAAGCTCAAGCATGAATCCCTGCGTTCCACTCGGAACTTAAAGGAATGGAAAAAGATCTACTACTATAAGTATGTGAAAATGATGTGTCCCACAAATCTATGGAAAATATTCAAAGCCGTCTGTGCAATGTTTAAGGATGGTCAGATGTCATCTGCGGAATTAAAAGTTGTAACTGCTGCAGTCATTATATTTGGTAGTCTGACAACCGTAATGAGTAATGCTTATATAAGTGTATAATAAAATTCAAGCATTTTAGTGTGAAGAGACTCAATAATATGACCACTGATTCGACTGGAAGAACTCTGAAATTATGGAACACACTGTTACAAAATAAGCACTCGAATTTGTTAGGGTATGAAATTTACATATGGGTTGAGATACTACTTATCTACCAGTAACAAAAAGCGAATTAGCGATACAAATTTACAGCTCAGACGATTCATGAAGAGAAAGACAAGGAATTTATCTTGTAAACAACGCATAGTTACATGAAGCATATAGTAGAAAAAACCACTACATCACTAACGATAGGTCAACAAATAAATAACAACACTTCCAACAAAAAACCAAGTACAGAGATGAAAACTAAGCCAGACACCAGTCACATTAATCAAACAATAAAGGATTTATTATTTCAAAAGAAAAAGTGAGCTATGTTAACCAAAAATCCTGAAGATTCTTTCTCAAGAACAATCTCTTCAGTTTAAGCGATTGAAAAGGAGACGGACAGATGGACTGCCACATCATAGGTTTAAAGAAGACAAAGACAAGGATCAAATGTCCAGAGAATTGGATTCTTGTAGACTGACTAAGTAGACCAACTAATCAGTTATACTTTTTGTCCCAAAACTCAAGAAAAGCATGTTACTTTCACTTTCTTAGGAGGAGCACTATAGTTGATACAGAGAACGGACTTGAAATCAGAGTTTACAAATAAACACAGGAAAACTAAGCTAGTATACATTTCTTCAGATAAGATTTTTCACGAAATAAGTTTACTTAAAAAGCGGGTAAAAAAATTAATGCTTCAGTCGTCGAATCGACAACCTTTTGACAATGACTGGTGATCCGCCTCATATTTATTGTAAGGTCTAATGTGAACAATATCACTGAACTCTCCACGTGAATAAAGAAGATTCATGAAGAAACAGTATCATATCTCATAAATAATATGTTAAAGAATTTAATATTTTCTCCCTCAATAGACTTTAGATTTAAATATAATGATTATATGATAGGCTATAAAAGCGTAGGTGTCAACTGAATATTTCATTGTGCCTTAAAACTTGTTTACCATACTTCATCTATCACTGAACTTCTGACTGTGGGTTTATCAGTGTCATTTTGTTTGCTTTTAAGCCACTACATCTAACTTCCCCGAATGATGAGTTTAAGTTCAAACAGTTTGTAATACGTTCTCATAACAAAATGACCAATTGACAGCGAAAGTCGTAAACAGTTGTTTATCCTCAAATAATTCAAGAGCATGACGAATCTTCTATCAAGTTCATCTTGGACACATAATTCATAATTTAACTAAAATTCAATGCATTAATGGATTTCACCCAGGCAGGATATGATGATGTTTTCATTGAAAAAACAATTCTAGTATCGAAGATATTTGTCTACCTCGTATAAGTTTTAGATTTATATAGCATTCTAATATTTGGAAACACTTATTTCCCGACACGAATTTAAAACAAACAATAAATGTTAATAAAGCAGGATTTAATGAATTCATCAAATTTCGGTAGAACTCGTCAGCTGAATACTCTACATACACGGATATATATACTTTTGAAATTACATTAGGAGATATAGGACTGATAAGTAAACAAACTACATTGAATTAGTCATGCAGAAAGACAGGTGCGAATGTTTTTCCAGGTCATGTTCAATTAGATAAGGGGAGAGAGAGTATGAGAGATCAAAATTAAGATAAATTGCATTACGCTTCAATTACATCACTTAGATAAACAATTAGTCACCAGAGAATATAACAAGAATTGCAAACAGAGTGATGTTAGTAGTAATAGTTATAATAATAATAATAGTGTTGAAGTGAGTTAAGATAATCCTACTGATAAAGGATAGTTTAAAATGAATCAAGAATAATAATAATGAGAATAATAATAGTAATAATAAAATAATAATAAGAGGTAGAATTATAAGTAAAACGTATTACCATGGTAGATTCAGAGTCACGACCATCTCCTTTTGTACACAGAGACCTGGTTTGTAGACTCGAATTGCACAAGCCTCTGCAATTGCAAGCATCTTCTTGTTTCTTTGTCTGCTGACAATGGTGAATGACTTGACTGCGTCGATATCATGCCCATAATCCACAAGATGCTTTGTTATTGAGGATTTGGCACTTTGAACTCCGCTGTTTTCAACCATTTTGGCAAATGCTCCATCATACGAGTAGACAATCTCCTTTCCGTACGACCTATGTATTTGCTTCCACAAACATACTCAAATTGATATACGCAGTTTGAAGTGTCGAGGATTGGCGACTAATTCAATGTAGTTTGTTTACTTATCAGTCCTATATCTCCTAATGTAATTTCAAAAGTATATATATCCATGTATGTAGAGTATTCAGCTGACGAGTTCTGCCGAAATTTGATGAATTCATTAAATCCTGCTTTATTAACATTTATTGCTTTTTTTAAATTCCAATATTTCTTGCTTTCTTTATTTTTATTATATTTAGAGGTATTTCAGTATCCAAAGAAAGATATTTAAAGTAATCTTTAGTGTTACAATTAGAAATACAAAAGTTTGGTATACTTTTCCATCTTGTCATTCTATATCAAACAGTCTACTGGTACAATGATAATCACACTACATAGTTTGCCAGTGCTCAGTTTATCAGAATAAATTATTAACCTCAATTAATCCCATTTACCGGTTACAACGAAACAATTTTATTTAAAGTGATATACAGTTAAAATATAATAATTTACTGAAATAGCGTTATAGAGGAAAAGACAAATTTAATGTTGATCACGACATATGACAATGAACATTAGTCAGATAATAAACATTTCCTTTGGTACAATATTTGTGAATAATATCAGGTATCCAGTATTGGCGAAACTTTGTCCTTCATTATTTGTCCCTGAGTGGACTCCCTTCAGAATTACAATGCTCTGTCGGGCATTTCATCCTCACAGACTTATCAAATTACGCAACAATTATCACTGCTTTTCCAGGAGACATCTTACTATATACTACTTATGTACACTATGCACAGGTACCGCATATAATGTCGAACAATACAAAGAAATTTTTCGAGAAACCAAATATCTTATTTATCAAAATTAAGTTCAGTTATGTTGCCTATGCAACTGAAAAAAGTGATATAGTTAATGTTGTGGTTAACTTTAGACTTCGTATTTTAATCTTTAACTTCTCATGACTGAATGGAAGCTCTCTGTCTCTCTCTTTCAGTGAAGCTACTTGTCAGCTATCAATAAAGTTTCGGGGATGATAATATGATTATGATTATGAGGTAAACACAACCTACGTCTAACTACACCAGGTTTGCCAACTGTGATTGTTGTTTGTACTAATACTATTGTATTTCGCAATGACCGAATTACAGGAAATCAACCAAAACACAGAGAGGGATGAATTTAGGAATTTGTATTTGGCGGAATTATTTTTCAAATCAAAATAATAAATATATTAACAAACAACAGTAAGTATTTAAACAATACAGAGATAGAAATTGTCAATCACCACATCCGCCACATGTCGAATGTCTCCTTGCGTATTTATAATGAGGTCTCGGTTTGCTTGCAAGTCTCTGGGATCTTCTAACTGATTCTGTGATATTATTTTCATCAGTATCATCTGGACTTATTTCTGAATTATCTACAATATCAGGATTAGTAGCGGAATCATTAAAATTATAATCGGAACGACCTACTTCGTTTATTCTCACTTGATCCAGGTGTCTGTTATGAATTGAATGATCTTCGATGTCTAATATTTTCACCATTCGATTTCCCATTTTTTGTAGTATGATTCCAACAGAAGGTCTATAGTCATTCCCTCTGTAATAATGTACATCAGAAGTCGTAGACATTAGGTGCTTTCTGAGAATTCGAGATTTGAACAGTTTAGCAGGACTTTCATGGGTACTTGTATGCTCCGCATTGCGATATTGAAGTAGGAAGTTATCTACACATCTCTCTAGCTCATCAAAATTCTTAGGACTCATTGATGCTATGGCACTCTTTAATGTTCGTACGAAATTTTCTGCCAAACCGTTTGACTGAGGATGACGTGGTGCTGTGTACAGATGACGGCAACCTATGTGTTTAAGCCAATCATTGAAGTTCTTCTCAGTGAAATGAGTACCATTATCAGTAACTAAGACATCTGGAATTCCTTCTCGACTAAAAATCTTTCTCAACGCTCTGTGAGTGAATTTCGCATTAGGACTATCTGTAATTATAACTTCTGGCCATCTAGAATAAGAATCCACAATAATTAAAGCATAGTATGAATTTAAGAATGGACCACAGTAATCTGCATGAATACGCTGCCAAACCTCACAAGACGTAGGCCACGGTTTCCACGACGACTTCCCATAGGACATTTTATGCAAACAGCTGGAACAGCTCTTCGATCTTTTGTTAATGTCAGCATCAATTTCCGGCCACCAACATGTTAGACGTGCTAATGATTTCATCTTATCAGCTCCCAGATGCGCAGAATGAAGATCATCCAAAATCGCAGATCTTAATGTCGGAGGAATAATAATTCTGTCATTCAGACATAGAAATCCTTCAGGATGGACTGAAATCTCATCTCTTCGCTTATAAAAGTCCGGAAATCTTCGCTTACACTGAATATTCCAACCTCTTTTTGTTGCATTTATAATGCACCCGTAATATTTCCGAGTATCGTTTATAAGTCGAACTCTATCCACAGGTAACGGCTGGACTAACAAACAATCAGTGTCATTAGCAGAATTTTCAAATAATGAATAACGAGATAAAAAGTCTGCATGAGGTATATCCTTAGCCGATCTGTGTTCAATAGTGTAATCATATGCACTTAGTTCTAAACTCCATCTTTGAACCATAGCAGCAGATGATCTATTCAAAGATTTTTCTGGGTTGTAAATGAATTTCAAAGCCTGATGATCAGTAACTATGTGAAACTTAGTACCAAAGAGATACTTGTGCAAGCGTCTTATTGCCCATACAACTGCTAGAGCCTCTTTCTGGGTTTGTGAGTACCCTTGTTCACTCTTACTTAGACGTCTTGAAATACAAATAACAGGTTGTCCATTTTGCTCAAGTACTGCAGCTATACCCATAGGAGAAGCATCTGTAGTGAGAACAGACTTATCTTTCGATGAGAAAGGTCTTAAGAAAGCTTGTTTATTAAGAAACTCCAAAGTTTTTCGCAAGATATCTTCATGTTGTTGTTCCCACTTAAATTGTTTACTGGAGACAATATTAAAAAGTGGAGATAACAGTTGAGTGAAATTGGGAATGAATCTGGAGTAAAACTGAAGAGTACCAATCCATGATCTCAACGACGTCATATTATTAGGTGACGGTGCTTGAATTAGAGGTGCCAAACGCCTAGCATCAGGTCTGAAACCCTCAGAGTCTACTGTATATCCCAAGCATGATACAGACGACAAAGTAAAATGACATTTAGATGGATTAACAAGAACATTTTTCTCACAGAAGCGCCTGAACAGTTTTAAAAGACGTTCATTATGCAATTCGATGTTCGGACCATGAACTATAATGTCGTCTTGGTAAGACTCAACACCATCTAATCCGTCTATCATCTGATTTATTACTTTTTGAAATATTGCAGGAGAAACCTTTAAACCAAAAGGCAAGAACTTATACTTGAACAATCCAAATGGAGTATTAATGGTTGTTAATGCACTAGAAGCTTCGTCAAGAGGAATTTGCAAATAAGCATCTTTTAGATCTATTTTGGAAAAGTATTTTGAGCCATGTAGCTTGTAGAGAATATCTTCGCTTTCTAGCGTAGTGCAACTTTGCTGTAGAAGACGACTATTGAGTGTAAGACGATAGTCACCACAAATTCTCGGTGTTTTTCCGTCAGCCTTTAGTGGTGTGACAATGGGAGTAGCCCAATTCGAAGATTCAACTGGCATAAGTATGCCCTGCTCAACCAACTTGTCCAACTCTTTCTTAACTGCATCTCGCAAACCATATGGAATTAATCGGCGCTTTAGGAAGATAGGATCACCCTCTATTTCAAGATGGATGGGCTGAATCTTCATGCCACCTACACACTTTGAACATTGAAAAACTAATTCTCTGAACAAAGATTCATCAAACAACTCAGTACAAAGTGAGATTTCAACATTTAACAATCTAAGGGCTTTCAATCCCAATAAAGATGGACCATATTCACTAACAAGAAAGGGGATATTCACAAAATTACCACTGTCTGACTTCAAACAAATGTTAGTTGCACCAATAAGAGGTAGTTTATGACCAGTTATGCCTGTAATTGAACTAGTAGTAGGGTCTACCTGAGCATGCTTACAAAGCGATAGTAAATCTTTCTTAGAAATTATAGATTCAGTACTCCCAGTATCAATTATAAAACAGTGAGACTTGCCTGAACTTGTAGTGAAGTTTCTCACTAGATGAGATTGAGTATTGTGAAAAGTTGAAAGAGACATTGACTTCATTTTATCAGACAGTTTGGGAGAATCATGAGTAGCATAATTATTTGAACTTCTGCAGACAGACTTGATGTGCCCAATTTTACCACATTTATGGCACTTAGCACTCCGAAAACGACAAGTGCTTCGTAGATGAAGTTTTCCACATGAAAAACACGGTTTGATGTTCTTGCTTTCTGTATGCATTCTATTACATGTGGACGGCAGTTTGGATTTCTTTCTATGAACACTTTTATTATCAACTTTGGACAGCATGACATCAGACTCTGACGTAGTGGCAGCTGGGTAGTCACTGTTGACATCTTCATACGTAATACATAAATCCTTGGCAGTTTGAAAGGTGCAGGAAGGTATCTGAACCAACTCTTTCTCTAACTTAGGAATATTGATTCCAGCAATTAGACGATCACGTAGTTGAGTATGGAGCTGATCTCCAAAGTTGCATTTTGAAGCTTGTATCTGAAGTTGAAGAATAAAGTCTCTAATCTTCTGGTTGGGAGCACGAACAAGTTTGTTGAACTGAGCCCTCTCTCGTGTTTCGAAAGTTGTTATGTGGAAGTGATTTGTTAAAAGTTCACGGAGTTTATCATAAGACAGAGAAATTAGTTTATCTGGAAATGACAGAGTTTTCAGTAGGCTGTACGCATCTAGCCCAATAGCAGTAATAAAATGAGCTGGAATTTTGTCATCGCGAACATTCTTCGACATGCACCATGCGTCGAAACATTCAAGATAATCGGAGATTTCCCGCGGTGAACCATTTATAGGAAACTTTCCAAGATTATTTAATTCCATTGCGACGCCAAAATGTGATTATTATTTGTACTAGTAGTATTGTATTTCGCAATGACCGAATTACAGGAACTCAACCAAAACACTGAGAGGGATGAATTTAGGAATTTGTATTTGGCGGAAATATTTTTCAAATCAAAATAATAAATATATTAACAAACAACAGTAAGTATTTAAACAATACAAAGATAGAAATAGTCAATCACCACACCAACATTATTTTATACTGTTTATTATTTTGAGTTACATTCTAGACCTCACTGCCCAATCTGTTTTCATTTTATTTTATTCATTCTAAATCCTGTAATTTCTATAACTCTTCTTGCATCACACTACTATTTGTTGTACAAATTCCTTTTCTTGACTTTAGAAGATATGAATGATTTTCTGATATGCACCGATAAGTTCACTAATACCACTTATAATTTCATCCACTTAAGTCAACGCATATTTAATTACGTACCGTTGGCAATTTTTGTCGACTTGATTAATTGTTCCAGTAGTTCTTATAAACTCGTAGTAAGATAATTTTGAATTTAATTATTACTATTATTACCTTGTGTACCGAGTGAGGCATAGGCTTTAACATCACTTCTCCATTTCACCGTCTCTCTGTAGTCCTTTTTAGCTGGTTTCATGATTGCCAATAAACTTTAGTTCCTGTCTCACACGACGTCTTCAGTGTCACCCTAGGAGGCGCAACTCGTCGTTTCCCATTCGGAATCCACTCAGGGGTCTTGCACACGATATTACTCAGAAATCTCACTGTGTGTCCAACTAATCTCTATCTCTTTCAGCAAGTTTGTCAGGTGATAGGTTTTGGTGGTTATTTGTCAGAGTTTCCAATTGTTTATCCTTTCTGGTCGGCCATCTGATCTTCAATGTGGAGCGAAAAAAACCTGTTTATAAAAGTCTTCAGCCAGTTGGAAACGGTTTTCATGATGCGCCAATCCTCTGAATCATATAAAAACACTGATTGGACATTAGTGTTGAAAATTCGGATCTTGTTTTTTATACTAAGTGCTACAGATTTTCACACCGGTTTCCAATCCTGGATAACTTGGGCATACTTATCCTAGCCACATGTATTTGGAACGATATTGTCTAAAAGTAGAATTCCAAAGGACAAAAAATATACTAAAAAAGAAGTTTAATAGTGTGCAAGTAAATTATTCATAGCAAAATCTTTAAAAGACATTGGAATTACATTTCTGGACGTCAGGAACAAAATAGTTCCCAGGAGTCATCATCTTGTCTGGGTGAAAAATCTGGAAGTAACCATGTTTTCTTAGTTAATCAGGATCATAGGCAATAATAACTAGACATGTTAAATTTTCTGAGTTACTGATGTATTTGTCCAACGCTTAGCTAAATGCACTTAATATCCTTGGTGGTTTAATATTTTAGTAAGTGTGCAAAATAATTCAAACAAATCTTAGTTGGCTTCTCAATGATTAGTTATTATTTAACTAAAAGTACACTTAAAATGAACAGCATTTATGTACCTTATAAAAGTTTCAATGTAAATCCTTTCGCCAATTATTCTTATTCGCCTTTTTTAAGTTAATCAACAATATGCCATACAGTGATACTGCATTTCTTCTAAGGAATTTCCAGAAATAATTACGGAAGATTACGTTCACTGTTAATTCTACACAAAAATGTTCACCTTAAAATTCAGTAAAGGTATAATTTCAATTAACTTATATCTTCTATTGGCTTATATGACGTTAATCCAGACAAATGAATACTTGTCTATTCCGTTCAGTAAAGCTACTAGGGGAGGGGGAAAGAATAGTCACTATTAATTCTTATTTTTCTGTCTAGGTAGTAGTGGTTTCCCCCCTTAATTCTTCAACATAAAATGAAATCTCTGTAGTCTATCTCATTGGGAAACTAAAAAGAACAAACCAATTTAAACCATAGTAACATATCAACAAACGCCTACGTGGGAATTAGTTATTCGCCGGTATACAGATTTTCTATCTTTACTTCCCTTTATTTGCTTTAAGTGAACGTAATTGTACATTGAAATACTGACCACGAGAATTTATTTTTTGACATTACGGTAGAATTATAAATTCTGTACAAATAAGAAATAAGCGATTGAATATTATATCCTTGTCCATTTTTGTTTTATAATAAGTCAAATAACAATACAAATACAGAAATATTAGAAGTTGCAAGAATTACCTTGTTTAAATTCTCTTTTTAAAAAGGATGAACCATAAAAGCAATAATTGTATTTATACAATAGAATCACTAATTAATAATGAGCCAGAAAAAAGTATTACCGACTCAGTTGTATCATCTGCTAAATCTTATTTAAACGAAAGTAAGTTTACCCTTATTTTCTGTATCATAATACTCTTTTTTATTTTTATAAATATGCTAGAATAATGAAAAACTCCCTCAGATAGCGTAAGGGAGGGAGGTTACTGCTGATGTAATCAGTGAGGATTGGATATGTTATTGAAAACTGGGTCATAGGAGAATTCGGAACTAGCGAACATTGAACTGCTAGTCTGGCGCTGTATTAGCTGACCTATCAGATCCAATTGCTAACGACGTCATCATCCTGTGATGGTCGTGTTGAAATAGTGCCTTGGTTGTGTAGCTAGGTTTCATAGCTCTGCTGGTAGATAGCTGGACTAGTAATTCGAATGTGGCTGGTTTGAATCTTGCTACGACCCAGGTTGATTGGCTACAAAGCTTTTATTTCTTACTTTAGAAAAAGCTACAACTAAGAATTTTGTCATTCAGTATAAATTTGACATTTATGCTGATTTGTGCTCATAACAACAGTGAGCGCTTAACAACTGACTGGTTGATTTATCCACACAAAAGTACATCACCTGAAGTTTTCAAATCTAGAAGAAGTACACGTAGAGCTGAAATTAAAACTGATGAGAGGGAAAAGCCTGAGGATTATTGGTGATTTTCACAGTCCGGATGACAAATGCAACGAAGATATCAGTGTCAATAAATTACTACAATCACCTCTTCTTAGCTTTCAGGCGATCCTAATCAGACAGCTTACATCCCCATCAAACCAACAACCAAAGACTCTAGAGACTGATATCATATTTTGGTCTAATCATCTTTGACTGTTTCCGAACTTGGTCCTATTTCAGCTGACATTTCTCATGGGTTAGCTTGTGTCTCACGTACCTAAGCCATCCCAATAGATGGAGCTTCACAACCTCACTGGTTGACTTTCCCTTCTTACTTAGCACTGTAAAAGCTCGGTAACCTGAATCACAAAAGGTTGAAAAATTGAAAAACGAAAAGTGAATTTCTCGATAAGAATTTTCATCTGAGATCATCAATATGTCGAAATCTGTTTATCTGAATCAGAAGAAGAGGAAAATAGTATGATGTCTTTAAAAGAAGCTTGTAATTTATCACAAAAGGTTTCGTATACAATTAAAATGAAGCTTCAGTTTATGTGCAATGTATACTTCTGTTAAAAACAACTCTCTTTTTATGCTGCAACAGTTACTACAATGGGAAAATTTTGAATCTATTTAAGCCATTGACAATTTATTAATTAATCTCCTTTAAACTGCAGTGACTTAAGTGTCCTAGTAATTTAGTTTTATGTTTCTTTATTGCTGATGGCGAATAGTCTGATTACTAAAAGAAACTGTCGATTCTAAAATAGTGGCTTTACACGCTTGTAGACATTAATATATATTCGTTTTCCACTTAGGAATTTAATGATCCGACCTCTTGACGGCTATTTAATCAGCAAATAATTATAGTTGGTGCATCATTCATAATTACTACATCAGTAGTTATATTTAGAATAGGCTTTTACTTAAGTCAGTTAATATAGGTCATAAAGTACACATACTTCTGCTTTATAGGTCATTCTCTGTTCTCTTTATCATCACATTCAGTTGCAGGGAGTTTTGAAACAGTGAAAACTCTCAAGTTCATCTCTAAGCTTCAGTAATTGTTCACATCTAATTAAGAGGGAATTACTTAAAGTCGAAGGAAATGAATGTAATAATCCTCAAAGCATTTGGTGAAATAATGAAATCACATGTTAAAATGTTACTAAAAAGGTAGCTTTAAATTCCCTCTTAAGTCAAATAAAAGAAAAGGCATTCAGCGAAGATCCACTCTTTTCAGCGATATCATTTTCAAGCTATACAAGTTTTAGATAACAGTTAGGTAATGTAGAAAACAATAGTCGGGTTCGAAGAAATTCGTTTCGTACTCCTTGGGCTAGATTTCCGCGTACGCTGTAGGCGACCCTGAAGCTAATCTGAGAGTTCGCCAGGTGTCCAGTAATGATCAGGTGTCCCAGAATATAGCTGCATGGGAACCTTTCTTCTCCTCCGGGAAACTATGATGATAAATCTCCGATTATAATTTCGGATAGCAAACGCTTAGTGCAACAGACATACATTGCTGCACAGGAGCAGCTGAGTCGATAAACCAGCTTTACTGAGGTCAGCAGTGGTAGCTTATTCTCCACGTTCATATGAATTGTTGATTTTGTAGAGAGAGTGTAAGTAGAAGTGTAGGTGAGAGGGTTTTCTGCCGTAAACGAGACAAATCGTTTCTTAGTTTTTCATTTGATTTGTCTATGCTGAGTTGCAGATTTAGACGGAAAAGCATTTTGGGGATAGAATATGTGTGTGAGTTTGCTGGTGTAGGCTCCACAGATTTTGTGATTCAGTGTTCAGGAGAGCAGTTCCCAATGAAAACCTGTTTTAGGGTGATAAGTTCTTCTTCTACAGTGTCAGGGTCATAAATGTTGTGGATTCTGTGACTAACTGAGCATATAAGGTCCCATTTTGTATGTGAAGACACCCATCCGTAGAAGACTGTAAACTGTTTGTTTCATGTTGGCTTTCTGTGGATGGATCTTTCCAGTGTTCCACTGTCACAACTTGGGAGTTGAAAAACCAGGAAGGATATCTCTGAATCCGACTCATTCCTTGATAAGAATTGGATTACAGGTTGCAGCTATTGAAAAAATCTAGAATATCTTTCAAATTTTCTTCATTATTGGAAATAAAAAAAGTATCATCCACATACATCTTGTAAAACCCAAAGTTGTTGCTGATTTTCTTTAAATATATGTTTTCGAGTTTCGAAATTAAGAAATCCACAAGCATGGGGCCTAGCGGTGAATCCATAAGTATGCCATCCTTTTGTCTATATATTTCACAGTTGAAAAACAGCTGGATATTAAGAGTGCATTTGAACAGTTCTTTCAGATAATAAGTAGACATTCTAATCTTTAATCCCTGTGAACCAATGTGTTCATACATGCAGCATAATGTTTCAGTTAATCAGACGTTTTTAAATAATAAGACTAAATCTAGTGACAGCATGATTTGACATTTGATGGTTCCAGTGGAATTAACAAAGTCAAAAGAATCTTGAAGTGAGTGACAGCAGACTTGCCTTCTGATTGGTTCCAAGAAGGTGTCCTAACTACTGGGTAGTGATATAACAATGTGAGTTCGTCACGTCAAGAATACGACGAAGAGGTATGCCTTTCTTGTGTACTTTCAACAGTCCACACAACCAAACTACCTCATAGATTCAAAAATTTCGGTGTTAATGAATGATTTAGTGTTTAGTTTTCGGAGAGTATCCGTCAATTTTTGTTCGGTTAACTTTGTCATATTCTTTTCGTTGATTAATTTTGTAAATATGGATAGTATGGTTAGCCTCAAGGTTCATGAGTAAAATTCCCGTTCCTTTAACAGCGCATATCAATATAATATCTTTATTGGTCATCAACTGTTTATGCTCCTTATAATGTTTCTTGGTTAGTATAGACTGGCTGTGACAGCTGTCAAGGATTGCCGATTCAAATTATTGTAGGTGCTCTTCAGATATGGTAGTAGACCATAAGTTTGGTTAGTCAGGTTTTAGAACTGGACCTGACATGGAAGTTTCTGGATATATGAGAATTTTGTTCAGAATTTGGCCCTAGAGATAGTGCTTCTTGTTAAATTGTTGACCGTTCGATATTTAGAAAATTGAATGCTAATTTTTGCAGATTGCTTGCAAATCAACGTTCTGCATCTCTGGTCACTCTCAAGCTGTTAAGTAGGTCTGAATTGGATTGATGACAATACTATTCAGCTATTTCTCAGACATATTCTTCGAGTAATCGGAGAAGTTCTTGACCTAGATCGTGGACTGCATGAACCCGTTAGTAAATGATTCTCCGTAATTCAGCATCTGATTAAATAGGATCAATGTAATTCAGTCTGCGATTTTTAAGTGTTCTGGTATTCAGCTAGATATGACTGCGTCTTGGCAATTCCCAATATATTTTTGGATATTCATGTCGATCTAAGCATTCTCTCGAAGGAGGCATCTTTATCTTCGCTCCTCCAAGGTTAATGGAGTAACACAGAAAACTGCTTAGCTCCTTCATCTTGACTGGCTCTTTGAAACATCCAGGTAGTCTAAAAATCTCCATTAAATAATATACAAGAAAAGATGTTGAAAAAAAGTAACTCTTCGTTGAACAACACTTTTTTATGTGATTGGAGAAGCCAAAAGTAAATTCTAACTATGTATAAGTTAATTGTGCAGGAAAAATAATTTAGTCATTTTATCCTGCATCCCCAATCTTTTAAATGATCCTTTAACTAAATGGTTTATTAACTAATGAGATAGTTACTACTTAATTTTTTGCGGGAATAAATAAAGGTAACCAGAACGGATTTTTCTATATACTAGGCTGTGAACCATTCATACTTTATAATTGACTATAAATGACCTATTGTGGTCGAGGATGGGTAGACTTCGGTCTCCCCCTCAAAATACTCCTAAGTGGCCACATTTTAATAGCTTTTTTCACGGAAGTGCTAGTCACAGCCTGTGAGCAGCAAAGGTGAGCATAGGGGCCATGGAAAGCCCTGATTCCAAACATATAGTGTATACAAGTCCCAGAGTTCGGAAGATCACCTGTAACCGAGTGAAGGCAGCTCATTACGTCTCACGGACCAGACTTCAAATCAAAGAATAGAAAAACGGTCCTATATGATGACTGTTCGCTTGAGTTTAAGCGTCCAGGAAATATCCTATCTCTGAAATGAGATGATAGCCCAACGGAAAAAAATATTAGATTGAAAACTCAATTCACCTCTGAGCTTTATCATCCTTCTTCACTTGCTCTTTTGGCATTATTTTTTCAGTCAGTTCATTCATGAATATCATGTTGTTATTGAACTCTTCATATATGGAGTGTCTCATCTTTTGTGTAATTTATTCTCTCGTACTTTTCAACATCTTTATTTTTATCAGATGTTTGTTATTACTTAAAATCTTAGTATATATCTACACTATTTTGATTCGGTACTAAGTTGTTCGCAGAAAGCTGAGATTCAGTAAGGTATCTAAAATAGTTCCTATGACATCGGGTTTCGTGTTCAAAGTTATCAACAACTACGTTCATATATCAACCCCTCAATGAGTGCAGAAGCAAAAACTTGATCAACTTAGAGATCCCCACGAAGACAACAAGTAAATATTCTTGTGTCTTAGAGGAATGTCCCTCAAGAAAATACTGGGTTTCTGCGAGTCCCATCTCATCTGAGAAACTGACATAAAGAAGCACAGTGTCAACCAGATGATCTGCGGGGAAGTGACACGCTGATTAATAACCTGAGAAGAAGCCTGCATAGCTGAGCAGAGCACTTTGAAAGAAGGTGAGCTGGCTAACATCGTCGGAATTCAATGTTCTAGATCACACTGCTCCATGTTCGGTCGGCATTGATTCATCTTGGATAGCGGACGTTAGATAGAACCTCAAAGTTTTCAAACCTCATAAGACACTCATCGCAAAAGACGTACATCCAACACTCTTTAAAGATTTTAATGAAGCCAGTTTGTCTAGGAAAGTTTTGGAAAATGAGTGTCCCGCCCATATGGAACCAGTCTATTAATGTTTTACTCTCGAAACTCAGCCAACACAATACAAGTGAAAGACGTCTAGGCATCACATTTTACCAGTTGTCCCTAAAGTACTTATTGGTGTCGCACTTTATAGACTTGACATAACGCGTAAAAATTGACTTGCGAAGAGCAGGCCGTGTTTCTCTCAGGTTGTGGCTACATCAACCACGTATTCACCCTTCGTCAGTTGATATAGCACTACCATGCGTAATTCAGACAAAAAATCATTCTATTTTTTATGTTAAGGCACGTTGGTCAGAAATATCTGCAAGCACTACCTGTTGAATGTTCCTATACCAGAATACTTTAGGTGCAGCCAGCACATACAACTACTTATTAACACTGTTTCTTTTACTGGCAGTGGGGTTAGATAGAGCTGCTTATTCTCACCATTTCTCTTTCACTTCGCGTTCAGTGATATTAAGATGAAAGATTTGAAGGAGTGTGCTGTGGTATTTATCTGCTGTCTGAAGGAAGACTTTTCAACCTTCAGTATGCAGACGGTATCGTCTTACTATCTGGAAACATGCAGATTATCTAAATTACACCTGACCGATTGATGTTTAGTATCTTTGAGTATGGTATGAATTTTTGTCCATCCAAGTGCAAAGTACTGTTACAAAACTGACAGGAGCCTGAGCTTGAACTTATTCTTGCAGGCCAACAGTTAATAGCCATCAACAAGTTCGGGTATTAAGGTAATTTGTGAGTGCTAGAAGAGGTGTGATGAATAAGATCGTTATTCGCATAGTGAAAGCTAGAGTGGCATACGCCAACCTGCACCATATCTGGCACCACTGCAACGTTAGTTTGTATATCGGAGGTATGGTTTACATGGCTTTGGTGCTCATAGTCTTCCTCTACGCCGGTGAAGACTTGCCTCTTCGAGATGAGGATGTTCAGCGACTCTGTGTGTTTAACCACTGCTGTCCGCATGAGAATGCAAGCAAACGGTGAAGTCACTGCGTAAGTAAACCCAACGTCCGACAGCCTATGTTGGGAAACTGTCTTTCAGTAAGTTATGCTATCTTGTGATACTAGTTTCAATGTCTTAGACATGTGCTATGAATGCCATCCCAGCAGCCTCAATACTGTTCACAATCTACCAGCACTGAAATCAAATGAAAAAAGTGTGCAGGTTACTAGACCATGGCCTGATGTCGTGAGACGAAAGATAATTGTATAAAGTTAGCCTCCATCAGTAAATCATGACTCTTTTGGTAGGGTTTAAGAGGTCCTCGGAATCAGCCACTTGAGACACTATTGCACACACCCTAGAATCGAAATCAACAGCGAACTTGCAACCATTTCCTTCTTCTTTTTCTTAGTGAAGTGATAAACTCTGCCTTAAGTGCTCTTGATAACTGCGTTTACCTTTCACCCCTCATTCACTCTATTTACCCCTTCCTCATGATGTTTGTGCGTCGTTTCTGTGTGGCTCATTTCCTAGTGTCAACAGTGTGCAAATTTTGCGTCCTCAATATAATAATGTGGTCTGATTATTATTATTATTATCGAAATGTCGATATCTGAACTATCATCTTAGTTTTGAAGGCAAATTTACCTTATTTTACTTTCATAGAGTATATAATTCTAAATAGACTAGTATTATTATACATTCCCTGTGTCTGAGTAAACCATAGATTCTCAAAGGCATATCGCCATTCCACAGAGCGCCCTTCCATTACTTCCAGCTAGCTCCAAGATTCCCCACAGGCTTTCATTTCCTCCTTACACGACGTCATCGCTGCCTCCTTCAGACCCCAAACTAGTTGCTTTCCATCCAGATCCTACCAGAGGACCTGGCCAGTAGCATCACTCAGTGGCCTCTTAAAGTACTTTCAAGTACCTCCATTCTCTTCTGCATATTTGTTAGGCGATAGCTCCTTTGTTTGCTTGTTGCTACAGTTCCTCTTTGCTTATTGTTTCTGGTCATCTGATGTTGCAGAATATTCGACCATCTATACTATATCATCTCTGGGTTTTGTGTTTCATTTGAACCTCACTCGAAGAATTTGACCCATGTTCTCGTTGTTACCTTAATTGTTTTGTGAATTATAGTGAATACGAATGCTTACTTTTTTCTCTGTTCCTCATGGGTTTCATGTTCGTTGATTCCTGTATGCTAATGGAATCTGTATGGTTGCTAATTGTCATTTTATCTGCACACATTATCTTCAAAGAATCTCTGGTTTGTTATGAATAAAACTTTCATGAATCTTCTCAACATATAATATACTGTATGTAGAGACATTCAAGTGAAACCGTTTGAGCGAGATTAAATCATTTACTCATTATTTATTCATAAGTTTATTGAATAGAAATCACACCTGAATTTCCTTTCATAGCGATACGAAAATTCGGTCTTCATCATAAAAATTTTGTAATGCTGCAGTGTATTTTTGTGCCACATCTGCAGTCACATCGATGTAAGAAAAGCTACTTTGCGATTCACTAGTGATGTATTGTGACTTGGCTGTTGTCTGGGACATTTTTCAGTAAAATTTATCAAAATAAGTTGGAATGATCTAAACACTTGTTCTGCCCTGTTGTAATAAAGCAGTTTAGTGTTTACACCAAGTTCTTTAATGCAAATTTGAATGATAACTGCGTAGAATTATGTTGGTTATCTTCATGTGTAATTCAGTTTTGAAGTTTGCATAGATCATGTTTAACAGGAACATCTATTGGCTTTTTCCTTTCTCCTTGATATTAATGTTTATTCTGAACGAACACATAAGTCGGCAATTAGGTCTATTTTCGTAGCATATTCTCAAAGCTGTACAGTTATTTAGGAGTTTATATGTTTAATGTAATTAACCAACAATGGTCAGAGATTGTTGTGAGTTAGTACCAAAAATAAATCAAAATGTATCAGAAATATCAAACAGAAATAGAAAAGAAAATTCTTCTGAATGTAATCGGCTCTGTTTTTCTTTGTAACTCTGCAGGTGCCATGAAATAAGTGCTCACACTTGTTGAAAAAACGCCTCAACCCTCAGTAGAAAACTTTGTGACTCTTCAGGTTCCTCTTTTCTCTTCTTATAAACTTTCTTGAATTGAAAACATGCTCAGAGACTTAAGTAAATAAGTCATATAATGATACTGGAGGCAATTTTGCCTGATTTTTTAGTCACTTTTAAATATTATTTCCTTGGTGAGCAGTGTTTGGCAATGATGGGATGTCAGACGAAAACAAGATTCCGTTCATGTTAAAAGTGTTGTTTTTAAATCTAACTAAAAATTAAGTTGCTCAGTTGGTTATGTATTTGAGATAACTGACGAAACCTCTTATTTTTATAAGTATGTGTGAAAAATTGAGTATGGCTGCTCTTAAAAGTAGAAAAGTCGATTATAGTGGTACAGTGGGTGATTTGAATATTTTCGAGGACAGAAGTAGAAATACACTGACCGCTGATTATAAAATGTCTTTGTTTTAGAGTCTGTTTAATTTTCCCAACCTTCAAGTTTCTCAGTTTTTTTATTTCTGTCATTCGATAGGTTGTTTTTTCGCTCTCTTTAAGAATTCACTTCTATAAACTTATTTTGACGAACCGTCAATGATGCCGACTTAATCACCTACTCAGAGCTCGCAACGACTTTCTACATCAACACTGGTACCGACTAATTTGAAGGCAGTTAACATGAACTATAGATACATGGATCACATTGCCATAAGCCAACTTTGGGGTACTCACTGGAACTCAGTTTATTTGAGAAAAAGTAGAGAATAAAGTGAGTAATTTTCAACCAAAGTTTCGTTAACGTTAAAGAATTTCTGAAGCCAAATCCGAACTGATTTATGGGAAAAATTTGAGCTTGATGTCAAAGAAGATTTCTTCAAGTGCAGTCTAACTGATCATATTCCTAACAACCTAAAGAGCAAGAAATGGAAAAGGTATTACCATTAGATGCGTCTGTTGTTCAGTGGCAGAATGCTAGCCAACCACTCATGCAGTTGGGGTTCGATTCCAGGACGATGCCCTATTAAAGCCTGCCTAGTTCGCTGTAGAGTAGAGAGAGAGAGTAAAGGTTAGTTATGAGGTTATCAACCTCACCCCGTTAAAGCGGTATCACTTCTGTTGAAACTTCGGAGCCTGAAGCCCTATTTCCACTTGGGACTTAAAAGGAGCCAGACAAGGGTGCTTATTATCACCAATGATATTCCTAATTGTTGTGGGCTGGATTATGCGTCAGACAGTGGGAAACGATAAGACCGAAGTGAAGAATCTAGAAGACCTGGATTTCGCGGATGATTTATGTTAGATGTCACACAAAATCGAAGACTTACAAGCGAAAACCGACAAACTGGTCGAAGAAGCAGCAAAGGCAGGACTCCAAGTGAACATAGACAAGACGGAGGTTATAAAAATAACCAACAAACAACAACAACAGCAGCAACAACATCCAGCGCCAATCACCATCAACGGGAGGGATTTGAAAGAGGTTACTTCTTTCACTAATCTAGGGAGCATTGTCTCAACCACAGGAGGAACGGACGAGGATGTCAAACCGAGAATCGGGAAGGCGAGAAACACATTCATCCATCTGAATCCAATCTGGAAATCTTCATCACTCAGCATCAACAGAAAATTCGGATTTTCAATACAAACGTCAAGTCAGTCACTTCTTCTATACGGATCAGAAACTTGGCGGGTCACAAAGAATATTTCCAACAGCTGTTGCAGACCTTTATCAACAGCTGTCTTCGTTCTATACTCAAGATCAGATAGCCGGAAAGAATCACCAACAAGAAACTATGGGAACAAACAAAACAAGGACCAATCGCTCAACAAATATGGAGGAGAAAGTGGAGATGGATTGGACACTCGCTGAGGAGGCCGCTGGGTGACATCGCGCGTCAGGCCATTGCTCTAGTGGAAGCCGAAAGGGAAGCGGCGAGTGGGACGTCCAAGAGTGACATGGAGGAGATCGTATGAAGAGGAACTGAAACAGTATGGATTAACATGGATGCAGGTGAAAAGTACAGCAGAAGACAGAAGCAAGTAGAGACGTGTAGTTGAAACCCTATGTTCCACTAGGAACTCAAGGGAACAACAATAATAATAGTAACTTAAAAGAATGAAAAAATCAACTTAACTAAAAAAGTTTACAATTAGTAGCCAAATGGATAAACCTGAGGTGATCAGTAGAGTTTTAAGATTGGATAAAGCTATGAAAACTATTTGTTAGTGCTGACCTAAAAACCAACATCATACTGTCTACGAAACGTCTATAGACAAAATTTGAATATGCTTGTAAGGAGACGTAACAGGACTATTGTTCACTAACAGAAGTTTCGGAGAAGGGTAACATTTTGATCAGATATATGCAAAAGGGCAGATTCAGGCATTCTGCCCTACGTAACCCTTGACACCAATAAGATACCCGTCTGTCTATCAAAAAGTAGTTTGAGTTTTCCTTCTAAGCCGTTGTGAGACGGTGTGAATGAAAAGGAAAAATATTTTAAGGAAACGGATTTTGACGATAAATATCCAAGCAGACATGAATATAAGAACAAGCAGTTTAGCAAAGAGTCTCTTTTCGGTGAATTCATTCACTTAGCTGTACACTTAGCTGGGCGTCCGACTAACAAAAAAGACCGATGGGACTTTGAACAGATCAGTATATCGAAAGCCTACGTGGAATGGCCAGCTGACAAACTTTTACAGTTGGGTACCCATCAATCGCAAGCGGAAGCTGATAGTATCTTTGGCGATTAGAATTCGTAGAATCTACAGCCCAAAATTAGTAGAAGAAGAGATCATTCTTTTGAGGAAGACATACTTGAGAATGGTTATCCACCACGCTTTATATACTGGTAAACACATAAGGCCGAAAATCAACAAAGAACAACCCATTTCTGAGCCAAAGAAAATGCTTTACATGAATGTAGGTCAAAGGCGACCTTCTGGCCAACATCCTAAAGAAGAGCATATCTAATACCCTGAAAGGAACATTCTCTGCTGCCACATTATGATTGGTATTCTCAAGCTGCTCTCTATTCATCAACAACTCCAAAGATAAACTATCGCATTTGACCACTTCTATCTGCATTTACCAATTTGCTGTCTCATGTGGAGTGAGATATACAGGTCGTTCGATGCGTGTTTCATCCAAAAGAGTCAAAGAACATTATCCCGCTTGGCTACGAAAAGACAACAGTGGATCAACAAGGAGTGCTATAATTGAACAACACTGGTCACTCAATATGAAAGGGAAATTCATTCAAATTCATTTACAAGGTCAAAAGAAGCCTCCCGAAAACCGTAAGCTTCTCGAGGCTTTGACGATCCGGATGGAAAACCCTGATTTCTGTACACAGAAGAAACTTTTTCATCCCCTCCTTCTGCCTTAGGTACAATTCCAAGTTCGACTACTTTGTTACTAGTACTATTTATGAATTTTTGTATAACATTTTAGTAACATCTTTTTTTAACTAACCCTCTATTTACTCTTTCTATCTATTACTTGGACACTTGGCTCCACGAACTTTCACTAACATCCTATTTTTCTGGGTGTCCTTCATATTACGTAACCCTTGCCAATACCTACTAATCTTCATTCCACCTAGTTAAAATTAGATTATTCATCAAATTTTTCGAAACATTTCGACGATGTACACAATAACCCTAACTAATTTTTATCCTTGTCTGACAAAAATACTATGCACACACAAAATAAGTATGTATGCTTGAGGAATGCACAGCTAAGTGAGTGATTTCGCTGAAAAGAGACTCTTTGCTGAACTGTATGTTCTTATGATAGATTTTGACGATAAATATTTTCGTAGTACTGTCAGTGTATGATGAGGCTAGGAAGTAACAGATGACGGGACAGGATTTAAAAGGTCAGTTAGGAAAGGAAAACCGAATGACGGGGTTAATTTTCATGTACGTATGTAAAATCAAGCTATCACGTGCCTTGATACACAAAGTTAGCTGATATAAGGTTGTTTCAGTAAGGATTTATCAGTATTCACACTTAAATGTAGCACCATATCGTGAAGTGTGTAAGTTTCCGACCTTAAATTACTATACAGTTATGAGTTGTCTAGCTTTTGAAATGCTAAGTGTCAGTAATTAGCGACTCGCTTTCATGTTGTTAAATTGTTCGCAGTGATAAAAATTCATTCACTTCTGAGTATTTCCTAAATTTTAAACATTTTCACTAATTTTCATCGAACTATTCTCTCTCTATCAAACTTACTCTTACTCATTATTGTATCAAGTAATTTCTATCATTTATTTTGTGTTGTTTCAAAATTTCGTATTTGAAAGAGATGCGTATTTGTGCACAAATCTACATTGATCTTTCTATCTGTAACTTTTCACTAAGTGAACTAGGACGTATTTCGCAAACTTTTTCCAAAATGAAGAGATCAAGAGAAGCTATTTTATCTCAGGTAACTCTCTATATCCCCGTGATGTGTAGATGTTAGTAGTATTTTTCAGAAAACAATATACTAAGGAAGTAACATTCCAGTCTAAAATTCAAAGAAAGAAGATAGAATATTTAAGAATAGATTGAATACTTTTAAGGATTAACAACTTCTGTAAGAGGATTGAATGCTAACATATTCAAATTTGTTGGAAACATCCTCCATAAGATCAATATGCACTATTTAAACTCTGAACGACCATACGTCAGATATGAGACTCATACATCTATACAAGTGAATAAATCCACTTAGGACCAGTGAACGTTACTGGTCATTTCATAAACGCACTAACAAGTAATCCTAAAACTTAACTCTTAAACAGCTCTGTAAAATTTATTTCTGTGGACAGTGCGCAAAATCATTAGATAGATTAACCCAACTGTACAACTGTATGCAAAGTGTTTTTAAGCGGTACGGCACAATGAGATGGTAAAATATTTAAAGTAAAATAAATCACAGATATGAATAAATATTTTCACCGAAATTCTTGGTAGGTATTTTCTTAAACCAAAACAAAGTTAGGCTTATTAAATCAACACGGTTATATTCTATGAAATTAAAAGACATATTACAAATAAATTCATGTCTTACATTTCTCATATATTTCTTACCATCTACAATGAGGCATATAATCTGTATTTGCTGTTTTTCTCCGTCCAAATGGCCAAAATTTAATGAACACCAGATGGGTTTGTTACATTTAAGGTATACATTGAATTAAATAAACTAAAGTGAAACAAAGTGAGCATAATATTTCTGTTCCAGTTTTATTTTTATCTATTTTTTTCTGAAGACATACCACCCTTGTTTCAATGTGTGAATTTATTTGCATGATTATGCATAATGAACACTGAATAGACTTTTTTGTTTTAATTAACACCATGGTGCGAAAATTCACCCAATGGACAAAATACCTACCACCAAAATGCAGTTCAGTGATTTCCAGTTTATTCAAGGTGTATGGAAATCAGATAATTAGACGAACTGGTTTGAATAAAATGAAACAGTAGTAAAAATCTTTTGATTTCAAAGCATACAAATCATTGTTCGTAGTATGCCTGAAAATTTTTAAATGTTGGGAAGCTCAGAAGTCATATATTTCACTGAGAATGGGAGATTATGCTGCTGATTAGCTAATGTTTTCCACTACATTCTCCTCTAAAACATTCAGCTTTGTTGTACATATAACTACAGAATTTATCTGTAAACAAAGGAATCTGTAGATGGAAACGAAATATATGATGGTTTGAGTCTATTCTTATATTCACTATTAACCAATGAAATCAATAATGATTAGATACTAATTCAAAATAAAGCATAGGTAGTTAACTGACGTTCTATATTCCTGAGAGTTATAATTACAAACAATTATTCCAGGTCTACATTACCAGTAACTGAGTCAGTTCATCTCAATTATAAAGTGTTTTAAGAGAGAACTGTTGAAAACTAAGCAGTATTGCCCTGGTTTAGAACTTTTTAAAAATGAGCGCCAGTAACGTTTCAGTCAACAACTATGCATGGTCAGATACTCACTGATAATGCAGCCACCATAATGATAATTTATGCAAGTTGAAACTTGTGGTCAACTGGATTCAAACATAGCGTGCTCTCCTTTCAACCTGGACGTCCTAAGTTTAGTCCTTAGTGGCTGTCATTTGTACCTTCTGCTGAAATATCCCAAACTAGTATAAAGTAAATGTCGTGTGCTTCTTGTTTCCAATGGTCTTCTAAGTGAGTTGGTTTTGTCACGAGGTTGATATTGAAATAAATCAAGTCTTAGGCAACCGCCTTATACATCTCCAAATAATAACTAAGTTTACAGGAAAACTTACTGCCAGAAAATTTAAAACAAGGAAACTCTGAGCCTTTTTAATTCACTTTTTTACTTTACTCTGAGTTTCGCAAATCTTTAAAACATTACAGTAGACTGTCAGGAATGTTGCAATGTATTTAACCTTCACTTCCTTTAGAAAAACACTAGTCCATATATACAGGAAGATGGCATAAAATATGTGGATATTTTCAGCGCGAGAAAGGGTTAAATGCATATCTATGCTGCTATATTGCTATGAAGTACCGAAATAATCATGTATCGCTGAGATATAATGAAAGTTTCATACAGTGGGTTACCGAATTGTACGTCTTATCTAATTATTCTGAACAAAGATCAACGTTTTACTGGTAATGTTAACTGCGATACACCAATGAATTGTACAAACTGATGATTCTTGTTATTCATAATTTAAAAAAATATTTTTAACCAAATGTTTATCAACCTAATTCAACAGTTGCACGACGATACCGTATATCAAGTGATTCGTAAAGTAAGGCCCAGCAAAGCCCTTGAAATGAAGGCTGCCTACTATCACTGATGATATTCCTGATTGTGGTGCACTGGATCATGCGGCAGGCTGTGGGAAGCCAGAAGACAAATATATGCTGGACCGACAAAAAGACCCTAATAGATACGAATTTTGCGAATGATTTGTCTCATATCGCACATTCTCAAAGATTTACAGGAGATAACCAAAAACTTGGAAGAATAGGCAGTGAAGACAGGACTTCAAGTAAACAGGAAGAAGATAAGAAGAAGAACAATAAGTATCATTCGCCATCAAACAGAGATATTTAAAATGAAACCACATCTCTGACTTATCTAGGCAGCATCGTTTCAAATACATGTAGCTGGCATAGATGAGAATGTCAAAGGTAGGATCGGAAAAGCAAGACAGGTCTTGATTACTTTAAAATCAATATGGAAATCTGCTACAGTCAGCATAAGGAACAAGATCTAAATCTTCAACACCAGTGTCAAATCAGTGCTTGTATATGATTCGGGGACTTGGCGTGTCACTTAGAGCATTTCCTACACACTACTACAAATTTTCATCAACAGCTGCCTTCACTCCATACTGAACATGAGATAGTCGGTTGGGAAGGTTAAGCAACAAGAAACTCTGGCAATGAACAAACCAGCAACCTGTCGGCCAACAAATATTCCGAAGGAAATGAAGGTGGATTGGACACAAATCGAGGAAACTGCTAAGTGACATCACACGCCAGACCCTCGAGTGAAACCCGACGAGATGAGTGTCTGAGGGTAACATGAGAAAGATCCATTGAGGAGAAAATGAAAACTTATGGGGAATCATTGAACCAGCTAGAAAGGACTACAGAGAACAGGATGAAATGTAAATGTGCTATTGCAGCCCTATATTCCAAATGGATCCCAAAGAAATAATTAATTAATTCTATTTTATCAGAGTGTTTTCTATATGATTTATCTACTCTGCTGACTAAAAAGTCGACTTGTTAATGAGAAAACCTCAAAAATAAGGAAAAGATGGTGTAACCTTCTATGAAGTCATTCGCCATCAATGGAATAAATTTTATAAGAAGGGCTACTTCGGTAAATGAAAAATACAGAATAGTTTGATTTAACTACCGAAAGTATTTCTTTAGATCTTTTACATTTCTTGTTTTTCGATTGTGTCAGATTTAGATAAGCATTAAAGTTAAACCATGGAGGATATATTCTATGCTAATATTTTTTAAACAATGAGATTTTTAGTTTTTCTTTCATTTCTCTTGTTAAATAAATGATGGATGGACCATAACATTGTAATGGACATATATATACATATATATATATATTCATGCACATACCTATCGAGTTCAGGTGATTTCTTTTCCATACTAACAGAAGTTTACAATCCATCTCTCCTAATTATCTTCCCATCTTTCAAAATACCGCTTTTCAATTCATTTTGTTTGAAATTTATAAAAGAGAAAGGCCTAACGCCCAACTTGTATATTCATTTTGCTGTATTGCCCCACCCGGTTTTTCTTATATTTGTATGGGATTATTTTTATAAACCTTGGTGACTAAATTTAATCCCATCTGTTAAATGTGTGGCATCACAGTGTAGCGATATGACTGATACCCAATTGTTTTCTCTTTCATCGCCTCCAAATAACTAAAAAAAATAGCTAATCCCATGGGAGTGAAGAAAATGCCTGACTTGATTTAAATTACAACTGGTTGTATTTAATTGTTTAACTCATACAGTACCATGGTAAATATAAAATAAAGCCAGAACACATTCATTCATTAATTTAGTTTTGACATTTCTAAAAAGAAAGGCATGACGAATAATCACTATTGTAGATTTCCTGATCTACTGAATTTTGTTGCTTTTTTTTGTCAATTGACACATTGAAATCATCATCCATGGATAAATGATTTACGAGCATTTAAAACAAACAAATAATAATATAAAGGTAATTGTTCACGAGGCCACCTATACTGTAAAAATCTGTGTTTTAATTTTTATATAAACGATCGGTTATTTTGGTGTATTTGACCAAATTCTCTGAAGTTTATCAACTTCACATGTTGTTAAACTAAACCAATATAATTTTTGGATTTTCAGTCATTATTATAGTTGTAACAGTGAGTGAAGGTATAAGTATCAAAATTTATTCGCCGTTCGAGCCAATTCACTTGAAAATATGATAGCGCTGCTGGCAGTACTTTTAAAAGTCATTCATATCACAAATCAGAACTTAGTGAATTCTAGATGACAACTAGTGCATACATTTGTTTCGTCTGCTTAATTGTGAATGTGATTCATTTGAAACGAGATCATTGTATCATTAGGACTTTGAACGAAGTTGATTTTCTAGCCTTTTGTGATTGTTCGAATTATTTTAAACAGCGGTTCAAAGATAAACATAGGTTACTTTCTTTTAGCTGACAGGTAGTGGTTACAAGTTATCCACAAAACCCTTCCGATTAATGGACTCAAGTGTCTGTTGATGGTTGTCATTATGATATACGTGTAATCCAGAAAGCATATATGTGTAAAAATTGGTCACTATAGTAGTATGTAATTCGATATTTATTTATATCATAAAAATAATATTACAAAATATATTGTATTATTAATATTCGATATTTATTTGTTTATTTGATATTTATCGCACAGTGAAACAATATTTACAGTACAATAAGGTTTCGAACACAATTCATTATTCACAATCGTATCAACTGTAAATATGCAGCTTCGAAACCTGACTTTTATAGTCCACTCTCTTCCTTCCCATTTGTCATAAAGGCAGTGAGATTTTCCAGATGTCCAGGAAAAGTGTTGGATTATTACCATTGCGTGTATTCTCAGTCGTTGATTCGATAACTAAAGCTTCAATAATCAATCTCTCTGTCGACCCCGTTACTCTAGATTTTAGCGCTGTCATCTTGTCCCGTCCTATCTGCGTGTAACTGCATGTAGTGCTGATCTATCTTCTTGATTTCTTATCTTATTAGAGTCTACTAATCTGCAGTACGCTAAATTTTGGTGTTCCACTAATCCAACTTACCCTGACTTATTACTGTAATCTATGTGTTGTACCTCTAATTATTGAAGGTTATTAGATAAACAATATTATCTTTAATGGGCTCCATAGGATCGTTAACCGACATGATTTTTTTCCAGGTCATTTTGTAGGTTTCAGACCTACTTTTATCCCTACCTTTTAAGAATTCTACATAAGGTTTCAGAAGTTCCCTGTTTGTGTTGCAGTACTAATGGTGTTTCAAATTCCGCACTCTTGTTGCTGTTAACTTTTTATGTAAGTTTTTTCATTCATGTCGTTCTTATTATAAATAAACTGACAGTATTAAAATCTAGTGTAACAGGGTCGACAGAGAGATTGGGAAATGAAGCTTTAGTTATCAAATCAACAATTGAGAATACACGCAATGAGGATGATTCAACACTTGTCCCAGACATCTGGAAAATTTCACTGCCTTTACGACAAATGGAAAGGAAGAGAGTGGACTATAACAATCAAGTTTTGAAGCTATATATTTATAATTGATACGATTGTGAATAGTGAATTGTGTTCGAAATGTCGTTATCCAATGAATATTATTGTTTCACTGTACGATATATTCAGGAAACAAATTTACATGGAATCCATAAAGAACTTGTTATATTTCAGGAATTAAACCAAAATTACATGGTTTTTTAACTTGAAATTTTACCCGTGTTATCTTTGAGAAGCAGTCTATCTCTTCTGGGATCACAAAGACATGATATCAAATGTTATTCTCTTATTAGCAAGTATATCTAAACTCACATATAGAAAGCCATTTACTTATAAAATAACTTTATGACATCTTCCTCAACTGAGACAATTTTGTGAGACTGTTTTAAGATCATGAAAATCAATCCAACGTATTCCACATGAACGATCACTCAAGTTTATTGATCTCATTTTGTCAATACGGAAGGCTAAACATCATGTCATTGTTTACTGTCAAGGATCAACTAATGGAAGGAAGGGTTTTCATCTGGACCACATACGCATGTGCATTGTAAGTCAAAGTTCTGTTGGTGCTTAAATAACTTTCAGCAAAAATTAGTTATGAAGCCTAAGTCAGATTCTGCCTTTGAGGTCGGCGTTGGACTGATGTGAAATGTATGCAATATCTATTCCTGAACAACCTGAATTACCATGTATACATAAACTTGGAATATGATCTAGAGTCAGAGAAGTGTAAAAGTGTTCGGGCTGTAACATGATGCAAACCAGTTAAGTCATATGAAAGTCTTACAGGGTATTGCTAAAGGTCGCAACTTTAATACAAATAAGCAAATTCCAACGTTTGCGAAGATTGTTTTAGAATTTAGCTTGGCTACCATATATCATCTGCTATATTTTACTATGCGAAACCAGTCATTTCTCTTTTAACAGGGCCATCTATTTTCCATTGTGATTACATGGTTTGTTCGTTTTCTTGATCTGAGATTTGTCTGCTTTTGGGAACTTTCACTTTACAGCACAATGTTCTTCGACAAGGTGATTAAAAACAGTTTACTGTGTCGTCTAGCTGTAGAAACTTATTATTATATCTTCATGGAGAGTAGTTTGTCAGTAGTTGTACAATAAATGTGAGTACAGCCTCAAGGTAAATGAAAGTAAAATTTTCAAGAAATGTTGAGATATCCAGAAGTAGCGTTTGAACTGTTTGCGGCTAAAGTGGTATGAAAACCTACGCATTCAGTCAAAATTGAATATTTTCGCTCTAAACATCTCGTTGACTAGAATTCTACACTTAGGTTAGACTTAATAACCGCCTATGGAGTAACGAGTCTGAAGGCGAACTTGCAAAATTTACAACAATCCGTGTATTTGTACCAATAGAAGGCAAGACACGGAAGTTAGGGTATGTTTTCAAGTGATCAAACCGCTATTTATCTCTAGACAACTTATATTCTTCAACCAATCACTGAGCATGTGATTTTGGTCTACATTAAACGACATGAAATAGAATGTTCAAACACATATTGGTATTCTGTTGCTAATGCAGTATTGAATTGTGGGAACATATGAGAATGATATTCCATTGGAACACACTGTCTGTATCACACCACCACATAATTATTTATAGAGAAGCTGGTTAAATTTGTAATAACAAACCACGTCAAGATGACTATAGAATTAATCCAGAAGTAGTCTTACAATAAGGTGTGACGCAGTGACGGAAATAAAATTCAAGATCTATATATGCAAAGTATTGGTTGCTAAATCTTAACTCATTGAATCAAAACACTTAGCCTCCATTTCGAAAATCATGACTTAGATGAAACAACTGTTAAATGTTGTGCGCTAGGTTGATATTCTTCAGTTAGTAGTGTAGCTTCCCTTTGTACCATATAAGATGAGCTATTCTGAGTGAAGCTCCACCCAACTGCAATGTCTGATATCTTCTCATATAATAGTGCATCCAGCAATAAAGTATTGTAATTAAAAACTGGTTCATTAAAACAGTCTAACGCTTTATTTTTCTTGTTTTTATGTGGAAGAAAATAACTTGGTCAGCGTTCTCCTTAACAGGTATCATGAAATGACCAAGTGTCCTACTTGCTGAGCTATATCGCATGATAGATTACATTGTTTTTAGGTAAATCCAATAAACCCTCCCCATAATTCCTACTCAAGTAGGTGTCAAGGAAATTCGGACCTTCTTGATCCATTGTATATATATATATATATATATATATATATATATATTATATATATAACATATGAATTGTGATCAAGATTTGACCGAATAATTTCAAAATAATTGCATATACACATATATTTTCAAATTCAGTTATCTACGACCATGAACTTTTAGTTTAACGTAATCTGATGAAAAAGTACACTGTTTAAATTGTTTAACAAAAGTAGACTAATTTTGAAAGTCTGAGGTCAAATTTTGATCACAGTTCATACAATTTTGTTTGTTATATATGTTGATACCTGTTTCATGACTCATATGATTGGACAAAGTTTTTAAAAAACAAGAGATGTCCTTTTATATATAAACCTCTGTTATGTTAATTTCGATTAATTTCCCTGAAGAAGTTCGGACCAGATTGCCGAACGAAACGTTGGAATTAATCATTTCAATTTCGCTGAGATTTTACAAATATAATTTTTTACAAATACATATATGATTTTAGAATCACCTATCTCCAAAATTTAAGGATGAAAACATAAGTGATTAGTTATCTGCTAACATTAAACACACTATACACAAATGCTTGGAAGAGAAAACAGAGTGAGTCCTTATTTCGTCATGTATGTATTCGATGTACACAAGTTTAATTTGATCAGATCTTGAAATTCGTAGTAATATGTAGAAATTAAACTTTTCTGGTTAAAGTTTTTGCGATCAAACAATTATGAGAAATTATTCAAAATAAACCACCATCTCGTGCACGTGAAACAGATATCTTGAATTTAATGTGCAATCCTTCATTTCTCAACCAGGTATCATTGAAATACTAGCTGAAATCCAGTGGCATGAAGCGTGCTGCAGTCTTTACTCATGACCAGCTACATCGGCAGTACTCTGCCAACTAAAGGCTTTCACCATCAGTTCCGTATAATTGTGAATTATTCAGATGGATTAGATCACCATATTATTATTGTTCCCTTGGGTTCCTAGTGGAACATAGGGCTTCAACTACACGTCTCCACTTGCTTCTGTCTTCTGATGTACTTTTCACCTGCATCCATGTTAGTCCATACTGCGTCAACCCTTCTTCACACGATCTCCTCCATGTCACCCTCGGACGTCCCACTCGCCGCTTCCCTTTCGGGTTCCACTCGAGCTATGGCTTGACGCGCGATGTCACCCAACGGCCTCCTCAGCGAGTGTCCAATCCATCTCCACTTTCTCCTCCATATTTGTTGAGCGATTGGTTCTTGTTTTGTTTGTTCCCATAGTTTCTTGTTGGTGATTCTTTCCGGCCATCTGATCTTCAGTATAGAGCGAAGACAGTTGTTGATAAAGGTCTGCAACAGTCTGTTGGAAATATTCTTTGTGACCCGCCAAGTTTCTGATCCGTATAGAAGAAGTGACTGACTTGACGTTTGTATTGAAAATCCGAATTTTCTGTTGATGCTGAGTGACGAAGATTTGCAGATTGGTTTCAGGTTGATGAATGTGTTTCTCGCCTTCCCGATTCTCGATTTGACATCCTCGTCCGTTCCTCCTGTGGTTGAGACAATGCTCCCTAGATAAGTGAATGAAGTAACGTCTTTCAAATCCCTCCCGTTGATGGTGATTGGCGCTGGATGTTGCTGCTGCTGTTGTTGTTGTTTGTTGGTTATTTTCAATAACCTCCGTCTTGTCTATGTTCACTTGGAGTCCTGTCTTTGCCGCTTCTTCGACCGGTTTGTCGGTTTTCGCTTGTAAGTCTTCGATTTTGTGTGACATCAAACATATATCACCCGCGAAATCCAGGTCTTCTAGGCTCTTCACTTCGGTCTTCTCGTTTCCCACTGTCTACCGCATAATCCAGTCCACCACAATTAGGAATATCATTGGTGATAATAAGCACCCTTGTCTGACTCCTGTGTTTACTCCAAACGCCTCGCTGAGTTTTCCGTTGTGGATCACTTGACATGTGCCGTTGTCGTACAGCTGTTGAATAAGGTTGATGAATATTTGGAGTAAGCCGTAGTACTCGAGTAGTTTCCAAATTACTTCGCGGTCGACGCTGTCGAAGGCCTTCTCAAAGTCTATAAAGTTGAGGTAGAGATTTGATTGCCATTCCATGCTTTGTTCGATGATGATGCGTAGAGTTGCAATTTGATCAGAACATGATTTCATCATCATCATCAGTCCCTTGACTTTCGTCTTGGGGGTGCTATGACAGTTCGCGCTATCAGTCTTCGCCATTCTTCTCGGTTTAATGCTATTTTCTGTAGCGTATCCAAGGGCATTTCAGTCCACTCTTTTATGTTGTCAAGCCAGCTCTTATTCGGTCGACCTCTCTTTCGTGCTCCTCCTACTGTGCCTTGTAGAATCGTTTTGGACAATGTGTCATGTCTTACCGTGTGGCCGAACCATTGTAGTTTCCGTTTCTTTACGATTGAAAGGAGTGGTTCCTGTTTTCCTGCCAGTCTATGGACCTGGTGTAAGACATATTCATTAGTTTTCCTTTCAAGGTAACTTATTCCTAGGATCCTTCTATAGCTTTTGTTTTCGAAGGCTTGTATTCTTCTTTCTGTCTCTGCATTCAGGGTCCAGCTCTCACATCCATATAGGAATACAGAGAGGACCAGTGACGAGTAGAGTTTCATTTTTGCTGAGACGCTGGTGTTGCTCTTCCATATTTTCCCTAACTTGGACATGGTGGCAGAGGCTAGGTTTAGTCGAATTTTTATTTCCTTAGTGGACCTTCCATCTTTTGTTAGGGTAGACCCAAGGTATTTGAAAGTTTCAACCTCTTCTAATACATGTCCATCAAGTCTGATACATCTATCTGAGTTGTTTCCTCCGTTAATGAGTATTTTGCTTTTTTCTGTGCTGATTTCCATGCCCACAGATTTGGTTGCAACATCAAGTCTTGAGGTGAGGTCCTGAACTTGATCAATGTTTTCCCCAATGAGGGCTATATCATCAGCAAATCTGAGGTTGGAAATTGGTCTTCCGTTTATGCTAAGTGTCGGTGTAAAGTCATGTAGGGTTTGTGTCATAATATGTTCGAGGAATAAATTAAAGAGGACTGGTGAGAGAATGCACCCTTGGCGTACTCCTATAGTTGTTCTGAAGAACTCGCCAGTTTGATTATTTAGAGATACTGCACTACTAGATTTGTTATATAAAGACTTAATAACCTCAATTATGTTTTTATCTATATTGTAGTTATTCATGACTTGCCATAAGCCTTCGTGCCACACACGGTCAAAGGCCTTCTTAAAATCGATAAAGTTGTGTACTAGCATTTTTTGGTGTTGTAGACATTTTTCGTTTAGTACCCTTATGTTAAAAATTTGTTCAGCAGTGCTTCTGCCTGCTTTCCTGAATCCAGCCTGTTCTGGTCTGAGTTCTGTATCCAGTGCGTCCTTTATTCTCTCCAGGATGATGCGACTCAGAATTTTACTTGGCGTCGACAGGAGCATGAATCCTCGCAAGTTCTTGCAGAGTCCCAGGTCGCCCTTCTTTGGTAGTTTCACCAGGTAACCTTTCCTCCAGTCAGTAGGCACCTTTCCCTCTTTCCAGATCTTTTGCAATAATGGAGTCAGCATATCTGCTGTCGTTTCTGGGTCCGCTTTCAGTGCTTCCGGGGGTATTCCATCTGGTCCAGCTGCTTTTCCAGCTTTCAGAAGCTTGATTGCATAGATCACCATTTTACTGTCGCTATTTTATTAGCCCTTAATATGAATTTTTATTTATTCCAGTGTACCAAATGAAATCATCGTAGGCACAATGATGATAGGAAAGAAGATTGAATTCTAGAAATTTCAATATAATGAATATATTTGAACATGTACTATGTATATGTACGTATTATAACAAACTTTAACAGAACAATCCTTCTGTTAAATTGAAATTCATACAGTTATCAGACAGAAACTGTTATCCCACAAATTACCCTTTTAAGTCAGACTAAAACTTTTCATTTACTTAATTGAATACTGTGACAGGAATTATTCACATTTAAAGCAAATTCAATTTGCTATATATAAATAAATTAAGATAACATGAATACAAAAAAAATTATGTCGAAAACATTGGAGATGTAATAATCTTGAAGAAATATACCACTCCTGTGAACTATACACTTGTACTAAGCCACTATTTTTCACTCACGGGCAAAATCTCCTAAGAATTTAATAAAAAAGAGGCTTACAAGGAGGATTTTCCTTCCAAAACATAATGATAAAACAGTTGGTAAACTAAAAACATAATAAGATAAATTAAATTATCATTTTTCTTCTGCACTACACAGTAGGTAGCTGGTAGACATGGAACATAATAATTGTCCACAACATTTTGTAACCTTAAAACTAACTGTTAATTACTCTTATGAGAAACAAACACATAAATAGGTTGAATGTGATAAGAAGTTGGATACCTCTGTTATGTGAATAAAAATCTAGATGACTTTTTCTGAATTATATTACTTGAAATGCAAAGGAGTATTTTTCAAACGTCCATCTGTCATAAATGTGTCACACATTTAAGCTTAAGTTAAATTTTATATAGATTTTAAGTATGTAGGAATTTTATTCACTCCAGAGTAGATTTTGTGACAAACCCACATCAATTACAGAGTCATTAAAATCCAGAAGAGAGTAAACAACTATTTTCTACAGGTTTCAGTTTCACCCCCAGTGTATACCCATTACCCTATCAGTGATAGAACCAAGGAGTTATGAGGTGTTAAACGAGTATGTTAACATTAAGTCATTTTGTTATAAAGTAACAAATATCACTGGTGAATATCTGTCTTTTCACTAGACTTAGCTGATCTGACCATTAGAACTTCAGGACATCCATCCTACAGCCAGTAACAAATGAGAAATACATTTAAAACAGGGATGTTAGGTTAGTACAGATTTTAATTATTTGCCATTTTGGATCTTATCACAAACTGTGATCGTTTGAACAATGAACAAAAACTAGGATTCATAGGTGGTTTGATTTATGATTAGTGACTGAATGGGAAAAGCGCTAGACTCATAACATGCAGGTCTTGGGTGAAATCTATAATGGGCTCATTTGCATGCACTGCTGAATTGTCCCACACTGGGTGACCGCATTGTTATTATGATGTGTGTATTAGTTTTCCCAAATGTTTGCTTCTGAGTTTTAGGGGATGAACTTGAATTGAGCACTGTTTGCTACTGACAGCAGCTTTTTCTGATCAAAGAAATTTCTAAAATTACCTTTGACATTATACCGTTTTCGCGATTTTAACCTCAATAAGCTATTTGATTAGTGATGGCTAAAAGTGGAATCCAGGATGCTAGTTTCATCCTATTTGGGACTTGTCAGCTGGATATTCTCAGTATATAGTCAAAAACATGTTTGACTTTTAACAGGTAAAATGTACACTTGAATTTTATCCAAGAGATTTGGAACAAGAATAAATAGTACGCCTTGCTTAACATTTAAAATTTATACAGCACTCTATAATAGTTCTAACCAATTTTTAAATATGCATTTTATCAACTCATTCATCCCGAGAATTTATTCAGGTCTGGTAGTATAAATAATTATCATTGCAGTCGGCTGAATTATCTCTAGCCATTACATAAACCATCTGACTACTTCTGTATAGCTAATAACAGTTAGACTTCCTCACCAATTATTCAGTAATAACTAATAGTTACCCTACTGTGAACTGATCTAGTTGATGAGTCCTGAAGACTGATTTGGATAGATTTCAGCTGAGTATCTGATTTACCAGTATTATACATCACTGTATGGGATAAAAATATTTCAGAGTACATTTCACCACGAACCAATATCAGTTAGTGAATCACTGAATACCAGATAATACCAGACGTTATTTCATACTAGTTTAGCTCTATTCACTTGTGCGTACCCATGACCCCACCAGGGATCAAGCCAAGGAGATGCAGTGCCCGGTGAGATTTAACATATCAGAACGAAACTTATGCTTATCCTTGGCATTAGTTGGTGGCAGCGACATATTTCAAAAAGCCAGAAGTTAGAATTCACAAACCGTTGAATTCTAAAACAGTGGATCAGTGGCCAATGGAAATAGCCTTGTAATCTAAAAGTCCTAGATTCGATCTGTGATTGGGTTGTCAGTACTTTATCTTTAAGAGTCCCAAGCAGAGGTCCAGTGCTCTATAGTTTTCAATGGTTCTCTAACTCACATCAATTCATGACGAAATCTCCAATAAAATAAGTCAGAATTACTAAGAAACCCATAATTTTAATTAAAAATATGGCTCCGTCGGGTCTTCGTAAAGTACAAGGAGCGGTTATTATCTTTATGTTTAATCATTTACATACGATAGTGCTAAAAAAGCGTGATATTCCCAGGAATTAAATAATAGACCATCAAGAATTACAAAGTGAGATGTTAAAGTTCAAAAATAAAAAAATAATCCAATGATAACCGGTTGTTCCACTACAGAATCGTAAATTTATTAACTTGTGTAATGAATACTATTGACATTTATCGTTACTGTCTCAGGCGATTGCATTTATTCGCATATTTATTTTATTCCCTTGTGTTCCAAGTGGAACATAGGGCTTAAGACTTGAGCCTTCAAGTTTCCGTAGCAGTGGTTTTATTTTGACGGGGTAGAGTTGCTAGTCTCATGCTCAACCTTCCCTCTTTACTGGGTTTACTACCAGCTAAGCAAAGTTTAGGGGTCCGTCAGTCTACGATCAAATGTCAGACCAAATTAGTGGTTGGTCTGCATCCTACCGCTGCACCACCATCACCACCACACATGTTAATTAAACGTAACACACAAACAAGAAGCTTTATGTATCAATTGGAGATTGCCATGATGGTGAGTTAACTCCTCTTATTAATCTCTAATCAGCAGTATCAAAAACAAATGTGTATGTATATATTTCTTGTAACTTTCTTTCCACGAAACAAATGTTTATTTTAGCCTCATAGTAACGGGAATCATTTGCAGACACACACACTCACTAACCATAGTTGTAAACTTGACTATGTCTTAGAGACTGTTTTTATAGGACAATGAATACTTCACAACATGTGGAAAGTTGCAAAAAATGTTTTTGTAATGGAAAGCAAAATTGACCAAACTAAGGAAAAAATTATCAAGTGATGAACTGAAATCAGATACTTGTAAAATGAAGTGTAACCACAAATCGGACATATGTTGGTTTTATTTTGGTTAATTAATTTATCATTATTGTATAGGGGAAAAAAATCTTAAGACCATATGTGGTGTTTAAATTCATCCTGTGTTTGGGAGCGTATACTAAGGACAAGTATGCAGAAAGGGGAAAAAACAAATATTACATTCACATTAGTACACTTTGATTAAAGCTTATAAATTCAGTGGCAAATTAATACAAGTAGATTGAGTAACATTATTCCTATGATGTGAATTTTCACTTGTTGTTTGTAATAACTTTCACATCTGTGTTTAAAGAATTTCCAGGTTAAAGAAACAAATAAGTGAACATATTTAACGAGCCAGTTAATTATTCGTTGTTTGTTTATTTTATTTTTTTTTCTAAATACACTAGTCCTTATATAATATGACCGACCAATGCATGATTGTATCTTTAAATCGTATCAAACACGTGTTTCGAGGACAAAACACATTTACGCCACTGATAATTAAAGGAGTAGAAGAACGGTTGATTTCATTTTAAACGAATAATTAATTGCTTGAATGGTGTATTTTCGACAAGAGTAGTATGTTAGTCCATAGGAAACAATTAATACTTTGCTTGAATATAATTTTGTATTATTCACTCTCCACTGGTATCCTGGTTACAGCCTTATTCACTGTTGTCAGACCATTTCTACATTTACTCTTTAAGAAGATGTGCTCTCAAAATTGACCTTTGAACTTAGTAATAATAATATCTTTATTCTGGATAGTATTTACAAAATCTACAGAATTTTTAGAGGAGTTTATTGCATGACATTTTCCCTTCGTATAACATCTTCAAGTAATATATTAATTGACATTATATTCTGTGACACAATGGTCTCTGAGCTGAAGCACAAACCATTTCATTATGATATATCTGCTTTGTCTCCTTCATGAAATCCACGATATCTGGTTGAAAGCCATTTGTAAGATGTTCAGAAGTACATTTTGAGACCCAAGGACATAACTGAAGAAGAGTTATCTCATGTATTGCGATACGGCGCCACTCACAATTAGGCCATTTCTCAAGTTTAGTTGAAACTTGTGAATCAGGAGCTTATAAACATTGTAAATACACATAAGAGTAGATAATACTAATAGAGGCCATACCTCAGTCGATTAAAACAAACCGAACAAGAGAAAATATATGCAATAGAGATATGGAAGCTCTCGGTAGCCCAAGTTTTAAGCAGGCCGCCAAAGGATTCGGAAACAGAAAGCAAAAAAATATCTGACAGAATTTTGAAGGGGAAAGTCAACCAGTACTACAGACGGGATAAGTGATTTTTCAAGGACAAATGCATGAGGTAATCATCAGAAACACGACAGCTTTACATCTAAATGAATTACACAATGCCATAATAAAAATCCATTATGTCCTATACTTTCGTTTGCATTTGGAAACAGTCCAAGTTCTTAAATATTTTAGAGACAAAGTCATAAAAACAAAATTTGAGAAGTATTTTATCAGAACTAATAAAACTTCACCAAGTTCAGATCTCCAAAAATATCAGGAGGCAGAATGCAAATTCAAACCTTCTTTTCTTCCTATAAACTATCCAGAGGTAAAATTTCAATTGAGTTTCGATTACTTAATCTCGATTTGATAAGAGGTAGACAACCACAGTATCGATACCTATGGAAAAAATGCTCACTGTACAACAACTCAACTTTTTATAAGTAAATCTGTTACGATTGTTTATTTTTATTTTTTATTTTACAGGTGTTTCAAACCTACAGTAACTAATCCTCATTTATATTTGATTACATTGTACACTGAATATTAGTCACTGCACCAATCAGTCTTATATCATTAATTATATGCATGAGTTCCTATCGTTACATTTTTATATTCTTAAGCTGAAATGGTAATTACAAAGAAAACAGCATCACGTTATAAATTAGATAACGGAATAGGGCTATTTTAGCGCAGTGTGTGCAGACTTATATGATTAGAATGGACAACCGAGGAAAGGGAGACGCAGTCCACAAAGTTGCTGCTCACAAACAACTAAGATATATCTAGGTGAATTTCAAAGATTTCTACATTGGAATAAAATGTAAAAATCACGAAGTATAGGTAAGAATAGATGAAACACAATATGTGTCGCTTGGTGCATCCATTAGTTGAAATATGACGAGCAAAAGAAGTCACGAAAACTTGACAGCTAATTTTTCTGGCCATTCAAGGCGTCAATAGCTCCACTAGAATTTTTACTAGGTCAATCTCGTAAACTATTTGCAGCCTGCTTGATGGATGGTAGTCTAGAGAGTAAACGTGATAAGTCCAAAAATGAAGCAGGCTTCCAATCTGAAGTATATCTTTAGCTTTTCGAAAATATTTGTATTTAAATGATTCATAAAATATAGATAATTTAACTTTCCATCATATGATGACCAAAAAGTTTTAAATAAGTGACGAAAGTAAGTTCGCAGATGATTCACTGTAATGACATATCTAATAAGGCGTTGAACTCAAATCCCTTAGATCTCAACAGAAAAACGGACCACCAATAAATGACTGCTCTAGGACAGGGTAATATTTAAGTTTAAGGACACGTTTCCAAATAACAAGCATAAACGAATATTCGGGAAGCTATTTGAAGGTTGTCTTTCTCAGCACACAGACGAGCTACGGAAAGAATTAAATGATGAGTAGCTCATCTGGATAAGGTATACTAATCTAATAAATGTGAAGAAGACAAAATCAGAAAATACAAAATTCCAAGCAATCGAAAATTATATGATATTACTAATTTAACTGTTCTTTTAGATAGAGAGAGATCGGGGGAAAGTCAGAACGAACTGATAATCCTATCGTCACCTTTGTGAACATTGGCAAGAGCTGTTAAATAAAGGCAGCTAAAACCGTCGGGAGCTCAAAATTGATATGGTCATTGGACATAATGCGGCATTAAATTTAAATCTCTAGGTTTTATCATTCCAACTTTTGATACTTTAATTGTTTTAAAGATCAATATATTCATATTTTCCTTAAATTTTAGCAAACATTTAGGGGACTTAATAGTAGTGATAATAATCATAGCGTAAAATTCTCAACGTATTTTACTGCGTAATGTTTACTCCTTCTACAGAAGCTTCAAGTAGAATGATTATGGATAATGTATCACTGGAAATAATATTGTTGTATCTAAACCACTTTTCTATATAATGGAGAAGATTTGTAGCTCAGGTGGATGATTTTGATGTAGTTGTGTTCTCTGAGCTGGATGGTTTAGTTGGGATGATTTACTTCATACTGAAGCATACGCTGAAGATGTTGCCTAGTAAGGTAATGAAAGCTTTGCAAGTAAACCATCCAGCTCAGACAACACAATTACACCGAAAACCACTTTTCGTTCACCCTCGGTATTCTGCCTTCTTTTCACTGGAAAAATCAATGACGGTAGGCTGACACCTATATAGAAATGGATGTGAGTACGGAATGCTGTTCAAAACGTAACTGTATGAATAAGACAGTATGGAATGTGGTTGATTTCGCTATGTGGAAATTTAAGTAGCCCAGTGATTTAAGCAAACCGCTTCATTTGATTACTGCGAGAAGGTAACTCTTCTCTCTGTAACCACACATATATTTCCTCAACCCTACAACACAACTGACCACTCAGATTACGAAAACTTCAAACAATTTTATTATTATCATTATTTTTCAAGAGTTGATTGGTAGGGATTTGATACTATTGTTATTAATATGAGTATCCATTACTTCTGAACTATCACCTATGGTGGTATTAAATGATTACGTTGAATAATTCTTATATACAGTTGTGACATCTTATAACAAATTACAAAATATATTTATTTGTGATCCATTTATAGAAACCACCTAATGCATATATAAAAATGAAGAATGATTTGGTTAAATCACAATTAATTTTTCTACCGTTTATTAAAATAATTTAATAGTGTGAAATATTCCCATATCATGAATTAAAAGTCAGTCTGAACGAAGAATATTCTTTTCAACACATCCTTTTTCAGGTTCTTAAAATTATAAAATATAATGTTTGTTTTTGTTACAATAATGGCAAGTTATGCGGGGGATACATTTTTACATAGAATAACATATTAGTTATGGGGTGTCAAAATAAATAGTAGCATTTGTGTGACAAACGTGCTAGGCTGAAATCGATTACAAGATATTGTAAAATGGGAGACAATGGTGGTGATTAGTCACAATAGATTTGTAGAGTGTGGGGTAGGAAAAACTAGCAAGTCAGTTCAAGGTTAGAAAAGGTGTCAGGTCAGTCGCTGGTACTGAGTAGTATATATTTAAGAGGATATAGATTACAATGAGAGGTTCATCATAAAAATCAAAGTGTGAAATGAAACAGGTGGAGGCTTACACTGAGAAAAGAGGTAATATCACTAATAATAAGTCCGGATAGTATAAATGGAAAATTCGATAGTATTGAATGTCTTAATCAAGGGTATAAATTATGAAGAATCATTAGTCAAAGTTTGGCCACAGTAGGAACAGCGTATGGACGTGTTCTTTTTGGATACAAAGTTCCGGTTTAGTCGATCTTATTGCAACAGCTTCATCTATGTGCAGGAGACGTAAGTGGGACTGTACGTGGTAACGAGTTCGGAATTTGGCATGTAACCCTGAAGGCTCTGTCGGCTTCGAAGCAATGTCCAGTATCAACCAAGTGTGACAGAAATAATGGTAATAATGGTAATGGTTGTATTAAGAATATATTAGAGAAATTAGGCAACTAATATAATGAGTGTTTAAATTGAGCGATATCAAATTCAGTAGGTAGGTGGAGAGGGAGATTGATTACTGAATCCTGGTTCATCGAGTCTACACCCAACACATGCAATAGAAGTGACTCAACGCAAATATCAGACATAGGAAAGATATTACTACCAGTCAAATCAGTGGGGGATAATGAATAATGTTAAGATGTATTCAATTCACATTATGACATTTTAACAAGTTACTTATTTTTACTATAAAAACATCTTATTTCCCATCTGATTGTATTTGATTGATAACACTAATATTATTTCTGAATGTACTTTATCTTATATTGATTTTATTCAAATGAGTGATTAATTTTATTCATGTATATAAATGAAGGAAAAAGTTGTGTGAGTGATTTGATATGATTATGAGTGGCAATAATTTGTGCTCGAAACGTCAGTTAATATTACTGTACAACACTGTGTGATTTATCAAAACAATTTGTACTACTTGGTATTAAATAAGTAGCATAATTTTAAATGATAAAATAGTGACTTATTGCTCACTGGCGTATTACTGTCATATTTGGACTTTTCGTTACCATCAGTAATACTAGTTTAACAAGACATTTAGGATTGTTATTCATATTAATTGGTTATACTATAGTACATAAGACACATCACGAAATTTCGTGAAAAGAAACGTGGTGGGTTTGTGACACGCAGCATTCTTATAAAAAAGTTGCATCTAAAAATAAAATCATTTTACTGGTTGTGTTAGCATTTTCACTTTTAACTACATGTTTAGATTCTTACTTCAAACTGCACTGTACTGCATGTTCGTGCAAAAGTTTCAAAATGTCAACTAAAAAGGTTGAAAACACAATGTAATCATAAATTTTATGATATATATATTCTGTTGTGATATCTCTTTAGAACTGCATTTCATTTTGGTTAATCAAACTCAGTCATATTGAGTCGGTAGTTCAGTGGTAGAATGGTCGCCAACTACGCACTTGGTCCCGGGTTTGATTCCCAACCGATGCAAAGAACTCCGCCTAGCCAGTAATAAGTGGGGAAAAGTGGGAAGCATTGACGGGAGGCTAACAAACCCGTCCCTTAAAAAACAACACCATTGCTTGTGTTTTGGATTAGGACGGCAAAGGAATAAAAAAGAAATTTTATCTTGACAGTCACATAAAATTAAAGTAATATTTTATAACACCATCTTCCTAATATGTAAATTATACGACGTCAAGACTCAAATTAATTAAGCTTAATTCCATTAGTAAAACATTTCTTGTTTATAAACTGATTCATCTACTTACATTGTTAACAGCACATAAATGAATGAATTAAAAATTTCAATATAAATTTTCATGGCTGGTTTAGTATACGTAACCTTACTATGTTGGTGTTGTATTCGACTGGATATCTGGTTTTTCCACAGAGGATAAAATCTCTTACGTAAGTTGTTTTCAGTTTGTCATAAACATTCAGTAGTTGAATTAACATAAAATAACCACGTTCATTTCGATTTTATTTAGGATCTACGGACCGTTTAAACGTCGATAGAATACCTTCATTATCTGATACATGTTATCCTTATCTTGATGATGGATTAAAATCAATAAAATACTTAGAAGTAGAGAAATTCTTTCCCGGTGTGGATACAAACAAATGTCACTTACAGTGTCAATGTTCAGTTAATGAAAAAAATCTCGTTGAACAATTTATTTATTCATTCACACAATTTCACCGCTATAATTTACCAAATATGAATCAATTATATAAGTTCAATTCTATTCAGAGTACACAAAAACCACATGCAAACCTCGATGAAGACGATGAACCCTTAGATTTGTCAATGAAAACAGTTTCGTGTGGAAGTAGGTGAGTATTTTCTATAGTTTGGTTTGTAAGGGTTTGTTATGTTTTTACGAGTTGATCACGGACTGATGTCAGTAGAGAACCATTGATTTTGTCAACTGACTATATTTTCAAGTCAGGTCACGAAATACCTTCAGTTAGATGACCACTGAAAACCAGGAAGTACTGGATAGCAGTTACTTCCTAATTTGAGACTGTTCAGCAGTACGCAGCAGTAACCTCATCGGGCATCAAACCTACGATAGAGAGGATTGTATGAAAACAGCAAAGCAAATCCTAGTGATAAACGCCATCCCATTTTTTCAAAAAATCAAAAGGCTTAGGTTAAATAGTTTTAAAAGAGGACTCCGGGAGAGCTACATTGCTATAATTAGATTATCTCCTTGATAGCAATAGCCAAGAGTGTTTTGAGATGCGTTTAGAAAGTGGGCGCTTTGTGCTGTCTATATGAAAAACCATCATGCCACACAAATAAAAACATCTATGGTAGCTAGTTTCAGAAATACTATTTGAACCAACAATGTTCACTCCATTTCAAAAAAGTATAAGTAAGACATTCTCATCAGATGAAAACAACACAACTAATTCTATCATAAAGACCAGATAAAAATGGGAGAGCTTTTTTTTCGTAATAAAGGATATTTAACCTAAGATATAAGTGATAAGAAACTTGACGAAAGCAACTCTAATGTCTTCTTAAGAATTTTACGATACTGAAATAATATGATAATTTGTAATGAATATCAGAATGGTATTTAGTTGGGGAATGTTAAGAGGTGGTAGCCGGCATTAACCATGACCTTGAATACCCAATCAGAGTAAACGAATACAATTAACAAATATGCCTATATATGTAGTATTTGTAGTAGACGGAAGTGTTTGCCGGATGGTATGTGAAGTTTTTCAGGTGCTGTGGAGAAGACTGAAGAAAAGAATAAGAGCTATTAATGGATCCCAAAATGAAGTGTTTTTCATTAGCCTAGACGAATGCATGAATAGGAGACGATGTTTTGGTTGATCAGAGTCAAAGTACTGGTTTTTATTCTTTAACACATCAGTGTATACGATAGATAACTTTGAAGGCACTAATTCTGTCCACTTGGTGACAAAATAGACAAAATAGAATTTCTCATAGAATTGATTTGGTCTTTTCCGAACCATGAAGGAAGATGCTCATCAATGCGTATGTTGAGCTGTCTAGTGGTTCATGTGTCTCCTTACAAATCTACTAGGATAACCCATTTGAACCAGCGTATTTTGGATGTACCCCAACTCATTTTCTAAGGAGTCATCTGTACAAATCCGTCTTGCTCTATTCGTGAGGCATCTGATTAAATTGATTTTGTATAGTATTGGTACAAAACTATGGAAATGTGTATATTGTCCTACAGATATAGGTTTTTATAGACATCTCTCTTGAGTGGACTATCCTCTCTTCTGCTCAACTGGGCATCAAGGAAGTGTAGTCTACCATCATGTTCTTCTTCACAAATGAAGATGAGCTATATAGGGCGAACAACTAAACAGCTCAACAAACGCATTAATGAGCATCTTCCTTCATTGTTCGGAAAAGGCCAAATAACATCAGTGAATAGTTATATACATTCAGGATTTTATAAAGGAATATTATCAGTTTTCTTCCTAATGTTGTATATACTTTTGCCTTATTTTGCTAGCTAGAACTTTAAAATAAGTATATTTTGCAATCATCGCGTGACCATAGCACCTTTTGTGTTCCACATTCTTTGTGAAGATTAGACTATCACTTGCTGTCAACTAATTAAACGATTACAAGCAAATTTAGTGTTTGTCATAGTCATTTAAACTATATATATTCTGTATTGCTGTCAGCGGTTTCAGTTTTTCTTTAGAGCAATAAAAACGCTCTTACCAACGGTCTTCTGTCGTGTTTTCGCATCTCAGTAGTATTGTCGCTGTTATGGACGACGTTGCGATTAGCAGTTACAACAGTTTTCATTAGCATATAAGGTTCATATTACTCAGGGTCTTCAAGGTTGTATAAATGATCATATCATTTCATTCTTCAGACATTATTTTTAAATTTTTGTATTTTATATGTCAATACGCACTCTAATTAAATTTTTAATGATTTAGCCAACAAGAAAATATGTATGGCACTCAATCTTATGAAAAGGCGAATAAATGTTCACATATTTACTGCAATTGTTCTAACCATGTAACTTCTAGAAATTATTCAAATGGAGATAACAGTTTGTGGGCGACAAATCTACTGAAAATGCCAGTCCTACTAACACAAGAAGTCTATTCAACACTATCAGATGAAAGTGCAAACACTACAAATAATTCATATTATAAGACAGATGAATCACTATTTTGTTCAGTTATGAAAAATCCATCAAGAAATAAACAATTCAACCATCATCAATATGAAATAAATTCAAATAATTTTACATACGATAACACTTGTAATTTAAACAAAGAAATAAGACGTCCATATACAGAAGCTGAATTGTCAGCAGCTGTTAAAGCTATTTGTTTCGGACGATTAGGAACTCGTAGGGCAGCTAGTGTTTATGGTATACCAAGATCTACACTAAGAAATAAAATATGCAAATTAAATGAATTGAAAAAGTTAGAAGAAAAACGTTTAGGTGGAAAATCAATTGTTTTATCAGAATTTCTATTGAATTTATTTCAACAAACAAAATCCTGTTATGAATATTCATCGAGCAAGAGAGATTGTTTAAATTCATCACTTTTAAATAATGATTCGACAAATTTAGTTGGTAAAAATTCAAATCTAGACGGTCAGCTTACAAAACTACAGTATACAAAGGAAATGAAACCTCGATCACAAAAGAATTCCACTGGATACTTGATGCATACAGCAAGTCGAGTTGCTTCGATTTTTCAGGTAATATTTTTGCTATTCTCAATCTTAGTTTGTGTTGATTGCCTTGATCCCAAATCAAGCCATATTGTCATCCGGTGTTTTGAACAGGCAGACAATCCTTAGGGACTTTGCCAACTATGAAGTTTTTATTTCATTCCCTTAGTATCTCAGAGGAAATAACTGTACTGAAGAATCCAGTTTTAAAATGAGATCATGTAGAGTATCTCTCAAAAATATTCTAAATGAAAGGATTCAATAATTACTAGTAAAACTGTTTCATTTTCAAAACAATAGTATAAACTCTCCTTAAAGACAGGTAAAATTGGTCGGTATGAATATTCACCAACTGCTCATATCAATCAGAAGCATACAGTACCATAAATTTTTTCTTGCTTTCTTGTTATTTGTGGAAATAAGCAACTTGAATATTTTTCAGTTTCCAAATGAAAACTGTCGTGAATTCTCATCACTGAACTGTGTAACCCACAGGAAGTGATAATTTGGTTTCGAAATTGGCCCAAAAGTTTAGGTTTAATCATTCTACACGTGTTGTAGATTTTATCAATTTTCAACAGAAGTATTGCAATGCACTGATTTAATCCAACATATTTGTTTGTTTGGTTTCTAGGTAAATTGTCGAAGGAGCTACGTGCATAAAAAGACTTTGGATAATAAATCAAAAAATGGAATAGATAAACAAATGTATTCAAGAAAATTATCATCAAATCCTAAACTACGTTATGCAACACATCAACAACAGATTCCCCAATAATAATATTATTATTATTACTAATAATGAAGTTGACCAATACAACCGTATTAATTACAGCGAAGAAATTTTGTAGTATTTTGCTTCTGAACAGTTAATATGGAGATAATAACCTTGAGAAGTCAAATGGAAAGCAATGAATTCTTTTTGCCTAAAACAAATATATCAAACCACATTTGTATACAGTTGTATAAACTAACTAAATAACTTCAATGAACTACTCTGAAAATACAGATTCATGAGAATATTAAAGGAACTGGAATTGATACATTTTACTGGATAATAAGCATAGAAGAGGCTCTTCTCAAATGCATGCTTTTCTCTTACTTGTTATTATCATAATTATAACTAACTGAAATGTTCATTTTTATGTTTCACAATTTTTACCATTTATCCATTTTTCCGTCTCATTACTACTAATCTTTCACAGCATGTAACTCTGTTTTCATTATAACTATTAAAAACAGAATAAGTAAATTAATATATCTTACAGTATAAGAGGTGAGTTGGTGGATTAGTAGTAGAATGCAGGTCAACCACGCATGTGGTTTGGGTTTCGATCCGTAGCCAATGCACTCCCTAACCTCTCCAAGCCGGTAATAAGACCGGTAAAGTGGAAATGTTGGGCTTGGCCTAGCAACCGTACTCCGTAAAAAAAAAACATTACTGCTACCGAGACTTCAAAACTCTAGCCTGAAGCCCCATTTTCCACTGGGGACGTGAAGGGATAAAATGAATAATAATAAGTACAGTTAAAGTTATTTTTATACCTTTTACAATGAAGTAATTGTACACATGTAGTAAACTATCATAATGCGACAAACGACGGTTCAGTATTAGATGTTTTTAAGGTAAATTAGCACATAATACTGCATCGTGTTGTGTTATATTAAACAAAACCATACTCCACTACTATTCTCAAGGTCTCTGTCTCAGAATAACAACTGATGTTACAAAAGCAGGTGAAAGAATACAAAGATTACAGCAACATCTGCTCATTTATAAGCCAGTTATCTCATTGGCTGAATTGTGTAGGAGCTGACATGAATTTCAAACTACGACTTACGAAAATAACTCCAGCTTGTGTAGAACATGCAAGCAAACAAGTAACTTAGTAGGATTCATTTCATAATTATGATAACATACGCTGAGATTCTTCTGTTTATTTATTATTATGATTCATGTTTACTTTTCTGATGTCTGTGAAACGTAATACACTTTTAACTATGCTTAAGGAAACAATTTATTCTGAAATACATGCGATAGTGTTCGTTGGCACCGGAAACGGTAACGTTAACTGCTTTTCTAAACATTCATTCTAAGAAAGGTGTAATTCCTGGTTCATTTTACTTGACGAATACGACAAATAGATAGTGTTGCCATTGCCTATGAACTCATGCCCCTATACCTAAATACATTCATTCATGCAAACCTCTGAAGAATAAAATTTTACAACGTTTACCATATATTTCGATCAACGTCTGCTCATCAATAAACATCAAATCATATTCTTCTGCTTACAACTAGTCCATTTGTTGATACCACACAACAAAAATGAACTTTTTTATTGAGATGGAAATTATTTTACTCTTCTTCTTATTTCTAGACCTAAATATCGAAACAATAAAAATATTTAGCTTGGTTTGTTAAAGTTTTGATGAAGAAAGAAGGACTAAATTTTGCAATGTAAAAGGATATCTATTCAAAGGTTTTCATCAGCCGCAAATAACCTGAAATTTCAATAGTTATAAAAAGTGGCAATGACATCAATGTTTCAAAATAGAAAAGGAGGGGTGGGGGAGAAGACAGAACAATCTAATGGACAGTGTTAGGTTGTAAGTTCATATAGCTCAGTGACCTGAAATCATTGATATGGATGACCAATCAATGTAATCAAAATGCCACCGCTAAGGGAGTTGTAGATTAATTACACTCTCTCTATGTATATATAAGTTTGGTTTGAAACATATGATTTCCATAGCTTCAGCAAATCGTAGTAAATTTGCTGTCCATTGTATGTTTAATATTTCGATGGTGTCTGGTGGAAACGTGTCGTTTTTTCTTTAATAGCTGCATAGTAATCTATTTGCTTTAAATTGGTTTACCTTTTGGTATCTATATGGACACCATAATAATATTTGTAATTTATCAAACAGTAGCTTTATAAAAAACAGAATTATCATATTGCAGAAAATTTACCCATTAAACAGAAAAACCAAAATAGGTAGTCACAAAACATAAGTTAATTAATGTTCTAATACAGATAATAATAATAATAATGCATAAATGGTTATTATAAATAAGTGCCTCTTGATTTGCCGACTATAAAGCGAGTTTGTTAGTCTTTTCTGAAAACTGTTTCTTAACCCAAGAGGTGTGATATATATGGTGTTAATTCCTTTCCTACCTGTTCATTCTCAATCTTTCCTTTGTTCAACATTATACTACTTGCCATTAGTAAGTAGTATGATTTTTATATGTTAATTTATAACAATGACATTTGCTTACAACTGCAGTTAAATTACTTGTTCTATTATCATTCTATTAATGTATAGTTCTTATTTTTCTTCTCCTTAAACATTATTTGCTGACCTTACCCTATAGTGTATGCTTTACTATTGAAAGTTGTTTGTTCATATTTGTTTATTCTTTGCTTGGCATTCGCGGGCCGTTTGAACCGACACGTGGATCGACCTTGACACAGCATTGCTGTTTTTACTTATTGACTGCACAGTGGTTGTGCATTTGACGGCATTTAGCCACAGACACCTCACATTTTGAGGTTTGTATATTATATATCTATTTTTATGTAATAAAGTACCGTATTGCAGAATATCCTGTATTTCGCACTTTACGCGTCACTCTACGTGTGGTTAAATCTATAATTTGGATTATCGTTTCGGATTTCTTTCGGGAGAAATTCACAGTACTCAAAATTGGTCTTGTTGATCTATTTGGATAATTATCAATGCCGGTTACTCGTAATATGTCTGGAAAACTGGAAAACGCTGAAGAATATCTTCGAGTCAATTTATCTTCACCGCAAGTTTCTTCTTTACCTGTTTCCTTATCTGATTTTGATAATTTTAAACACACCCCTCATGTCAGCCTAGGTTTTGATAATATTGCTAGGGGAGGTAGTGTAGTAGTAGACTCTGATGTTGATTCGAATGTTGCTACCGAATTAGAGATTCTAGAGCTTAAGGTTCAAGAGCTTAGACTTCGCAGCAAACGACGAAAATTGGAGAGCGAGTGCTCTCAACAAGTTAGGACCACAGCCAGCTGCGTTCGATCTTGCGCCAATCCTTCGACAAGCCAATTCCTAGACGGTAGCACCAACTATTGCCCAGGACCACCTCCAGAGTCAAATCGTACTGCCACACCAGTGCAACCACTCCTGAACTCAGTTAGCCCCATTAGAATGCCTCAAATTGAGATGGATAAGTTCGATGGTACACCAACTAAGTTCCTGAAGTTTATAAGATGCTTTAACATGTTCATAGGAGAACAAACTAATGATGACAACCTACGGTTAATGCATCTCATACACAATTGTGTTGGTACAGCCAAGGAGGCCATAGAGCATTGCATTCTACTGCCCTCTGAGGTAGGCTATAGGAAAGCCATGGGGATTTTACGAAGTCAATTTGGCCAACCTCATGCAGTTTCGGATGCCTTCCTTTCCGAATTACTGTCAGGCCCACAGCTGCAACCTGAAGATATAGCTGGGCTACAACGGTTGTTGAGACAGATGACCAATTGTGAGATAGCCTTATCTCAGATGAATTACATGGCAGACTTGGACTGCTCTACCAACCTTAAGTGCATTGTTCAGCGTCTCCCCCGGCACCTACGATGGAAGTGGGCAGAATTGGTAAACGATGGTTTACAGTTTGCTGAACCTAGCTTTCGTTACCTCAAAGAATTCCTCGAAGGGCAACTGTCATTGGCTACAAGCTGTTACGGCCAGATAGCTAATGCGAATAGGAACAACAACGAAGTAGGGTCCAATGAAAAAATGTCCAGAGCTATGCCTTCGCACAGCGTTAATGTCGTGAAGTCACGAGCCCAGAAGTCGTGCATAGTTTGCTTCACAGATCACGACTTATGGGAATGTCAACGCTTTTTGTCTATGAGTCACAAAGAGAGACTAGCAGTGTCAATGCGGCATAAGGTGTGCTTCAACTGTTTGAAACTTAATCACCGAGCTGACACTTGTCGTGCAGCAAGAGGTTGCGATATAGTGGGATGCACTAGACATCATCATAAACTTCTACACAATGAAGATAATTCAGCATGCCTGACTGTCAACTACTCTAGCACGGAACCCGGAACTTCCTTTTTAGGATATGTGCCGATTCGTATCTTAGGACCTAAAGGATTTCTAGATACCTATGCCTTTCTCGACAATGGTTCAGATGCTACACTACTGCTGAGTCATGTTGCCCACCAAATAGGACTGGAAGGGGTTAGTACATTGATGCAGGTAACATCTTTCTGTGGAACTACTTCTCAGAATTCATCCAAGGTTGATTTCGAAGTTGAATCCTTAACGGGAGATTACAAGACAAGGGTCAAGAGTGCCTACACCGTGGAAAGCTTACCTGTAAAGAGACCTAAGACTCCTTCAAACGAACAGATGAAAAAATGGCCTCACCTGGCAGAAATTCCCTTTCTAGACGTCGAATGTAAACAGGTCAGTCTACTAATTGGGACTAATGTACCTGAAGCACACTGGGTGCTGGAGCAGCGTATAGGGAAATCCAACCAACCGTTTGCATCTTTGTCAGTTTTTGGTTGGTATTTATTGGGTTCAGGAAATAAATATAAAGAAGCAACCTCCATCTTCTGCTTAGAGGAAAGTGAATCAGTAGAGAACAAGCCTTTGCGAATACCTGATAAAATAGGTCAATGCGTAAATCTGGGGCCTCTTTCTCCTGCTCCTGAGAAGGACAATAAGGTATCCGAGGTGTTCCCTACGTCACCTAAACGTCCAAAAACAGAAATTGCAAAAGAAGTGGTGGACAAAGATGGTGGTATTTGGCTTCCTGTAAAGTCGATGTGTATTTCCCAATTGTTTGAGGAAAACCCATTAGATGACCACCATGATCGCATTGCGAAATTTATGCGAGAACAAAGTGTCATTTCCCAGCGACTTGGTTTTGAAGGACGGAATGAGAAGATATCAAGTCTGGATACAACATCATCGGTTCAAACTCATTCAGAAGTTGCAAGTATTCATAGTCAAGAAGTCAGAACCGAAGATCCACCACGACCGTGTGAACCTCTTACACATTTCGACCGTGGTTCTAGTGAAACTGAATTACAAGGAGGTCCCTCCAAGTGTTTAAAAGTCCACGCTGAACCAATCACACCTAATAGTCCGACAATAGTAAGTGATTCCGAGACACTGGTTTCTCCACATTTTACTCAAAGTCTTAATTCAAGTCCTTCATTAAGCAACATCGAAGTACAGTCCCCATATTCGAAAAGTGCCAATCGTAACCGAAAGCGTTCAACAAAACGGAAAGACCTACCTCCAAGTGCTTCTACTACTGCTGCTCCAATTGCGTATGAAAATCAAGAACCAGAATTCACTTCAGCTCTCAGTCCAGCAGTATCAACTAACTTGGCTAACGAAGAATGTACAGATACAATCCAATCGACCCATACTATTGTTCGTCGGTGGCGCCGATCTCTATTATCAGCACTCTCCACAGTATGCAGTCGTCGTCATGCTTATGTGTTCATGCATCCTGTAACTGAAGATATCGCTCCAGGATATAGTACGGTTGTTTATGAACCAGTGGACTTAACTTCTATTCGGCGCCGCATGGAGTCATCACTCAGTTGTTTGATTGGTGCTCAACCGTGTACAGCTTTAAATCCACCTTATGCTAGCCACCGTGGCGGAGTATGGGAGAGGTTGATCGGAAGCGTACGTCGAGTGTTAAGCCCAGTTTCGAAGGAGCAAGTCCTCACAGATGAATCACTCATGACCTATTTGACAGAAGTAGAAAGGATACTAAATAGTAGGCCGCTAGTACCTGTTTATGATGACTCAAGTCAGTTGGATGTGCTGACACCAAATCATATTCTCTTATCAAGAAATCCTGAACAGGTTCCTGAAATCGACGTTAGTTTATGTGGACGTTATTCACGACGATGGAAACAAGGGCAACTCCTTGCCGATAAGTTTTGGAGACGGTGGAAGCGGGAGTACTTGACGACCTTACGATCGCGTGCAAAGCGGGTTCAACGACATCGAAACTTACAAGTGGGAGACCTAGTACTAGTGACTGCGGAGCCTTCACCTCGCAATCGTTGGTCAATGGGAATAATTACAGGTGTTACGGCAAGCTGTGATGGGTATATCAGAAAAGTGGATATCAAGACACCGAGGAGTATAGTCAACCAAGATGTGCGTAAGGTTTGCCTATTAGCAGGTATTGAGGAGAGATAAGCACTTTGTAGGATATATAGCTGGATGGTGGATGCAGATGTGGCGAGAGTAAATTGTACCATTTCTGTGTCTTACTAGCAGGTAGAGTAGGGAAAACCAGGCTGGTTTTGAGGGGGCGGTGTTAATTCCTTTCCTACCTGTTCATTCTCAATCTTTCCTTTGTTCAACATTATACTACTTGCCATTAGTAAGTAGTATGATTTTTATATGTTAATTTATAACAATGACATTTGCTTACAACTGCAGTTAAATTACTTGTTCTATTATCATTCTATTAATGTATAGTTCTTATTTTTCTTCTCCTTAAACATTATTTGCTGACCTTACCCTATAGTGTATGCTTTACTATTGAAAGTTGTTTGTTCATATTTGTTTATTCTTTGCTTGGCATTCGCGGGCCGTTTGAACCGACACGTGGATCGACCTTGACACAGCATTGCTGTTTTTACTTATTGACTGCACAGTGGTTGTGCATTTGACGGCATTTAGCCACAGACACCTCACATTTTGAGGTTTGTATATTATATATCCATTTTTATGTAATAAAGTACCGTATTGCAGAATATCCTGTATTTCGCACTTTACGCGTCACTCTACGTGTGGTTAAATCTATAATTTGGATTATCGTTTCGGATTTCTTTCGGGAGAAATTCACATATGGTATGGTTGGATTTTTATATTTAACTGTGCAGGCATAAATTCTCAATAAATTACTCTTAGTTTTTCCAGAAAGGATAAAAAGAGAGAAAGTTGAGGACAGACAGGGTGTTTATTAACCGACATGATAATGTTAGCCAACTACTTCCATGAATTTAAATATCAGTAAGCGTGTCAGGTGGTTTAGTCAAAGGCACAACATTAATTAACCTTGCTTAGAAGTATTTTAGTGCCCTTAAGTAATTACATGCTTTCACATCTCTGTTCTGTAGGCAATAATATAAACTATTGACCTCCGCCTTGGAAGAAACTGACCATCCAGATAGCAACTTTTCACACCAGTTAATTGTAAATGATACAAAGTCTATTGATCTGCAAGTTTAGCTCCAGATTACATGACCGTGCTTGGTTTGCATGCCTCGATTCACTTATAGGGTACTTTCTTAGGCAAGAAATTGGGTAGATCAATGTCATAAAACAACCTCTCATTCAGAGGGCATGCACCTTAAGACGTCTTAGTGGACAGCATTTTACTAAGACGGAAATGGTTGGACATTCAACTCCGTCTCTGACAAGCAAGTAAACAGCGCTATGAGCATTGTCACCATAAGACAAAAGAATCTTTTCTCTAAACCACGAAGGGAAAACATAATATATCCTCCTCAACAATGATTCTAACAAACTACTCCAACTCAACTCCAAAAATTTTCTAGGTTGCGACGATATCGACTGTCAGTTCTAAAACAGTGCTCGAAAAACCTTTGTGGGCTACTAGTTGATCGGTTTCAGTATTCCATAGACACAGTAAATTGTCTAAGCACTGTGAGAGATAGGAGAATAGAATTTGGGCACTGTGGTAGAGTATAATTCCATCACAGAGCAAATTTATCATTTATCAAATCATGATATGGATACGAGCAATAAAGTTTGCTCTAAACGTCATCAGTGACTAAAACTGTATAACACTGTGAAACTTTATCAAATAAGGTTATTCCCTCAGTGTGAGAGAGCCATACTTTCCCTCATTCTTAATGTGGAGGTCATTGAACTGCGACGACCCATAGATCGATAATGCTACTCCCGGCTAATTCAAAGGCATTGTAAACCCCGGTCGACGATGATGTCAGTAAACACCTTGACAATAACTACATATTTCGTTAGGTGCAACATGGTTTCAGGAGAGGTAGTTCCTGTGCAGCGAGCTTGCTATTAGTATGAGATGACTAAACACCACAAAGGGATAAGAATATTGCAGTCCATTGGATTCTTTCAGATTTGGAGAAGTTGTCTGACACCGTTGAGCACAATATTCCCTTTCATAAACTTCGTCAAGCATATATTGGTACCGAGCATCGGTTGTGGTCCCCGAACCACCTGGAAATAAGGAAATTCTCTAACAGACATCTCAACAAAGCTTGGCCTTGGAATACCCGCAGGATTCCACTCTAAGGCTCTGGATTTTTCATATTCATCAATTCCCTCTCACTACTTCGAAGTTTACCTAGAGCTAGGTTCAATCAGTGATGAAAGCCAGATGAACAAAAAGCATTAACAATAAAAAACTTGGGAAAAGAATCAAATCTGAATCTATCGCCTAAAAATTATACCGCAGGAAATGCAGATGGATCGCATTCATGTTGTGAAAACCTTTAAACGACATCGGGCGGCAGGCGCACGAGTGAGACCCTGTGTGATACAACGAGTTGAATGCTCGAGGGTGACATGGGGGAGATCATGTGAAGAGGAAATGAGGATTTATGGCCAAACATGGAGCCAGATAAAGATAACCGCAAAGAGCAGCATGAAATGGAGATGTTGAAGCCCTATGTTCCACTTGGAACCTAGAGGAATAATGACCTGCTGTGCCGAGTGAACTGCCTGCCCACCATTTACGCGGACGATGTAATGATTCGAAGAGCAGCCAATGTTTGGAAGATTCCAGCAGGGTCTAGGGATGAATAAAAGTTTTGAAAGACAGGTCGACGAGTGCTATTTAACCCCATGAAATATAAAGGGATCCAACTACGCTGCCCCAAACTTTAACGGAGTTATTTACTTCCTGTGTGGCAATTACTTGTTCCGTGTAGGATCAGAGTGAGATTCGGTTCTTGTTCTAATGAAATAAACTCGGCACAGGTTCGGATTAATTGGGTGACAAAACTAGGGCATATGTGGCCACACACCTTACTCGTAGGCAGACTGACGAACACACTGTTGAGCTGTCTCTAAGACTACGCAAAACCTACGTACAACCGTATCCTGTGATCCATAACGTCACCGCTCCGCGATTTCACAAAATAGATGGAAACGCTTTTGAATGAGGTCAGAAAAGAGCGTCATTATGGACCATCAGAGCAAGCAATATGACGGATGCTTGAGTAAATTAGGTCTAGTTACGCTTAGCTACCGACGGTAAGGAATGATCTAATCACCGCATATGAAGCGACAGTTTGCCAGAATCACTAGAACAAATGTTTTCCTCATAGTCTGTCACCCCGGATTTGCTCACCGCTATCCAGTGAGGGTGGAAGATCGAGTGAGCTTGCCTTTTTCTCATTCAAGTTTGCCGCTCGCGAAACACTACCAGTAGCCTCGGCTACCACACCTTCAGTATAATTGAAGGCCGGAGAATCACTCAGGACTGCCCAGGTGACCAAACTGAGTCGTAACTCTCACATACTACACATTATTTGTGGAATGCCAACTAGACCCTTCCTTAACTCCCACATTGTGTCCGTTGTCTCGTTCTGCTGTCAGACTTGCTTATACATTCACTCACTTTTTAACTATTATTTTAAACTGTCTATTTGTTGGCTTTTCTCTCAACGTTTGCACATCTGCCACTAACAGTATTGTTGTTATGATCTCGGTTTTGACTACAACAGGTGGCTAATTGGTGAAAGAACTAATTCCGATCACAGCAGTGCCACCGCCTCAATACGCCACTTAGTTTAAGTCGAATGTAACCAACCCCTCATACCGCACCCCACTGGGTCCACCAAAGATGAGACATGACCAAATACGCAGAAGCTCGCCGAAAATCGACAGCTCTATCTCAATATCAAAAAGAAAGCTGAGGGAAATTTGTTTGGTACATATCAGCTAATGAATAAGATATTGGATATTTCATTGCAAGCCAAAAAAGTAATCCCATTTGTGTGCATATAACTGCAGTCTGAATCACTGGAGGACACGTAGGATATACCACGTTGATACAGGTATGCTTAAGTGCACTGTTAGGAGAACGAAGATTTATGAATGCAATGATGCAGTGGTGGTGAATAAATTCGTGCTAGTGTTTTCACGTCATTATTTATGTCTCACCTCTGTTCAAACGATCTCCTTTTAGTGCTGATTCCGCCAGGTGCGTTTCCAAAATTACCGAACAAGCGGGCTGTGTTTTCAAATTAGTGTCACAACTAGACTTAAAAGGCTAACAAAACTGTGGTAGAAGTAATTCGTCCTATTAATTCTACATCATCCTCTCATAAGGCAGAAAGTTCTTGATAATAGATATCGGAACGGATTATATTATTATTGAATATATGTGTATGTACACATCTTTATTACTGTTCCTCTTCATTGCCTGTCGTATTAAAGGCAAAGTGATATGTATACACGAGCTTTCATATTTCGACACAGAAAATGTCACGCCTTTTGGTTGATGAGGCTCTGATTACCATCTCGCGATTTGCAAATGGCATTAATTCTGAGCGACTAAATGCACAGCCATTTGCTGTCCGCTGAAGCCGAACTTATTACAGTAAACCCGTTTCTAAATAAATGCAGATGGCTCCTGATGGTGCGCATACAATGAGGCAAACTCCCTGTGGTGATTGACTATTTCTATCTTTGTATTGTTTAAATACTTACTGTTGTTTGTTAATATATTTATTATTTTGATTTAAAATATAATTCCGCCAAATACAAATTCCTAAATTCATCCCTCTCAGTGTTTTGGTTGAGTTCCTGTAATTCGGTCATTGCGAAATACAATACTACTAGTACAAATAACAATCACACTCCCTCTAGCCAATGCTTTCGAGGAATCTATCATAAAGAAGAGAAGTGGTGTGGAGTCTAGTCCGAATAAAAAAGCCTTTTCATTCAGCTGTTGTTTGCATACTCCAGACGGCTGATTAAAGCGACGCATCTATATTAATACATCAACTACTGACACATGAAAGCCGTGCTATTTCTTAAATGAGTGGAGCAGCCGAAATGGTCCGTGACATCTAAAACTTCACTGGAACTGATGTAAATTTCCAGCTTCAAAATGAGGGAATGTAACTGATCTTTCGCGAATACTCGCTTTTTTAATAATAATGATTTACTTTATTCCCAAAACAGTACTTGTGATACAGAATGGAATTTTCAGCATTAATCACAATATTGCATCTCATTTCCTCAAATTATAAATAAAATTAATCACACAGAAAATTCTCCACATTTACAATCGGGGTAATGTCAAAAACTTGCGCCATATAAAATGGAAATAATAATAATGATAACAGCTAAGGTAATAATAAAAATACAAGTGAAAATTGCCCTGGGCTTGTTTCAGACAGTACTGTCGATGCGGTATACAAATCCTTGCATGATTAAAAATATTGAATATAATGTTCTCTTTACATGATATGCTGAGAGGAAAAAAAGATTACAGCAGTCATAGAGATAAGTTGGCGTTTGCAATTACGAAAGTAAAACAAAGAAGCAACAGGACCATAAATATAACAGAAATAATAAAAGTAAAACTTGAATGTATATAAGGATGGATGGAGGAAATTGTTTGTTTACTAGATGAAAAAAGGTAAGTTAATTCTTGCCTGACACTATTTTCATCACATAAAGTACGTGCCAAGTATGGTATCATAGAATTTTTATACTTAGACGTGCGAGCATACAGTTTTCTGAAGTTACTTCTTGTTCTACCTGAGGGAATGTAACTAATCTTTCGCGAATACTCGCTTTTTGAGACTATCTGTTATTCAATAATTGTCAGTGTGCAATAAAACAGCACGTTCTGTTTCATCTAAACTGATAGCAAGTAAACTGTCGATATTGACACTTACTAGGGAGATTTGAAAGGCCGACAGAACAAACATTCGTTAAACATTTTGGTCGCAAAGACGTTTCCATCGTCTGCCTTCTCCTGCGGATCCCTTTTCTATGGGAAGAATTTGTAAGAGTGAAATCGGTACTCCGAAAAAAATATAATGAGTAAAATAAATGAATGTGACAGGTGAGATAATACTGGAATTCGTTCAAAATGAAAATAACTAGCAAAATAAAAGGGAAATGGGGATGAAGACTGAATATACGAAACGGAAAATAAACTGGAAAATGATGATTATAATACTTAACGTAGACGTATTAGGTTCGTGAAAGAACGAAATTTTTCGGTTTTTAGAGCTGTGGTAACCGACATTCTTATCAATAAAATTCGCATATTTACAACACTACATCTTGATAGTAAATCCGTTAAAAAGAGACTCTTTGGTGAACACTTATTTCAGTTATCTATGCGAACAATAGTCCACCGCAATAAAAGACAGCCTTTCCAAGTTTCTCAGGCTTTTTCATGTCCCACTACCTTCCAAAGCAGCAGGTTCACGTGTAAACGGCATGTGGTTTAAGAAACCAGCTCTGACAGCGTGCACTGGATATACACTCTGAGGGGGATGAACATGCTAAGGAGGACTAAATAGAGAGAATCCGTTTATCCATGAAACCTAAAGTTATATATGAGAGAGTTTTATCAAGCCGTTGGCAGATGGGTGGCTTGTTGTGGTTTGAATGTATTTGCATCCCAGTAGTTTTTAAACCTTATGGAATTTTCGATATAAGGATAAAACTTGGGCACTGTGGTAGAGCGTAATTCCACTATGGATAAAATTTACAGGTCCAAAATAGTGGTGTCTGTCGGAAGGGCACCCGAATTGTACGAACAGTCAATACGTGCTTGGCAAACTGTTTTGGTTGTTGCGCCTGTCATAGCCCTCCAGAAAACGGTTAAAGTTGTCTACGCAAGTGAATAGGTTAGGGTAGACAATATTTCGTGTCAGTAGATCGACGATATCCATATGAAAGTTACTAAAATGTGCATATGGTGTAGCGAATGACCCAACTGGACTAAAGTTATTTTCGATAAAACCACATAATCATACAGTATTGCCAGTGAATAGTACTGCACCACTGTCCACTTCTATCAAATTACTATTCTGTGTTGGAATTGCACTCCACCACAGTGCCCAGGTTTTCTTTGCATAATAAGAGCATGGAATATATTTTCTGTGAGTTCTCTGTGTGGCGATGACAGAGTTGGAAAGCTGTGTAGTAGAGTCTGTGAAATCATACTTTCTGTCATCTCCCAGCTATTTCATAGAGCCGTTTTGACAGTGGTTCCAATTTACTGTTTGGAAATGTATTTGGAATACTGACTGCCATAAATTTTTCAACTTCAAATGATATTCCTTCCAACAGTCACCTTATAAACGGATAAATGATGGCCACATGTGAGGAAGAAGTGCGTATATCTAACAGCCTTAGTATGTATGAAATAATATCTCGTAAAAAGAGAACTACTACTCTGCAAAATAAACTAAATACAACAGGACGAATTCGACAGAACTACGAACAACTACTTTCGAAGTCATTCAGAACAACGGAAAATGACTGGTGAAATGAAGGTCAGTAGCCTTTTTTGAAGTTGGAATTTTTTTGTGAAGAGATCAAATGGATTACATCAACCCATAGTAAGTACACACTAAACCTCGGCGCGCTCCTTGAATACGACGTGCATTTTCCTCTCTAACAGGAAATATCCACTTTTGTGAATAATTCGTTTGGGAAACCTGATCTTCCTATCTGGCGAATTTTATTCAACCATTTCTTCTTCACTGAGCCTGTGTTTGGTACTTCCCACTGTCTCGAACTACTGCCCAAGCTTCAGGTGCTACTTCTGTAGCAACATCCCCCTCACTCTTTCAAATATACAGGACTTGTTGGTCTGTTACGTGATTGTTGTGAAGCCGAATAACCCGAAAGTTACAGGTAAAGTCAAAAGCTTTTACTTATATACTTTATCTTTCTGTTCTGTGCTTTCTACTGTCTTTTGCCGTTAGTCTATTGGACAAAACTCCACTGTCTCTTATCATTTAATCATCGGTGTTATTTTAGGAGTAAAATGACGATGAATTCTCACCCCAAGATAAGTAATGGGAGACCATACACCGTAGTCACCAGAGCTTCAGCCAAATTAGGCAAACAGGTGAAGGTGATGGAATCTCGCATACCGGTCTTGAAGACCAGGGTAAATATTCCCTGCGTGAACAGATTGTCTACGTCGCCGCAGTCCTACAGTGAAACTGTGAAAAGTCAACTAAGCGGATGTGGCTCCATCCCTGTTAACACGACTAAGTTAATGGAGGCGAGTGGTAAATCTGCACAAAGTGGGAATAGTATGACACCTATATCCACAGTAGGCCTTGAAACAAACAGGAAGGCCAATAAGAAACGTTCACGACGTCGCAAGACGGCGAAAACGTTCCCCAAAAAGGCAGACGATTGCAAGGTCTGAAATTCTATCGTCGAACAAGCAGACTCTGCTTTCGAATGTAACTTTTGTAAGCAATGGGTACATTGTAGATGTGACACCGGAGTACCAAAGGTATATTACGATTTTATGCGTAAGAACCCATGCCCATGGTTCTGGTACATATGCCCAAGTTGCCGTCCTAATGCAGCCTCGTGTAGTTCCTCGAAAGCTACAGATGGCATAGAGATATCAGGAAAAAACGTGAAACGTTTTACTCCCATCAACTCAGAAAACAGCACAATTGCATGTAAATCGGGGATACCAAAATCCACACCGGTTATACTTGCAGTTCCTGCCATAACTGCCCCAGACACAGAGGTTGAAGCACCAAGGGTATCTGTCGCTGGGAAAAGACCCTTACCGTCCACCAGTAAAAGTGGCCACAGCATTGCGACACATAATAATACCCAGTTGCACCAGACGAAACAAAACGGTCTTAAGGGGGATGACAAATGTGCGAGGACCGAACCTAAATCCACGGTCAGTCGATCAAACTGCGTTATCCTCTTTAATGTACCACGCTGTAGCAGTAGTCTGCTGGAAAACAGGGCCCTGTTTGATCAGGAACAGTGGTCCAACTTGTGTAGCACACTGGGTCTGGACATCCAACCAGTAAAACTGTGCAGATTGTATAAGGGCACTGCTGCTCCTCAAGGCAAACCATCCCCACTGAGGGTAAAACTAGGCTCTGCCGAAGATGCCGACAAAGTTTTATTGACTTCCCAAGTCCTTTCTATAGGGAGGACCTGCAATATACGTGTTAGGCCAGATAGGCCATGGAAGGAAAGACAGATGGCGAGGGAGTCGCCAGAGCTTATTCCTTCTGCCTCCATGGTTGTTCACGGCATTCCCGAACTGGGAACTGGGAACGCTTGTGAGAAGCACTGTCACGATGTACAGCAATGGAGATGGTTGGCATCCCAGATGGGTCTGGGAAGTTCAGGGGCTGTCTCTATTTTTAGACTGCCTCGACCCACTCACCTGATGTCAACTAACACTCCACGTCTGTTAGCTGTTAAGTTCAGTTCCCGAGACCACTTGACTACTGCTCTCCAGAGATGGTACGAGACCAAGGACAAGGTCAGCAGACACATTCGCTGCTGCGAGAGCCGGCCTCGTACCCAAAGGAGAGAACAAAACGTTGTCATAGAACTCGAAAATCATAATACTGACGGAAACCTGGCTAACCCCTACGGTGGCAGACAGCGAAGTCAGTATAAATGATATGGTCCTTGTCAGGCGAGATAGGGATCTGAAAGAAGGAGGTGGAGTCGCCATATACGTCGACAAACAGCTCAGATGTGTCCATGCAATCGACCCTCCCCTCATTGAGCTCCCTGACTCCATATGGTGCCATTTCACCGTTGGGTAATGTAAGTATCTAGTGGGCAGCATTTACAGATCACTTTCATGTGGAGCAGACCACAACCAGGTACTGCTGAATGCAATTTCAGCGACACATGACATGGGTTATGATCAAATGGTCATAGCTGGAGACTTCAATGTCCCATCTCTTAACTTGATGACGGGATGTGTCCAGGACAGATTTGATCGAAATCTGCTGCATACCATCAGGGAGGCCGGATTCACCGAAAATGTCAGAATGGATACTAGATGGGGCCCAGATGGGAAGTCTTCTAGACTGGATTACGTGCACACTAGTGACCAGCTACTAGTGGAAAACGTTCAGATCACGACTCCCATAGGTAGTAGTGACCACGCGGTCATAACATTCGACATAGTCCTCCACGAGCGTTTACAGTGGGACAATACACAGCCCTATCTGTGTTATAACAAAGCCAATTACACCGAAATGCGAGGACTTTTGTCTGAAGCAAATTGGCCGAAAAATTGGACAGAGCTTACAGTAGAAGAACACTGGGGAGTGGTAAAGGCGATCATTCACCAGGCGGTTTCAGACACTGTTCCTTTAGTCACACCAAAAGCTAGAAAGCAACGTTCATGGCTAAAAAGGGGGACACAATGCCTTCTACAGGCGAAGCGAAAAGCCTGGTTTGCGTGGCGAGTATCGAAGAGTCAACCCGAACATGAAGTGTACCTCGAACTCAGGAATCGATGCAACATACGAGTCCGGAGTGATAGAAGGACATTTCAGAGAAACCTCGCCAATAAGCTTCTCGTGAACCCCAAAAGCCTATACAGGTTTGTGTCTGAAAGAAAACCGACCAACCAGGGAGCTTGCAATCTAGTGGGTTCTGATGGGAAATCTCTTACTAGTCTTGAAATGGCAGAGACATTCAGTCTAGCCTTTCACCGGCAACTGAACAGTAATGAGGATTTTACCCCCACAAAACATCAAGATTACAATGCAAGACCAACGTGCGAAAACCTGCTGGGTACATTTCAAATTACCCCGGCTATGGTACTCGTAAAATTGGGAAAGTTGGCTTCGGGAAAGTCTGCAGGTTGCGATGACATAAGACCATCCGTCCTGAAGCAGTGTTCAGAAAGTCTCTGCCAACCCCTAAGTGATCTGTTTCAACACTCCTTTGATGTAGGGAAACTTCCATGTGAATGGAAACGAGCCATCCTATCCCCTATCTTCAAGGGTGGTGACCGGCAGAACGCGACCAGTTACAGACCAGTTGCGCTACTCCCAGTGATATCGAAGATATTGGAAAGTCTCATTGACGACCACATGAGAAAATACTTCGACGGGACTAACCTACTCTATGAAGCACAGCACGGTTTCAGGAGGGGAAGATCCTGTGTGACGAATCTTCTACTAGCTTGGAACGATTGGACACTATCCTGGGATGTAAAGGTACCAGTCCATGTGATCTTTCTCGACTTTGCGAAAGCATTCGACACACTTCACCATGGTCTGCTCCTTCACAAAATAAGCAAAGCGGGTGTTTCTGGAGCACTTCTCGCATGGCTGAAAGATTATTTAGGCGAGAGAGAATTTGCACCAAGCCAACCGCATCCGATCATCCTGGCACACCTCGGCATCAGGGGTTCCTCAGGGTTCTATCTTAGGACCGTTAATGTTTTTGATTTTTATCAATGACCTGCCCTGTCAACTGAATTGCTCTGCGCTTCTTTACGCTGACGACGTAAAGATTTGGAGAGCAATAAACTCATCGGAAGACTCCGACAGATTGCAGGCTGACCTGCAAACTCTAGGAGACTGGGCTCTGGCTAACGGAATGCCTTTCAACTTAAAGAAGTGCAAAGTAGTGCAACTTCATTCCGGCAGGTCACAGAGTGCAATTGCCATCAGACGGTCTGGCCTTATTTTAAGAAAGCTAGACACAGTGTAAATGAACGAGACGTCGAAGCTTACCACTTTACACTTTATGCATAGGCAGCTGGGAGCTCTTACTCCTGAACTATTCCTAACGTTGTATACGACATACGTGAGGCCACTCCTTGAGGTGCATAATATCATTGCTCCTCCGCTACTCAAAAGGGATGCTAACATTCTAGAAAGTGTCCAGAGACGAGCGACAAAATGGGTGATCGGCCTCTGCAACAAATCATATGAGGAAAGACTGAAGAAATTAAGTCTTTTCACACTTAGTTACCGTAGTCACAGGGGAGACCTCATCACCGTCTACAAGATCTTAAATGACCAGGCCCATCCTAATAAGAGCATCCTGCCATTAAGTGATTATAGGCTTCCACGAGGTAACCCGCTAAGCATAGCACACCAGAGACCAAGGACTCGAGTGCGTTCACATTTCTTTTCGCTTCGAGTTTGCCATCTCTGGAACGCTTTACCGGCGGCCGTAACTACAGCTCCATCTGTGGAGACTTTTAAGCGGAAGCTGGACAATCATGCAGAAATGCATGGTTTGTGTCTCAATGGATTACCCTCTTAAAATTTGAAACCACATTGTCAATGGATAAGCATACAAGCTAAATCCCCACGACCCGTCCTGTCTTCTCCCACTGTACCGACTACTCTATCTTTTCTTTCTTTCTTTATTATTTCACCTTTATTATTTCACTTATCTCAACCTATATTATCTACACTACAACCTACTATTATTATCATTATTATTATTATTACTATTCTACTTTTATGACTATACCGAATGACCAACGGGTGTTAGGTCAAACTCCATTCACGGCAGCAGCTGAGTCCTAACATACTGCACACTACAAACCACAATCTTGACCAATCCTCGCACCACTCCTCTTGGAGTCTACCAGAGCTAAAGCAGTGGAGTGGCGGGATTTACTACGCATAAGTTAACCGAAGATCTGGAACCTCTACCTTACAATCAAGAAGCGAGCTCAAAGAAATCACTGGTTTATACTAGCTCGTAATCAGGATATTGGATATTGGATATATTGGTTTATTTTGGAGGGCATTTGAATGTAGTCGTTACAATGTCATATGCTTCTGAACAAGATATTCAGTGGCCTCCTAATCGGTCGGATATATTTGTCGTTATATGGAAGCAGCATATCTATCTATTTCGAATAGAAGAACCAACAAATGCCGCTGATAATACGAAAAGTAGTTTGTCCTGACGCTTATATCCCCGTTAACCTGAAATTCGCAGGTTTCATCATAGGATCAAAGTGCAAGTTTCTAATTTCTGTATCCAATATCTGGAGCAGTAATATATTTCCACAAGTTCGTTCTTTAGCTTTAATCATTTTTTGCTTTAAGTGCGTTGCGTGGGTTTCCAGTACGAATAAAGCGAGCCTTGATGTAGTTCCGGATCATTTGATTGCTGTTACTCTCAGTGGTGGATGTATAAGACTTATAGGGTAGGTTGTACATGGCGTTTAGAAGAGTTTAGAGGCTTCCTGAATCAAATGTGGAGGAAGACAGATTTGGTTTGCAAAACAAAGAGTTAGGTAATTCCTACGTTTTATCCTAACTTTTCATAGCACCTAGATTTACAAGAAATACCATCTTCCTTGCTTGGAACCCGTGGAAACGTAACTTGGTGAGTATTTTTTCTGTTCTATATTTTTGTTGTGATTACCTCAGGTAGCTAAGTATTAATTGTCGTAGCTGTGGGGTAGATAATCAAGTCTTCATTTACGATATCGCCTTTACATACCACTAGATATTTTTGCAACACAAAATCAAGTCGTTTTTAATGAGCAGCGAATCGGTTGTTTTTATGTTTAGTGTAGTTATGTTCTTGGCCATCACTTGGAAAGTCACTATATTTCATTGGATCTATTACTAATTTAGACTTATGTGATTATATCATAGGTCTGACTTTACGTGTCCAAAGTGGCTATTTCAAGTTCTTAGTGCATTACTATTTCTGGAAACAGCTATTATTTTTTAACTACCGATAATTTGCATTTACATAATTCCGTTTTATGTATACTTTCTCCCTTGAAACAGTTAGCTCAAGGTTTAGACAAACCCCGAAATAGCAGAGAACCTTCAGTACTAATATGGGATGTAACGAAGTATACCGGTTCACGCCCGGTCAACACTAAGTCTGCTGAGCGGGATCCAGTTTGCGCTAGTGGTCTACATGCACATTCATATTCTCTGCCGTTCGCACTTACTGGTTTGGATTACAGTGCTTCAGATTCCAATACTTTGTATCCATTAGTTTCTATATATTCTTCAAAAAAGGAGTGGATATCTGACATAACTACATGTGATAAGTCTCTGTGTGACATAGGTATGTTGTGTATTCTCATTTTACATCTCGTTTTGATATATTTGTATAACTGGTGTCATTTTACTCTGACATGTAAGTTTTGCTAGGTGGTAATATTCAAAAGTTCATTGTAGATAAGCTTACAATGGTTTCATCCTAAGCTGTCAGGTGTTATTGTAAGCCTTTAACAGTGACACGTATTTTGGTAAATAAGAACATATGATAATTGAGTTATATCACTTTTATTACCTTTATTTTAGTAACATCTCTCCCTTCTGTGTTACGCTATATTAGAGAACGAAAGTGTGATTAATTATCTTCCTGAAGCTGCTTTGTCTGGGTTTAATGTTTTGCGCCTTAAGTTTCATGGTTATTGCCCAAGACTAAGATTAATTTAGTAATCGAATAATGAAGCCACTGCGAACCCAAGAAAGAAGTATGTTGTCATTTTTCAACGTAAAACTGCACAAAGTGCAGCAGTCCAAGTTACAGACAAAGGCAGCTAAAATTAATCCAAAGGAAATATAATGAAAGGATGCGTACTGGAAAGAAAATAAGTACATGGAGAATAATGAGAACTTGGTGATATGGGAGTTCATAAACAATAGATGCATCTAAGCCATCGACAACGATTTTGAGCCGTGCAACCAATGTTCTTCAGTTATTAATTCTTATCTTTCTGATAACCACAGCCTGGCAGTCTATACCTCCCTACGTGGCTAGAACCAACAGACAAGGACTTCATGGACTGATGCGAAGTTTTCAGTTGATCAACCGTAGCACTTCCCCAATCTAATCTTATGTCAGCTAGCATTGCCTGACGTGAAAGGTGATAGCCTGGTATGCATGACACGTGTCATAGCCAACTTAATCGATGCAGCTTCACAACCCCATCGATTGATTTTCTATCCTTAACTAAGACTATGCACCTAACCTCAATATTCCTCATCGTATTATACTGCCTAACACGAGAGATGGAACACAGATACCTATTATCAAAGATAACTAGCCTTTTTCATGTCTTCTACTTTCAAAGGCGAACTGCTACGCAGTATACTCATCCTTTGATCAATGACTGGATATCACGTCTAAGCCAGAGATAGCATAATTTGGCAAGTGTCACATGAGCCTTTTGTTCTCCTGCTGAGGTTTCGTCAACAATCAGCCCGTTAAAGCTGATACAGCTACCCAAATAAGGGAAGTGGTCGACACCCTCAAACACTTCACTCCCTATCTTTAAGCTAAGAGTCGATGTAGTCCAGTCCTGGCTAGAGTGAATCGCATGCCAAACATTCGAAGATTGTCGCTCAAGGTGTCCTGGAGACTGCATTTCATTTTCACCTGGGAGGCCTATATCATCCGTGTATTGTAAGTCAGCAAGATTATTCCCTCGTAAAAAGTCAGTTACGGTCGATTTCACTAGTACATCTACGATCAAGTTAGATATGGGGACAGTGAGCATCCCTGACAGCCATCAGAAGCCCTTACATGGCCGCATGAATTCCAGTAGAGTGCACTGGCTAGCGTGATGTGCTTTGTCGGCATTCCACGGTCAGATATTACCACAGCATCTCTCGGTTGATGAAGTCAAATGTCGCTTTCAGATCAAGAAATATGGCGATTGTTGGATGCCGGTAATTATGCCTATGTCGTGGAATTTGTTGAAGGCCGAAATATGACCAATACACTCTCTGACCTAAATCCTGACGCGCTCTCAAGTGCTTGCTTCTCCTGAACACCGCCCAGTTTGCGTATGATTGTTGAACCTAGAATTTTAGATACCTTGTTAGTCAAGTTAATGGCTTTTTGACTACCATAGGAAGACTTGTCTGCTTCCGTAAAAACTGGGATAGTCAGTAATTCACAACAGTCCAACGGGATTATCTCGTATTCTCACACACTACCTAATATCTTAGCTAACCCAGGCAACAGTTTGTCAACACTGTCCTTAAATATCTCTGGAGTCATTCTCTCAAGTCCTGCTACTTTGCCTAGATTCACAGTAGAGAGGACAATCTATGTTCACATCCCATACAAGTAAGTGTTAGTTGCTAAGTAAAGTTATCGTGGCTGTAGGGCGGTTAAGCTGCTCTTCAAAGTGTTCCCTCCAACGTTCCAGTCTTCTATCCTGAAGGGTAAAGTGTCTAGCTTATAACTGGCTTTTTCTAACCACTTCCCCTAAAAGGGCCTAAGTAGTTGTCTGGTGTTGCCTATCGCCGATGACTTTCCCACCTCTTTCCCTTTTTTCTCCTACCACTTTTCACGGCCGTTACGAAAACTTTTTGTCAGTTTGCGTTTGAACAGCTTTCGCTCTTCAGCAAATTCGGGTCTATCAGTTCGGATAAAGCTGGAGAGATCCACTGGCATTTACTACCCGTTGGTTTCACGTTATCAACAGCCTTTTCTGATTATCTTACAGCTGACTGGATAGCATACCAGACTTCCTCAGAATGAGTCTTGCTACCAATCCTGGATGCGCGTCTAGTTATTTATTATCTAAATAAAGACTGTGTTCTCATCAATTCCGTTCAGTCGTAGGCATATATGTGTACGGACCAGAGTGTGATCAGAGTCCACGTAGGTTTTACAGAAGCAGTAATAGTCTTCTGCTAGTCCTGTCCATCTATAGCTTATAATCGCGTGATCTATTTGAGTCCATCGTTGATTTAATAATGGAGGTCACCAGGCTAGGCAGTGAAGTTAATTACTGACAAGGAACAAATGGTTGTCCGAAAAGAACTGCAAAAGAATATAACCGTTGTCGGTTCGTCGGCATGGAACTCTATAGGTGCTACCAATGTAATTCCCAAACTGACACAACTTCCCTAATTGAGCATTCCAGCTACCTGCTAGAAAGACTATATCTGAGCGCTTTGATTTTTGCAGCAAACTAGACAACTTTTGATAGAACTCATCCTGCGCTTCGTCCGAACCGCAATCTGTTGGGGTGTAAGGAGAAATTACGAAAAGACATAGACGGGTATCATAATCTTTCCTTCTAATGCATCCGTTCAGCTTGACTGCACACACACAAATATCCACTAGAATCCATTTAGGCAGAAATATTTCTTGCCTAGCACTTAATGCTATTCATACACCAGTGAGTCTCCGCGAACTAGTCGAAGAATCTCCTGACAACCGCATGGTGGATTCTACATATTTACTTTGTTGATCATGTAGACTTAGGTCAATAGCTACGCTAGGCCCTTGTTTGTGTTTCTCTGGAACGCAGTATACATCCATGTCTTGGGATGCCAGAGCTCTGGTTAGTGAGGCCGGTTTTCCGATAGGCTCCAGTATGAATTTGGCGTCTTGGTGTTTGGAGACTATCTGTAGTGTTTTTACAGGTCTCAGAGTTAAGAGAAAACGGAGAACTTAACTGTAGAATAGTATTAACAATAGGAGGGAAGCAAGATGAAGGTGGGTGACTACCAGGAAAGCCTTGTGCGTGTTTATTGCTTCTCTGCTGCCCATATCGTGGAAATTGATATTTTCTTGAAATACGTGAAGTAGAAGGACCACTAGCGTTACGTGACTACAGAGTCCAGGGGACAATTGCTTAAGGTTGGTCACACACTGCTCATTTTGAAGTTGTTTTTGGGGTTGTGTTCGTATTAAGATCTTACCTCTGGCTACGAACCACCACTAAGAAAGTCGTGATGTACACTTTTTGGGATTAGCCTCTTCTATCACGTCCTCTCCAGAGCGGAGAAGCAGTATTAGCTGCTACCTTACGACTGTTACATTGCTGTTCACCATCGATAAGACGTTGCCGTCATTCCCCCACCATAGTGTAGGCGACTTGCACTATGACGATAACTGTTTTGAACTGTCGACGCAACCTTTCTGACATGGTTAGATCTGCAGGAGTATTTGTTCCAGCTGGCATAGCTCAAGGGGTCGTTGTGATATGCAAGCCGGACCACCACCTCGGAATAGCGATTATCAGTTGGAGAAGGGCTTTACTTATATTTTCAGAAATCTGGGAAAATGGTCAAGAAGTATCAACTGTGATATAAAAACTCAAGGTAATCATCTAAAACGACTCCATTTTGGTAACCACTTTGATTTGTGGGATTTGGCTTGTTCCCTCTAACAAAGACAAATACTTTAAGTAGCTCCAAGAGACAAAGATCATGTCGGTAGGTTAGGCCAATGAAGAATAGAAGATAGTAAGTAAGATCACTTCATGGAAGTATTACTACTGAAATGTGTAGATCAAGTCCCATGTAACTGCCGTACCCTATAGTTATACACTGTGTGATAAGGCTCCAAAATGATCACAGATGCAAATTTATGTATACTGGATCTTTATTTTAATTTTAATATCACATTTCCTTGTTTACGTCATATTGTTTTTTCGTTAAGTACTCTATAAACTTCGATTGTATTATTTCCACTTGTTTCTCTGGTGTAAACATACGAAGTTCAGCAAATTGAACCACTACTCAGTAGTGATAGGTGGTGCTATGTTTATAATACCTGTTTTCCTGTTAAAATCGGCGGGAATGCAGCTACTAACATTGTTTCATTGATTTGTGAGAGTGCATTTGAAGTCAAATGTCGTAGAAATGTCTTTTGTTTTGAGAACCTGGCAATATATCATTCTTTACTTAAATTATTGGGACGTATAATAAGATTAAAATTCACAAGGTAGTTAAAAGCAACTGCTGCAGACTCTAGATGTAATGACTTGAAACTGTTTGAGTCGTAGCAATTATTTTCATGTATTGTGTAGACTTTATTCTTTCAAAGCTTTTTACTATTAATCACAAAATAATTCCTACTTGTTCTCCTTTAATATTTATTGTGATTCATTTTGAATCGTATCACAATGGTGTGAAGTATTATTTTCATAATATTTATTTGTAATATGGCAAAATGTAAAGCAGTCAGTGGTGCTTCCTTGCTTAGAGTTCTCTAGTATTATATGTCAATCTCTTTCGAAGCTTTGTAGTTGACATCACTTACAGTAGTATCTATCAAGCCAACTGCTCTATGGAGAATTAAATAAATTCATCCTTAAATTTACTGTTGCACTGCTGTTATGTCAATGAAGGACCCGAGTAACAACTACTGTTCTTGTATCACTCAACTTAAAAGCTGTGTGTTACATTCTTGCTTTATTCGATATTTGATTATAAGTTAGTAAGAATAATCTTAAAACTTCTCTTCTATTTATTGACAGTATATATATATATATATATATATGTATATATATATATATTACTGGTTGTTATTTCATGACTGATTATATACACAAACCTTTCATTTTCTCAAGGGATACAAGATACTGTGTCATCATTTGCATGGCTTTCGAAAAGTTCCTTCATTGCAGGGATGTCAGGCACGTACTTGAAAGTGTTTGATCTATCTGGTACGTTTCTGAACACTTTTTTCTGTAATATGTTGTTTATTTTGTGGTAACAGCGGGTTCCACCAAGTCAGTTAAGAGATCAGTTACTCACCTAGGACATAGGCTTGTGGTTGCGCTATATATATGTATATATATATATATATAATATATATATATATGTATTGGCAGAAGTTGGAATTCATGGGCGATTGAATCGGGTCCCAGTGGCTGAATGGTCCACGAGCTCGCCCTGTAACCGGAAAGTCTTGGATTCGAACCCCAGTGGTTGCATACTTTGAAGAGTTACAAATTAGAACGAGACAACTGTCCAGTACTCCCACGTTTTCCAATGGCTCTCTAACCAATGTCAACTAGTGATCAAACCTGTAACCAATGAAATCCTTGCAAATCAACACTTGATACTTTTTGATAAATAAATATTAGTGAGTTCATCGCTTTACACATACGCAAAGTCTTTAAAGAACTTTGTAGACATATACGTAACTGTAAGAATAAAGGACAAAGTTATACTCCTTCAATTATCGCTTAATTATGTAAATGTTTGTATGGAATTCGATCAGTGCTGTCATTTCGCTACATACCGCATTATATTTTCAAAATGGTTTTGTGGCTCACCACAGAGACTTCATTGATAGCAACTTCTTTTTTCATCGGCAAACTGTTGGCTCTTGTAGGTTGTTTGTTAAGGTATCTGAGAAGTCAACCTCAAGATTCGATTTCAGTTACTGTCAAAATCTATATGTTTCAATCTTTGCTCCAATGCTGTCTTATAGTTTGAATTTGAACAAAGTGACTAGTTTCCGGCGTCAGATTAATATACATTTAATGAGGTATAATTGAGCAGCTGTAGTGTGTTAACGTAATGTCTTCCTAATTACAGTGAAACTCAGACCTGTTTAACGGTCCTGTTTGGTGATTCGATTAGCATACTGCCGCATTCTACTTCCATTTGCTGTCCATGTGTGTGTAGATAAGCGGGTCTAAAAGAAATAGTGTTACTAATGTTAAGATAAATATTGTCATGAAAAAAAATTAAAGTTACTTAACTTCATATTGAAATTACTCTAAGGAAAACGTAAGCGCTTCATTTCTTGTATGATTGAAACCATTGATCAATTCATTATCATATGTTTGAAACTGAATTATCCCTTTGTAAGATAAGTTATCCACTTTGCGTGTCTTTCTAGCTTGTTAAGGGCATAGTAAATTTGTCTATGATGATATCCATAACTATTTCATGAGGTTTTGTTGACTATTTTAGTTATAATGTGCTAATTTTCTTCTTTTTATTCAATATATAGACCCTTCAAAAGCTTCTCAGACCGTTACCACTAGGGCAGTGAATGGTTTAACAGTTGATCCGTTATGCAGTAAACGTTTCGCTTCATTTTGTGAGGTATTTTTTTTATCGAATATTTAGTCGCTTAAAAGATGAATATTTCTTTGAATTATTTTATCATCCCTAAGTTATACCACCATGTGGGACAAATATAAACTAGTATAAAACGTGATTCGAAATAGAAGAAATGGCAGTTATACGAGGAACATTTGTAGTTCCTAATGACTACCCTTCCTAACGATCTACATATCAGGGGAAATTGAAGAAATAACAACAGATTATTAACTTGCACTCCCCCCCCCAATGAAAGCAATTTAGTTTGCAAAATCACTGTAGCAGATGAAAAATCCCATATTCAAATCAAAACAAGATTTTGAGCGAACAATTGTTTTCGAAAACTTCTTCTTCAGGCTCTACAGTTATAAATCCATGTATAATAGAGTACATATAGCCAATAAAGGCAAATGAAAACAATATCAGAAACTGTATTGGGGTGTATGTGTAAGTTGAGATGATAGTCCATTAGTTAACATAGTCAATCAAAGGTATATAGGGTGTATAGTCAGAAAAAATGTGATGTAATGTGAATAAACAATTGGGTAATAAAGTGCTGTTTTATAACCAACAGAATACAAGTGTCATTGGGGTGAGAGAAATGCGATAACCACAAAATACATATAAACACACATTATATTACATATTCCCATAGTAAAATTTAGAACAACACATTTAAGCGAACAATATTGTTTTCAATTAGATCTCATCAGGCTTAACTCTAATATACATAAGTTTACAAATAAAAATTCAAATATAAACCAATCATGGTGTTTTGTCTATAGGATAATAAGATGGTGAATATAAATTGTGCAATTAGTCATAATAGCAGTAATGATAATAATAATAGTAATAATAATAATATCTTATCACATCTTCATTATAAACGTGTTTCATTTACTTCCCTTACAATCTAACATTACTTAATCGGTTCATTTGTTTTTACTGGCCTTTATCAACTACTTCCTCCTGAATAGTTGTTTGTTTTATCATGCTGTTTTTTCATTATTCGTGTTATCACAGATTGCCTCACCTTTTCATCCTTATGATTAATAAGGCCATTCTTATTATTATCATTATTACTATTATGACTTATTGCACAATTTATATCCACCATCTTATTATCCTATAGACAAAACACCATGATTCGTTTATATTTGAATTTTTATTTGTTAACTTATGTATATTAGAGTTAAGCCTGGTGAGATCTAATTGGAAACAACAATATTGTTCGCTTAAATGTGTTGTTCTAAACACACATTAACAAAGGTGGCAATGAATGTGAGGGCTGACCGATAATGTCTAATGATAAAATAAAGAGGCTAAATTGTGATAAGATGTTGCAGAATTGGTAGGCTTAGTATAAAATCACAAAGGTTGACAAAAAATTAAGGGTAACAATGGGGTGAAACAAACTGGGTGGAGAAATGGATAATAAAGACATGATATCACAAAATAATAATAGTAATAATAATAATACGAAAAATTATGATCCTGGTGACCTTATAATGGGCCAGGGTAGACAGAGAGAGTGAGTAAGTTTTTTATGTACACATAGGTCTGGTCTCTCTCTATTATTCTCTAAAGCCTCAGCTATGGCTAGGAGCCGTAATCGTATGCCTTTGGGGAGATTGTTCGGTATTCGATACACAACTGTAAATGACTCATCTACTTTGATGCAGTATTCGCTATCCACTAGATGAGACAGAATTGCACTATTTAATAATATGGTTGCTCTTTTCCCAAGCCAAACAGGAATATGTTCACGAGTGCGTAAAGATAAATTCCTTTGGGTACGACCTATATGACTAGCTCCACAGGAGCAGTTGAATTTATATACACACATTGATGTCGCCATTTTGGGTAATCTATCTTTAGTGCACAGTGTCAACATCGGTTTGGTTGAGAAACTGACATGTAGTTTTGCGGCATTAAAAGTTCTTTCAATTGATCTCGTTAATCTACAGTTTAATATATCGCTGGATATATCGCCTTTGAATTGTACATTTAAGTAAAGCTTTTACTTAATAATAATAATAATAATCACTTTATTCCACAACAATAACAATTTACAGCATGGAATTTTCAGCGTTTCTTTTACATATTGCAATGGTTTAGCTCTGTTTATAACTATATAAATGTATAAAATGTTAAAATATTGATAGTTAATAGGAAAAAATAAAACCCCAACAAAATCACACCATTGCTAGGTCATAGTGAATAATAAATAAATAATATAACAAATAACACATGCATTAATATGCATCATTACATTTTATAGTTTAGTTAATGATTTAAAAGTTGTAAAAGTTCTTTTCTGATATTCGTCTCTTCACACAATACTCGTGCCAAATATGGTACGGTCGAATTTTTATATTTTGTAGTACGAGCATAAATGTTTATGAAATTTCTTCTGGTCTTACCCGAAGAGATACAAGGAAACAATTGTGAATAAAGAGGATGTTCACTATCAGACAAGATAACTTTAGCTAAGTGTTTACGAGAATTCATATGCCTATTGACAACAGTGTCAGTTAGTTGAGTCAAAGGGATAGCACTGACCCTACTTATAGCCTTCAATGTTCTTCATAGTATTATATGGTCTTTCTTGAGTAGCCCAGGGAAGAATAATGGAGAACAATAAAGAATGATGGCCAAAACACATGAATTAATAAATTGTATG